>JAUPFZ010000008.1:11112500-11447500 GCA_036937285.1 Euphydryas editha | reverse complement strand
TCATCACCCACAGCCTTCGAAGCGACCTTGGCACAGCACACTGCACTTCGGCCGGTCAACAAGCAGAGAGACGCACTTCTCTCCTGGTCGACGCAGCAGCCAGCCACTACGCAGCACTGCACCACCCCGACTCACTGGGGTATCACCGCAGACAGTTCCGACTCACCGTGAACTATGCGGCATCTGGTTCCGACTCACTGGAACATTCCACTGGCCCGGCAAGCATCACAAGATGTATGGACGACTCAACCTGCTATCGACCTCCGGTCTCGGAGGGGGAGTGATGTAGCGACATCAATCTCGCCACATACGAACTGACGTATCCTACATCGCGCTATCGAAATTTTCAAAGCGATTGAATATACAGGGTGACTGGTGAATTACCATCAATATTCAAGGAGAATACCCGGCACATGATCCTCATTCGAATTATGTAAAAAAAATAGGAACTTAATTTTGGACCAAATTTTCATAAATTTCAATTCAAATAAAAGACGCGTTGTCACTTTTCTAGTCATGCCGGCGGCGCGTGCGACGCGGTGTTGTACTATGCTGCCAGTACCCGCACCCCCGCCCCGCGGCTAATCGCTTATTCGATCGACGAATCACGTTACTAGGTCACTAGGTCAGTAGGCTAGCGCCAACGTATGGTTTGGACGTCTGTTTTGTGTTTTCCCGCGCGTGCGCCTAGCGTTCGATATTCCGAGTATACCTAATCTGTCGTGTGTGAGTGTGACCCTTAATTAGGTATGGCTTATCAGTACACAAATGAAGAGTACTTGAATATGGTTCGTGTTAATGTAATGATAGCTTACCGGGTACTATCAATTTGTACCGGGAGATGTTCCCCAATCGCAGAGTACCTACTGTTAGCGTAATATTAAGCACTAATCCAAGACTACGAGTATGATTCCATTTTTAAATACGCCGGGAATACCAAGATAGGTGAACAGTTAATATTATTTTATTTTTGTTCCAAGTTTACATCATTTACCTAGTCAATAAATCTGTTGCTCATCACATCAAAATCAAATGGAATAAACATATCTTTCAACTCGTAAGTAATATTTAAATTAAATTATTTATTTTGTCTAGAAAGTTCGGTGATTAGTATGCCTCTATCGGCAAGTAGCAAAACTACTGGTCCGCAAGGACCGTAGTTCCTTGCTTTTATTTAATAAACAACAGTTGGCTGTTCAACAATTCACAAAGTTTATTTTTGTTGTGTTTTTTTTTTAATATTTTCAAAAGTAACTTTATAATTTTTCAACATATTAAAAAAATTATTCTATCAAATCTGATCTTTATCTAGCGACACCTAGTGAAAAAACCATTACACTGTCTGCTAATATTATAATCAATCAATTGTTTTGGCTACTGGTCGCTAGATGGCTTATTCTTGCTATTACTTTTTGCTTTTATTTACTACAATATTTTTTTCGAGAATAAATAAGTGGCCTAACACTGTTTGAGTTAAAAAAAATATAATACGTAACGAGCTATTCACGGTCTTACTTATAAAAATCTCGTTAATCCTCTCATAATCTACAAATCAATGATTAACTTTTGTTTACTTATAAACATTGACTAGCTGTTACTTAGTTAAGAAACGAACAAAGAACGATACATAGATGGTTGGCACAGATTATACCAAAAATAATCGATTAGATAGAGAAATTGAATGAACAAAGTTGTTAAAAATTACATTAATTAGCGACATCTATGAACATTATAGAAAACTCTAGTTCGATATTGTAGTGAGTCAATACTAGTGACCTCTATTGACAGTTAGGAACTTTGAGATGTTTTCTTATCCTGACAGGGTCGCCATGAGATGTGCGACGTATGAGAGATAAAATAATACGACCAACGTTGATTCTCAAATGATCATCGTTTCATTTATTATGTAAAAATATAAGGTTTTTACATTCGTACACGAGTTATTAACATACATTTTACTTATTTATTGTCAGAGAAATAGAATGTTCAATGTTTATAAAATAATTAATTCCTATTTAACAGAATCATATTTAGAAATTTAATATAATTTTAAATACAAGTTTATTTTCTTGGTTTACTTGTCATTTACGTCGTACATTACAAAATTGTACTTTTATTTACAGCTAGATGGCTCTGTTTAAGAGATCGTGTCTAAAATTTATTTTATTACTTTAATTCATCTTGAATACTAGTTTTATTTACTAGAATATTTTTTTCGAGAATAAATAAGTGGCTTAGCACTGTTTTAGTTAAAAAAATATGACAAGTCCTTATTTATGAACGACATCATTGTCCACTTTATCTGTGTGTTCTTATTAAATTAAAGCGATATCTCAATTGAAATTCTTCATCCGTAATTTTTCCTACGCCTTAAGTTTCTGGGTAGGGATATATTAAAAATAAAATCCATTGCTTCCAAATCAGACTCTGAGGAGCTGCTCGTATTCATTATGCTAACACTGATTGTTTTTTACCCGACTGCGACAGAAGGAGGGTTATGTTTTTCGAATGTATGTATGTAATATGTATGTATGTATGTCCATTTCTTTGGCACGCCCTACAGCCCTAACGGCTGGACGGTTTTTGACATATGAGGTGTCGTTGGATTTGTCTAAATTGTAGTAGTGACATAGGCTATATAAATTTTCAAAATGGCGCCCGCAAATGGCGGAATGAAGGGGGGGGGGTTGATTTTTTTCTTACTGTAGCAATATGGGTTTCAAATGAAAGCTAGTAAATTGTTTTATTCTTTTTTGTTTATAATAAGAGTATTTTACGCAGTTGGGTTTTTTGTTTGTGTGTTTTTTGCGTGTGTCTTCCCGGCTCCTGCGCGCCTAGCGATCGATCATACGCGTATACCTAATCTGTCGTGTGTTAGTGTAATCTGTCATTAGTAATTAGGTATGGCTTATCAATACACAAATGCAGAATCACCATTGCCTTCGAAACTGTTAAAAGTGACTGTGTGTGTGTTAGTGTAGTTATGTAGGTAAATAGGTAGTTTAATGATTGAAAATCGTTGTAAATAATTCGTTAATATCATTAAATGAAAACACGACACGCGACGTTCTGGTGTAGTGGTGCGAGTAGTTGCCTCAACTGCAACGCCACGCGCTGGTGGTCGCGGGTTCGATTCCCGCTTGGGACAGATATTTGTACAAATATTTTTTTCCGGTCTGGGTGTATGTCCTTGTGGATCCCTACCGTGCCTCGGAGAGCACGTACAGCCGTCGATCACTGTTGTTATCATAGACAAGATAACGATCGTTACTTATGTTAGGGAATTAACCGCCAACCCTCTTAACACTTGGCGGTGTTTGGACGTAATTAACTACCGCGTGGAAACTAGGGTGTCCAGACGACGCGTAAATAATTAGATAACTGTTGGGCAACTTTACTTAGAAGCTTATCAATATTTATGTTATATTTTTACATAATTCGAATGAGAACCATGCACCGAGCACTCTCCTTAAACACCGATAGTATCTCGCCAGTCACCCTGTATATACAAGAACCCGACAACAAACGTTAAGTGGCGCGTAGCCCACCAGACGCAACACCGTCTGGTCGAAGGATCCTTCCTTTTCAATGGTGGATGAGGAACTTCACACCCTTGTTCCTCATCACTTACCAAAGTTTTAAGTGTGAAATAGACAGCAAACCTTCAGACCCTGAAGTAATTTTGTACCTGAATTTACAGTCACGTAAATAATAAATTTCAGTTCGAAATCCAAATGACTCCTCGTGTAGAGAATTTTGTAGATGATTTGTTTTGAGGTATAGAAGTTGTTAATAAAGTACAGAGACAACCTGAATTTCTTTGGCTAAAAAAATACAATGGTAAAAATGAAGACGACATTTTAGCCCATAGCTTGGTGGTACCACGGAGTGGTATCACGCAGATGCAGGCTCCAGTCGCAATTAGAGAGAGTCTTATAAAGCGAAAAATGAGTGACAAAGAGTTTGATTACACATTTACTTACAGGTACTTAGAATGTAAATGATAAATCTCCCGTAATACCGCTTAAAGATTGGTTGTGTGTAGACAAAGAACCTTCTGATATTTATGCAGTGGGTTTTCAGAAGTTAGACCTCTCAAAGGAAACTTTTCTTTTTGATCAAACATTAAGGGAAGATGAATGGTACTATGCCGTTGTTACAAGTATAGATAAGAGAGCTAAATACGTCAAAGTAGAAAAGGTTAGGCTTGTTGGTATGTTACTGATTGTCCTCATCAAAGAGAAACATTACTCGCATGTACGTAATGTCATCTGTGACACTGTTGGAACAGGAATAATGGGTAAAATGGGAAATAAGGGTGGAGTATCAATCAGATTTGACCTGCATAATACGTGCAGATATCATTAGGTTGCTGGTACAGATCGTTCGTTTTCGTTTGCTAATGGATTTTTGAAATCGGATTTTCTAGTTTGAGATATCGATATGTATCGATTTGGGTTTGAAATCGGATTTTGAATTTGATTTGATATATCGGACGCATGCCTAAACTATATGTATATATATGTTCTATATGGGTATAAATATTAATTGTATTAATCAATTTTAGGGTGATCCAATAGAGATAAGGAGAAGCACAGGAATACCCCGTAGCTTTATGGTACCAGTGGATGGTCCAAAAGCCCCGGGAGCCATGATGACTCCAAGTGGAACGTTTGCTGTTCCAGCTGTAGACCAGTAAGAATTTTCTGCTTAAAGTTGTATTATAGTTATGCTATTATCTCATATTTAAGAAATAATGTTAAATTTTGAATATTTTATTCTAGTGAGGCTTACCTGGCATCTGAGAATGCAGGTGGTGCAGATACCCCCACAAATGCACCGGTGGCTCCAGAACCTACAATTCCGGATGAGCTACTGTGCAGCCTCTGTAGAGATCTACTTACTGATGCTGTTATGATTCCCTGCTGTGGAAATTCATTTTGCGATGAATGTTTGTATATTGTTTGATACATATATGTATGTATTACATTATAAAATAGTATATATACGTATTTTTTTTATTGTAGGTATTCGTGGAGCTCTTTTAGAATCTGAAGATCATGAATGTCCAGATTGTCGAGAAAAAGAAATTGCACCAACAACATTGATACCTAATAGGTAAAAATGATCTTTATTTAATTTGGTAACTCTTACATACCTACTTTTTAATTTTTGCAAACATTAATCTCTGGATTTTATACATAATTATGTGTATACACTTAACAGCACAATTAACCGCCCACCTATATTTTTTGTCACCCTGGTTGTTTACATAAAGTATATGCCGTTATGTTACCGTGTTTACATAATATCCTGTTCTCTTTTTCAATAGTGTTTGAATATTGTGTAATTAGAGTTCTTAGTGCTCTTTTATTGTTTGTAACCATAAAAAATGCCAATAGACGCAACTGGTGTAGCTAGAGCTGTGGCTTTAGCTGATGCTGTGTACAGCCAACGTCGCATCGCTCGAATGCTCGGTGTACCTTGAACAGCTGTACGGGATGCCATCAGACGATTATGGGAGACTGGGTCATACACGTGGAGGCCAGGTCAAGGCCGACACCGGTGCACTTCCACCCGCGATGACCGCTTTGTTGTTAGTGACTTGTTGAGAAATCGCTTTTGCACCACTACTGAAGCTCGCACTCGTCTTTTTGAAGTGAGAAATGTTAGTGCGAGTAAACGTATCATTAGACGGAGACTGGCAGAAAGAAACCTAAAGGCTTTCCGTCCAGCTCGCGCCCCAAAACTTGTCCCACAGCACCGTAGAGCTAGACTTACTTCCCTTTGCACGAGAATACGGTAATTGGGCTATGTAGCAGTGGAAGAACGTACTGTTCTCAGATGAGAGCAGAATAGCCTAAAAAGGTCCAGATGAACGTCAGCGTATCTACAGGCGCAAAAATGAGAGGTTAGCTCCATGTGCTATGACTGAACAGTAGGTTACCAGGGAGGGTCAATAATGATTTGGGGAGGTATCTCTTACGAAGCTCGTACCGACCTCGTCATCTTTGATAGAGGTAGTGTGAATGCTCAGAGATATATGAAACAAGTTCTTCAAGACCACGTCATAACTTTTGCACTATTTACAGGAGAAAATTTTAGGTTAATAAATATAATGGACGTTGCCATGTCGCTAAATCCGTCACTGAGTATCTTGACGAGGCCGGAATTCAAACTTTACTATGGCCGGCACGTAGTCGTGATCTTAATCCAATAGAACACATTTGGGACAATCTTAAAATACGCGTTCGAGCAAGATTACCAGCGCCTACGACCCTAGGGGAGCTTTAAACAGCTGTGGTAGAAGAGCGGCACAATATCCCCCTGTTCGACATTCAGGACATCATGAATGGACTTCCAAACAGACTTCAAGAAGTCATTAGAGCTCGAGGTGGTAACACCCATTATTAAAAATTAATTCTTAGGAAGTATTGACATCTTTGAGTAAAATTTAAAAATGGTTGTCGATATTTTTTTGTGGGATTGATGGGTTTTTGTGGGATTACTCCTAATAAACCGTTTATTTTTTCAATATCTTTATTTATTTTTATTGCTTAGTGATACATTCAACGTACCTTCCATTAAATTTGCTTTAAAATTAATGATTTCTGCAAACAAAAAGAATACAGGATGGGCGGTTAATTGTGCCGGTTAGTGTACATGCTATCTGAATACTATTACCTTAATAATTATTTTACAGTTAGTTACTTGAGCTTATTGAAGAAGGTTATATATAAAGCTAAGATGCAAAAATGCTGAGCAATAAACATAAACACCAGTGAAACCAAGCAGTTTATGTAGTCTGTTTGATATATAAAAACTCATTTAAACAAGTATGCTTTTAAAAATTGATCCTAAATAGCTTAATATTTCCCAATTTCATGTGCAGTAAGGTCTGTATAATCTTAAAAAAATATTAAATTAGAGTGTGAGGTTTTTAATTTTAATGTTTTCATCATACAGGTTTTTAAGAAATTCAGTGTCGGCATTTCGCAATCAGACTGGATACTGTAGAAGAGCTCCACACCGGCCATCTGCCGGACCACCCATTTTAGGTAATTATACTTTTATTTGACTTATAATATTGTAAATATTGGATTGACATTAATAACATTTTTGTATTAATTATAAATTGAATTTTATAATAATTTAATTATTTTTGGTACATATGTTAGTGTTTGTTAATCAATTTAGACAACAAATTTTTGTTTCTGGTCAATCTTTGTCTTCTATTTCGTCTTATCTGTATGTCTTTGTGGGTCTCCCCACTGTCTTGGTGTGTAAAGAAATTGGTTCCAGTTGTAAACACAGACTACTGATACCGATCCTTAACCATGGTAGGGAAATTATCCACAGTGGAGCAGCATGGTGGATTGTTCCAACCCTTCTCCTATAATATGGAGAAGAAGCCTTTGCCCAGCAGTAGGACGTTTTGCAGGCTGATTCAGTTCAGTTTAGTAATCACTTTTATTTTAAAATATTTACAAATAATGATTCAAAATCTTAGCCAATAATTAACTAATGTTAAACAATAATGTACATATATACTTTTAGCTTATTTTGCTAGCAAGGTCTAGAGACTATCACCTTCACCAGCAACTCTTATACACAGACAGTTCTGTAATAATTTTGTGATGTTGATTTTGTTTTATATTAAAAAAATATGTTTATATATAAGAGTAAATAATAAAATAAAAGATCCCTAGTCATTGGACAGTGATTTCGTGATAAGGATTAGGATTAGACTGAAAATATAATTGATAATTGTGTGTTAAAGTCGACTAACAACGACATTAGTGCGATCAGTCTCGCTCTGCAGATAGTTAACTCGTCTTTGTTGTCTGGCTGTGCTTCTGTCATTATTCCTGCTTGTGGGTCATTCTACTTTTGAGGAGCAAATAAATAAAAAATAATAATTTTAATTTTATTCAGGTTTTTTTTTAATTTATTATATTTATTTAAGAAAAATATCAACATAAGTATACGAAACATAGCTCCTTTCTTGTTAAAACCTAAGAAAATGGCAAAAAACTAAAAAAGTGCGCTAACAGAAATGACGCTTAAATTACAGAAATTACAATATTTTAAATTAATGCTATTATACTTCAGAAATGTACTCGAGATTTTTTCCACATTAAATAATAGTTAAATATTATTATATTTCCCAAAAATAATAACAAATTCTAAAAAAAAATAAAAACGATTTGTTGATAGAAATGACGCCACCGAAAGTCATTTCTTACATAATTATTCAGAGTATTATAGAATATGCATAAAATATAACAAAATGTAAAAAACACAGACAGGAGTCTAGAAATAAATGAAATTACAAATTAAGATCGGTTTTTATGTCGTTAAACACAAAGAATTAAAATATATTTTTATCGGAAGATGACGATTGTAAACGCACATGTTTTTTTTTTCGAGAATTGTGTTTGCTTCAAAAATTTAGCACAATTAATGGTTGAATCTATAAATCTTTTCTTTTTAATACCTTTTTCGAAGCTGTCATCTAAAGAATTCGATCGATAATAAAAGTTTCGACTACGTTTCAATAAAACTGAAACGGTAACTGGTTTAGTATTTTTTAATTAATGCATTAAGATCAGTCGCATTGTGAACATCAGAATCGTTAGCGGGCATATCTAATTATGAATTTCTTTGCGTAGAAACGTGTTCAATAAGGCTTGGGTCATCATTTACAGAATCAACAGTACTGTCAATTTTTTCCTGTAGGAAAAAACAACGTCCATTTTGTGTATGAAAGGGATGTGTATGGAAGATGGTCTCGATAGTGACTGTGTCAGAATATTCACTGTGCGGCTTTCATTTTCTCTTATTAATTTGATATTTTTTATTTATTAACACTTTTTCTTTGGCTACAGCTGTGCTGTTTTACAAAGTTTTTATTTCAGTAACCTGTTCTCTAATTTCAAACGTCTTCTATTCTTCATCCCTATATTCCTGCCACACTCTGCTCTGGATCTAGAGCTTGATGGTATGAGACTTTCTGGTGGAGTTTCATTATCAATAAAATTTTCAGTCTGTTGACGAATTCGTTCTACTATTTTTTCTTATCACGTTATCTTTTAGATCTTTCTTTCCACAGCTTTCTTACTGTCCTTTGGACCCGAGGAGTCAACTCCGAAATAATTTTTTTAACCCCTGTTTCTTTTTTCGGTTATATCTTTCTCGATCTTTTCTTCTTCGTTCTTCAAGCTGTTCTTCAGACATCTTACTTCGATGTCTTCTAATGGCAAGCTTGACTTGTTTTTACGTTTTTCGCGTTTATTTACTACTCCCTTCTCCATAACTTTTCTTTTCTCGAGTATGATGAGCTATACTACAGCTATAACAAAACAAAAAACATACATATCTAGATTATTACCCGCCTGCGACAGAAGGAGGGTTATGTTTTTCGAGTGTATGTATGTATGTATGTATGTATGTATGTCCATTTCTTTGGCACGCCCTAACGCCTAAACCCCAAACGGCTGGACGGTTTTTGACATATAAGATGTCGTTGGATTTGTCTAAATTGTAGTAGTGACATAGGCTATATAAATTTTCAAAATAGCGCCCGCAAATGGTGGAATGAGGGGGGGGGGGAGTTGAATTTTTGTTTCTTATTATTTTTATTTTTTATTTATTTTATTTTATCTTTATTAGGGAAACAAACAGTTCTATAATGCCTTAATTTTAACACAACTTTAACTTTTACATTAACCAAACAAGTTTCCACATTTTGCAAATGAAAATAATAAAAGAGCAGACTGACATTGATAAAATACACAAAACATCAACAAAAATTACAAATTAAAAAAAAAAAAACAAAAAAGAGAATCGAAAGTTAATAATAAAAATAGTAATAATAAAACAACAAATGTCGATAACTACAATACAAGTTCAAAATTTTGATGCCTAACATCTGATCAAAGTACAAATTACATTTTTTTTAGTTTTTCCACAGATTCACAAAAGATATCAATACAATTAAACAATTTGTTGTAATTATTGCAAGCTCGCAAAATAAAAGAGTTCTGAGCATACTTAGTTTTAGTAGCAGGTATGTTAAAAAGGTGTTGCTTTCTATTTCCTCCTCTGGGACATTTAAAATATAAACTACTAAGCAAAAATGGAGAATCGATAAAACCACGGACAATCTTAAACAAATAAATCTGATCCTTAATTTGTCGTCGCTTCTCAAGACTAGAAAAAGTTAACAAATTTCTATCACTGCTGAAATTTCGGTATTGTAGATATTTTATAAATTTGCATTGAATTTTTTCAATTGTCGCTATATGAGATTTATATTGCGGAATGCGGATTCCAAACTATGGATGCATATTCAAGAAGTGAGCGTACCAATGCCTGATACAATAGAACAAGGGTCCATTGATTGTTGAAATCTCTACATACTCTCAATATAAAACCTAAAATACGATACGCCTTGGCCGCAATATAATTCACATGACAATTAAATGTCAATTTGCTATCAAGATAAACTCCCAAATCCTTGATCTCGTCAACTCGCTTAAGGGGAAATCCATTCAAGAAGTAGACGTTTTTCAGGGTGTGTCTCTTTCGAGAGAATGATATTGCACTACACTTAGACACATTCAACCTCAGGGAGTTTTCATCACAATATTTTGTTAAGCTATCTAGATCGATTTGGAGAGATGTGCAGTCAGATGATGATTTAATTGTTCGCAATATTTTCATATCATCGGCATATAGTAGTATGGTAGAGTACTTAAAAATCTTATAAATGTCATTGATGAATATGATGAATAGCAGCGGTCCAAGATGGGACCCTTGAGGCACTCCCGATGAGATGGGCACGAAGGAAGAACAATAACCTTTAATCGTTACTGCCTGAGAGCGATTGTGAAGATAGGAAGCAAACCAACGAAGAAGATCACCATGAATACCGACACTATCTAGTTTCCTAAGTAATATTGCGTGTGATAATTTGTCAAATGCCTTCGAAAAGTCAGTATAAACAACATCCATTTGATATCCTTCAACCATAGTGAACGCAGCCCGATGAACCAATTCACAAAGATTCGTTTCAGTGGATCTTTTGTTCACAAAGCCATGCTGTTGGTCAATAATTATCGTGCGCAACATCGGATAAATACTATCGTAGACGATCTTCTCAAATAGCTTAGGCAAGGTACTTAACTTGGAAATAGGTCTATAGTTAAGCACGTCATGTTTGTTACCTGATTTAAAAATTGGTATAACAAATGAGCGCTTCCACAGGACCGGCATTTCCCCCGAAGACAAGGATTTATTAAATAAAAGTGTAACAGGGTGAGCTAGGGATTTGCTACTCATTTTCAAAAAGTATGGAGTTAAATTATCTGGTCCACTTCCCTTATCAACATCAATATTCTTCAAATAGTGTTCTACTCTGTCAATTGTAATTTTTATATTATTTATACTGATATGTCCCATAGATGTAGTACAATTAATGCAGTCATTGCTATTATATGGTTCATAAACTGACCTAAAATAATCACTGAAGATTTTGCAAATGTCCTCACTGCCAACTGCTTGTTGATCATTGAAAAACATAGTGTCAGGAAAGTCATTCACAGATTTTTTTGACTTGACAAATTTCCAAAAGAATTTACTGTTCTTGTTAATTTCTCTCTCTGCCCGATGTATATATTCATCATAACAATCCAACTGCATCTTCTTTTGCCGCTCGCGAAGCAGACTAAATATTTGATAATCATGTGAGTTACTGTAGATTTTCCATTTCTTATGATATTTGTGTTTTTCTGATATCAATTTCTTAAGAGGCTTAGAGTACCAAAAAGGATAGCGATCACTGCTAGCCAACTTTGTTGGAATGTGTCTTGCGATAATATTGTTTATTGTCTCATAAAAAATCTCCACAGCCCTTGTAATATCACATTCAGTCAAAAGATCCACCCAGTCCACATCAGAAATTACTTGATTTATTACATCATAATCAGCCAATTGATACAAGCGTATTTGACGAGGAACAGCATGAATAGTATGTGACATCTTTATACTAGATTCGATATATAAAGCTGGATGATGGAGGTCCTCCGAAACCAGTGGGTTACTACATCTTTCCACTACGCACTCACTATTACCAATTATTAAATCAAGACATCTATTGTTAAAATTAAAAATTGAATTATATTGCTCAAAATTGTTAAAATTAAGAAAATTAAAAATACAATTAACATTATTGTCATTAGAGAAACAATTACTTAAGTGGGCATGTGGACCCTTGGGAACCCAAGTAGCTGTCTTGTCAATTATAGCAATATGGGTATCAAATGAAAGCTAGTAAATTGTTTTATTCTTTTTAGTTTATAATAAGAGTATTTTACGCAGTCGGGTTTTTTTATTTTTACCGTTATCTTATATATTATATTCCATAATGTTTAACTAATAGGTTATATTTTTTCGCACCAAACAATTATTTTAATACAACAATGTAATAATTTACAGAAAGTATATATAATTTAGAAATTATTTACATTATTCTGGGATGATAAATTAAACTTAATTCAATTCAATTACTAATCATATCACTTCGGTGATCTTTCATCATTTCTGTAATCACTATATTAACAGAAGTGATGATCACAGAAATGAAAAAATTTTGAATTACCCGCACCGTTAGGTCGAAGTCAAGTTTAAACTCGTCTACTCCTATTGCATCGAAACTAGTCCTTTAAAAATTATGAAAACTAAATATTTTAATATATTTTTTTGAATACTTACCTTTGTACAGTCTTAACAGGTATGATGAGCGAACTTTTACACAGTAATATTTAAAAACAAAAGATTTTTTTGTTCCAAAATGAAAAACTATACCAAGTACTTTGTAGTTGCAAGGCAAATGACATATCAAAATGTTCCTTTTTAAAAAAATATTAATTTATATTTTCTTAAAAATATTAAACCAAGTTAATAATATTACCTGTTATTTTTATATAAAAATACCATTTACCACAGTAATGACGAAAAATTTGTAACACGAGTAGAATCATGTGGAACTAATTATTGTTAGACTGCACCAAAAATACATGCTTGAAACAAGTAACAGTTGACAAAGACTGTAGAATAGAATGACCCTTATAATGAGTATTGTAAATGCATGGAGTATCTAAAAAGAGAAGATGGACAATAACATTCCACTCATTCAATTTATAGTATTCTTATCTGAAGAAATGATAGCCAAAGGAACAATTAGAAGTACAAGTAGTAGATGTAAAGGTGTGCTGAAAGTAAACTTCAGAGATGTACAAAGACAATTTGTCTATGTAGACAATGATAAATAATATGACATAAGTGTCAGTGACAGTGCTGAATCTCTAAAAAACTCTAGCTACGTATTCGTTTCGACAATTCAATGTGACTACATTAAAACTCAAACTTATTCATTTTTTTTCCTACCTCCGCCGAAAGTTCGATTTTCGTCTCTGTGAAGCGGAACAAAAGTGACACTTTTTTCTCCGCTTTACAGAGCAAAATCGAACTTTTGGCCTAGTTAGAAAAAATATGAGACTTTCCCCCGCTTCACAGGGACAAAACCCGAACTTTCGGCCTAGGTAGAAAGAAAAAGTATGTGTAACACAGGACGAAAGTACTACATCCTTTCCCCCATGTTTGCCACCTTCGTCTTCGGCTCGGGTGGCAATTTCACATGCGGGACAGAAAGTAGTATTTTCGTCTCTTGTGACACAATATACAATTTTTTGTCTTTAATTGTTTTTGTATCCAGTCATTTTATGGGCATTGATGTTTTCAGAAGTACCAGCACCCGCACCCGCACCGATGCAGCCGGGAAATGGAGCTGTACCACCGGTCCCTCCAAATAATGGTAAGTGTATTTTTAAACAGTTAGGTTTGAAAAGTATGTAAGATTTTTACAGGGTTACAAAACAAACTTAAAAAATATGTTTATCGATTTGAATGCAAGTTAACTATATTTATTATATCACGAAATTTGTGGGAATGAAATAACCTGGTAACATCGATCATGGGCTATTAGACGAGTCACATTCATGGCATGGATTGGCTTTTCCCGGTATATAATGCCCGCAAGTCGTATATAATACGTGGCTTGTGGTAGATGCGGGCGCGGTGGGGATCGTGGGCGACGCGAGGGAGCCGCGTGAGGGGAAAGCGCGTGGTGACGAGTCAGATGGCTCGGCCGACGACAACATCACTGTGACGGTGCCACCGGCGCACGTGCACCACGCGCCGCCGCCCGCAGCGCTCGCGCACCACGCGTCGCCTCACGCCGCGCACGCCCACCACGCGCCGCCGCTCGCAGCGCACGCGCCCGCCGCGCACCACGCGCACGCGCCCGCCGCGCCGCTCGCGCACCACGCGCACCACGCGCACCACGCGCACCACGGTCGACACGCGAACGTACATCGCTCGTCGCGCTACGGTACAATCGCTATACCGCTATGCATGTTAAGCTATGCGATAAACACTTGAATGTTTCATAAAAGTATATCAAAATTAAATGTAGTGCTTTATTATAGTGTCGATTATGTTTGTTCGTATAAAATATAAGAATAGCCATTTAATACAAATCTCTTGATTACAAATATAAAAAAAAAATATTATAGATTGTTATGGCAACAGTTGGTTAAAGTCATGGCTCGAAAACCACTTAAGCTAAAGATAGTCTATATAGCTGCGTTTTAATCGAAAATACATTTTAATATATTTAATGATTTTTGAAACAAAAAAAAAAAAACGTTGTGTGATCCACTGTTACCTTAGAGGACTACACAATAGATCAGGCGGATATTTTAGTTTAAGACCCAGTTTCACTACTTTCTAATAAATTCCGGCTAACCTAATTGGCACTTTTTTGACAGGTAATTGTTGGGTTATCTGTCAAAATAAGTGCCAGCTATGTTATCCGGAACTTAATAGCAAGTGGTGAAACTTTCCCAAATACATATAATATTTTTTATAAAAACTTATAAAACTAAAAGCTAAGCTTGGCCAGATGCACTAATAATGCAGAACGTTGTTACTATAGTCCGGTCGTGGAGCAGGAAGAATTTCGTACATTGACCTTTTATTGCCTGTCTCTCTCATTTTCGCGTAAATATAATGCGTCCTGCTCGCGTAGATGCAACATCTGCTGTCCAAAGGATTTGTAAGGGTGCCTGTCCATTGATAGTAATTCACCATTCAGTCTGTATAATATGCAGTATTTTCTCTTCATTTTACTCTTTTGTATTTCTTTTTATATTCTTTTTTTTTATTTGTATTATGTTTATATTGGTGTATTTTATATTTTATATTATGTATATGTTTTTTTTTAAATACTAAATTCAAAATAAATAATATAACAATAATGTTCAAATATGTTTTGAATAAGTTAGTGAATTGATTGTTTTCTCTTTCCAATATCTATACTAATATTAAAAAGCTGAAGAGTTTGTTTATTTGTTTTAACGCACTAGTCTCAGGAACTAGTAGTTCGAATTGAAAAATTCAGTTTGTGCTGGATAGCCCATTTACCGGGGAAGGCTACGCTACGATCAATAAGAGCTGAGCAATAATAAGAAATGTTACAAAAACAGGAAAAAATTATCTTTTTTGAGAGCTTCCGTTGCGTCCTTTATTATTTCTCTTCTCGAGATATTTTTTAAATAAGTTCCACTTTTAAAGTAAATATCAACATAACAATATCACTCTTTTACTGAGAATTTCCGAAAAATAAAAATACTCAATAATACGTTGAACGACCCAGGAATCAAACCCGAGACCCCCTTGCTCGGCAGTAAAGCTTGCGACGACTCGACCAACGAGGCGGGTACCTACTCTTAGAGTAATTGTTTAAAAATATTTAAGTACGTTTTTCCCTCAAATTAATGCGGGTGAAACCGCGGGGCACAGCTAGTTTTATATAAACCACGCTTAATATAAAAATGTGACCACTGTCAGTGGGCAAAGAGGTCATTGTACAAAATTCTTTATGCTCCGTGACCGGACTATAGTGCATCTTTTTCGCCACTTAACACCAATTACTTTTTTTAGTTACTGAAAGAAAAACGGAAAATAAAATTGTTTACTTCGTAGCGGAATTGTAAAACTTTGAAGGACTGAAGATGTTTCAGTTGTGTTGTTATTGATATCGCTTTAAATTATGTTAAGAAATAAAGTTTAGGCCCACCTTCAAAAACTAAATCTAAATATTTTAATTGTATAAAATTATCATTATTTTTCTTCTTATTAGTAGGTACATTATACGGGTAAGGCCGTAAACTTTTGTATCATAACATACTGGAAGACATACACACAATAACGCAATAATACACTGGAATAGACTGACCCGTTGGCGCAGTTTGCAGTGACCCTGTTTTCTGCTCAAAGGGTTGTGGGTTCGATTCCCGCCCCGAGTCTGGGTGTAATATATATTTATTTATATATGTATTATTTATATGTATATTTATTTTTAAAAAATGTATATCAGTCGGCTGTTACCTAAAACACATGCATTAAGTTGCCTACCTTAGGAACAGACGACCTTGTGTGTGTTAAACATATAAAAAAAAAAGATTAATTTCTTTAGTCATTGATGCTACTTTAGTTTTTAACTCTAAAGTTTCTTTTTACATTTTATAATTGAGTTTCATATTTCTTTTCTAAATCTTTTTGCTTTCGTCTTCAACCTCAGTAAACTTCATTTTTTTTAATCGTCTCCCCATTTTTTTCGCATAACTTCTTGTTTTTCAGCAGAAAGACAATCATTATTATTTTTTTCTATTTATTTTTGTTCTCTCTGCGTTTTACTTCTTCATATCTTCATATTTTTTGGGTTTTTCTTGTTTTAGAAGCTGTCGGTATTTTTTTTGTCTTTCAGCTGGAGTTAAAAGCTATCTGTAAATAAAACAACATATACAACAAAGGACAAAAACTAAAGCACTTATTTTTTCTGTTTTTCCGCTGGGAAAAAACCTTTTCTCCTTAAAAATAATCTGGTCCACGAAAGAAACTATGTGCTAAAATTCAAAATTCTGAAAAAATATCAGTTATTCTCGGGAGAATAAAAAAATTACGTCAGACGTACGTAAAGCGTCAGTAAGAATACAAAAATACCTAAAGTTTATTGGTAATTTGACGTCGCATAATCGAATATCTTTTAATCATCTTTAATCATCTTTACGAATTTCCAGTGTGTAACGTAACATATATCATAACACACAACGTACTGTATCAAACACACTTGAAAATTCCTACAACCTACAAATTTAGCAAGATTTTAATTTCAAAACATGACTTACCTCGTTTATAAAATGTATTCTCCGATCCAGGGGTGTAATCAAGCTAATTATAATTGTTAAACCTTTAAAATCACTGAAAAGGTCCGAAATATATGCTCTAAATCGACAAACTCAGAATAATTGCATGTCACGGCCAGTTATGAAAGAATTCTGTGAAAAGGGGCATTTTTCAGTGGAGATAAGATGTTGCCACATCAAATAAATGCTAAATTGTGTTGCTACTACTGTAGACGAAAAAAATCTAAATAACAAATAAGAGTAACACATCGGAAAGCATTTGGAGACACATTTTTGGATTATGTTTTTGAATCACTAGCATTGTTTTCATTTAATAATTTGTGCATTAATGTATGACATTTTTACACCCCTTTAAGTGAACTACAAATTCAGAGATGTATTATACATATATTTTTTATAAAATTATTTCTACCATGGAGTAGTAAGGAGACAAATCTTTAATGTATGCAGCTTTGTTTTATTGGTCCATAAAAAAAATATTATTCTGTGTAAATTTTGATAGTGGCTTTAAATTTTATTAAAGCCAATATCAAAATTTGATCGTTTTTCCATTTACCTAATCATATTATCATTTTATTCATGTAATAATAATAATAATAATTACTATTGATTAACGGCGAGTTGCGCGAAACCGTCGCTAACTTTCCGTTAGTTAAGTTGCAATTAATCTTAAAATTAGTTGATCTTGTGATTAATTTAAAGCTGTTGGAATTAATCATCCGTTAGATAGGTCTTTAATTAAACTAAATTTTTTTGTTAACTTCATCAGATGTAGGTTTCGTGCAACAGATAATCACGATTCTTGTGATTAAATTAGTTTAATAAACACTTAAATTTAAAATTTGTTTCGTGCAACTCGGCGTTAGTGCATCAAATTCTCAATCAAACTTGGGATAACTTAAAAACTTTCAATGGTACAAATATTTACGTCCTTACCCATACAAAGACTAATTATTTTGCACTTTTAATAACTTATTAGAACTGTTTTTAACATCATAAGTCACTGTTTTTTTTCTTTCTTTTTTTTTAAGTTCAACACACTCTGAAAACGATCAAAGATAGTTTAGTCTGTGACAAAAATAATATGTCTTTAATATAGTTTTTGAGCACTAACATATTTTGAGATAACACTTATATGCAAATTTGTCGTAGATAGTAGATATACACGTTTAATGGCTAAAACGCTTCTATTCGACACTATAAAAAATTGGTAAAAGGTTTTAAAAATTGCTAACTTAGACCCCGTTCAGATGACAAGCGCTTAACGCGCGTTATGATAACGCGCGCTTACAACTACACATGCCGTACGTACGGCCGTACACATGCTAACGCGCGTTAAACGCGCGTTAGCATTTGTACGGCCTGAATAAAATGTATGTAGTTGTAAGCGCGCGTTATCATAACGCGCGATAAGCGCTTGTCATCTGAACGGGGTCTTACTGTCAATATGTTATTGCTTTTTTTTTACCCGACTGCGCGACGCAAAGGAGTGTAATTTGTTTTACATTTAAAATTCGACTTCGAAACTAGTGGACGTGGATGGTACCATTTTTATTTGAACTGTTTTGGAGCTATCTTTTAAGCGAGGTGGTGTACGGGAGATAGTTAACAAAGTGATATCGTGACATTGTGATGTATACATTTACAACATTGAAATTTCAAGTGTAAATAGTATAATATCTAATATAATATAATATCTATTATACGTAAATAATTTCGATAAACATGTTTTAAAAATTATATTATATGTATTATAGGCTGGCCGCTGTAACAAATGTGACAACTGTTACAAAGCGGATCAAAAATCGTTAAGTTTTTTTACCGTAATTTATGGATAGTATTTTTTAATCAAATAGCACGCTTAATATTAGCTAGGTATACAAAGAACTAATTTTTATTAAACAATTTGAATACATTTTATTGTGTGACTGTTATTGATAGTAAAATTTATTGTTCCAGGTCCACCATCAGCGATTAAACCTCCTGGTATCGATGGACCTCCTATAAATGTGAGTATTGCTAAGTAAGTACTCAAGTTATGAAATTAAAAATAAATATATCAGTTAACATGTTTACACTTGTACTTAGATGCCGAGAATAGATGAGCAACGTGCTAGTACACCGACTATCGATGAACGTAGAGACCCTATGTCTTCACAGGTTAGTTTATTTATAGTAAATATTTGCCGCTGTGTTATGTGTTATCGTAGCCAGATCGGTAAAAATGATCGAAAATTGGTAATCTAAAAGTGGTATAAGTAAACTTTTTAATATCTATTGGAATTTACCATTTCGTGTTAAATGAGAGTATAATCGGATTTTTTTTTTTCAATGCAAGAAATCAATTCAGTTTCATGTAAGGATCATTATATTGTACGGGAATAAAAACATCTGAAAATACATAAATTTAATAAAACATTTTTCTACCATTCAAATTTATTAATAACACTTATAAGAGTAGGTACTAATGTTTTAGTCTCTCCATCTTGGTGCGGATATGAGGAAGTTTTAAAAACCTATTAATATTAATTTGACTAAGACAAAGACGCATATTAAATATTGTTTAATATTATTGAATTACCTTTTCAAATAGATTTAATGCAAGACGAAGAAATATTTCAAGTAAAATGACAATAATTAACGTATGTTTGTATAAATCACTAACCGTTGAATTTATTTCAGGTGATGTATAATCGCGGTCCGCCACCTTACATGCCAGCAGTGCCACCGCCGGCGCATTTCAATAAGTAAGTTTTGAAATTTAATTTTGTGTAAAGTTTTAGATGTCTCTCGACAGAGTGAGGGGAGAAATTAAAACATTTCATAGACTTTTTTACGTAAATACCTAATACACATTATTATATAATGATGACAACATTAAATTTAATTAGCAGTCTCTTCTTTTACCCATTCGTGACTATGATACGTGTTACATAAATTTATAAGAGTTTAACAGTTAAATAAACTTGATCGCTTACAAAATACTTATAATTGTGTATTCTGTTTATATTTGAATTTATCAAATATGATTACGTATTCAAAATTCGCAACCAACTTTTTCAAAAAAGTCGGAATGATTCCACGCTATTTTTCTTCGCAGGAATACTCACATATTAATTCTACTTTATTATATTCTGTTAAAATATTCTACTCTGGTCTATCTAACCGGTAACAAGCGATTTGAGTTTCTTTATGATGAACTCCTCGCTCAATCTCACGAATCCTCTACTTATCCGCTCGATTAATGGCCTAATATTAAATATCATTTCTTTAATATCGAAACTTGTCGTCTTTGGAATTTATTACTCTATAAACCAAACTCAATCATTAAATACCAAAGAAATGTATATCCATCCTAAATTATGTTTTTCAATTTAATTTTTGTTGTCTCTGTATTATTGTATGTATTTATGTATGTGAATAAAGTAGGAACTAGTTCATTAGAAGATGAATATAATTTTTTTATATGACAACATTGAAATAACTACACTTAGGGAACCATATACAATTGTTTATTGGCGTTAATTGGCGTTTGACACTTAACCGACAAAACTTAAACATTCATATCAATTTTTAATTTATTTTTATTTTATTGTTAATATTTTTTATTATTATGTTTATATTTTGGTACATAGTTTCTAAAAACGATATATAAACCGACTAGCTTCCGCCTGCGGCTTCGCCCGCGTGGGTGTATTGATAAAAAGTAACTTATGTCCTATCATATTCATCACAAACGGCGCAGCAGATTAGCCAAGAAACATACATTTACATAAATACAGTTGTATTTCAGCCTGTAAACCACCCATTGCTAAGCGAAGGCCTCTTTTCCATGTAGAAGAAGGGTTGGAGCTTAAAACCACTACGCTGCTCCACTGCGGGTTGGCAGATAATTTCCTTATAATGGCTAACTATCGTTATCAGGTGTCTATGATAACAATCGGGACCGACGGTTTTACGTGCTCTCCAAGGCACGGCGGGGAGACCAACTAAGACATACACCCAGACCGGAAACAAATATTTGTACAAATACAAATATCTGTCCCGAGCGGGAATCGAACCCGCGACCGCTGCGGCGCGCGGCGTTGAGGCAACTACTCGCATCACTACACCAGAACGGTCGTCGAACATAAACACAAACTAAACTAAAACTTCAATCCTATAATAAAAAACTTACAACAAAAAAGCATTTCTAATACGACTGAAATAAAAATAAGTCTATATTTCCGTAAAATATACTAACTAAAAATGATTATTATGCCTGCTGTACTGTACTATCGTAAGTAATAAAATCGCTCCGAGAATCGAATTAACTAGCGACAAAAACTCAAAATGAACACAACTATCTATGACGTCCGACCGCCTCTCTACCCCCTTATTCGCCGCGCTGACTCATAGTTGGGAGTGTGCGATATATATCTATAATTCGTAAATACTCGATATATTAGATAATTATAGCATTGTATATATATCGACATATCTTCATTCGATAATTATCGAGTGGTATCGATATATTTCATTCGATATATATCGAGTAGTATAGTATTCTATCCGTCTATGTGTTATTCTGATGTATAAGCTATGTAGTCTTTGCGTGCAAGAGTTACAAAGATACAGACAATCTTTCGCATTTATAATATTAATAGGATATTTAAATTTTTTCATAAGTATCAAACTGATTTAGTATCAGATATAGCGGTAATATAGGGAGATTTACTGTTTTTTTTTTTTATTTACTGTGCCTTTTCAAGTTTTCTTTCGTATTTCAGACCTTATTTAGTTGAATGTATGCTATAATAGTGGTAAATATTTATTTTGTTTTTTGACAGCCCTGCATACGGGCGTGCGGGAACGTACGAGCGCTTCCCGCCTGAACCCTACCAGCCGCCGCCACCCGGTATCAAGGATTCGCCTAATGGGTAACTAAACCGAATGTTTTTACTATATTATTATATACAAAATGCCGTGATGAAAAATGTTATTATTATAATATATATATATATATATATATTTTGTATATTAGATTATTTTTTAATGCGCTATGTATATTTTAGAAACTTATTACGTATGTAATATTTGAAACACTTATTCCCGCTTGGGACAGATATCTGTATTTGTACATATATTTGTTTCCGGTCTGTGTGTATTTCCTTGTGGGTCTCCCAACGTGCTTCGGAGAGCACTTAAAGTCGTCGGTCCCGGTTGTTGTCATAGACGCCCCATAACGACCCATAACGATCGTTACTCATGATAGGGAAATTATCCGCCAACCCGCAGTGGAGCAGCGTGGTGGATTAAGCTCCAATCCTTCTTCTATATGGAGAAGAGCCTTCGCTCATCAGTAGATTAGTTACAGGCTGATACATACATACACATACAAATGTATCTTTACAGGCAAGAAGATCCGTTGGAGGCATTCAATAGGATGATTCGTGAGAAGGAGATGCGCGCGAAGAGGCGAGAGGAGCGTCGGCGCGCGCACTCGGGGTCGCGCAGCCCGTCGCGGTCGCCACGCTCGCCGCGCTCTCCCCGCTCCCCGCGCTCCCCGCGCTCTCCTCGCTCGCCTCGCTCGCCGCGCTCGCCGCGTTCTCCTCGCTCGCCGCGGTTGCGTGCACGCAGTCGCACTTCCAGCAGGATTCGATATTCAAGGTAAATAAAAATATGGTGGCGGTTTGCTCCTGCGATAGGCGATCGCGACCGGAGAGACAGACAACAGAACCGAGACGACCGAAACGATATAACTTGTCGTAGTCTCTTGTCTCTGTCTCGTGGTCGCCTATCGCGGTCGCCTGCCGCCGCGCGAAACGCCACCATTAGACGATCGAGTCAGCTTTATCCGCGTTAAATATCGATTATTTTAACATTACTGTACTGTGAAGTTGTCCTCTAGCAGTACACCTCCTTTTAACGCCGTAACAGCCTTAAAACGTCCCACTGTTAGAACTTCTGTATCTCTTATGAAGAAGTTGGAGCTCCTCCGCTACGAAATGGCGGATATACATGTCTAATGAATATTTTTTCCCGAAAAAGGTACATACGATGTTTTCTAGCGCCGTCGAGCACGAAATACAAAAAAATAATTTCAGCACTTACAAATTGGCTGGTATTTGAAACCGCAACCATCTGGGCGCGAATACTTTTTCAATAAACAAGATTTCTGACTTAAAGATAATTTTCAAAATAGGAGTAGTAGTTTCTGTGATTAGAGCTTCACAATAACAATTTCTGCTAACGGCCTTATTATTCAAAATTGACTCTTTGTATTTTACCTATATTATTCATTTCTCATGTAAGTGAGTATATTTTTAATGAGAAATAAATATTATTTAAATCCAAACAATATTCAATAATGCGAGTGAGAAATTTAATATTTTTCTACTTTCAGATCAAGATCGATCTCTCGTGGCCGTTTGCGTCGTTCGCCGTGGTCCCCTCGGCGACGTCGCACTCGTGAAAGAACATTGTCATTAACGCGGTACGTTATAATTATGTGTTTCGTCGCAAAATGACTCATTGGCGCAGTTTGCAGTGACCCTGTTTTCTGCATGTTGAAGGGTTGTGGCTTCGATTCCCGCCCCGAGTCTGGGTGTTATATAATATGTTTATTTATATGTATATTTATTTAAAAAAAATGTATATCATTCGGCTGTTACCTAAAACACAGGCCTTAAGTTGCCTACCTTAGGAACAGACGACATTGTGTATGTGTTAAACATATTTATTTATTTTAAAATGTAATAATCACACGTTACTTTTAAAGTCTTATTCGTATATGTCGTTCGTATAGCGTGTTGTTGAAATCTCCATATATAAATCGAAATTATAAAATTGTTCACACTTTTTTTTTTTTTTTTTTTTAATTGTGATAGAAACTGAGTAGTCTACCTTACTTATCAATTTAAATGTTATCGATTTTAGCTTCCTAAGATGTTTTGATGATGTTGATCATAATTTCATTTCCTTATTCTTATTTTAGTGGATCGAACCTGCAAGGATTGGATTGAAACTATTTAATTTTTGCGTTACTTACAGTTAAATTTCATATTATTTATACACGCCCATCCAAATAGACACTAACATAATAAAAAATATGTTTTTAATATGTGTTATGTCAACTGTACTAGCTAAATGTACTCGGTATATACAGTTATTTTGTACATACAGTATTGTACAGAATGTGTCGTAAATAGTGGATAATCTGTTAACTGAGAGTAGCCCTGATGTCGAGCTTCAAGAAAATGTACTTTTTATGTCAGGGTCGCCAACACTGTGAAAATTGTGAATATTTTTGTGTTTAAAAAAAAATTACCGCGACTAGTAATTTGGTCATAATTTTTACAAATTAAGGTATTTTAGTGTACTTTTTATTTTATTTTACTTGGAAATACTTGTGGTATCTAATGAAATTACTATTTCAGGCATCATTTATTCTAAACTTATGAAAATTAGCGTTAGAAGTTATTTGTATTCGTTACGTTTTGTTAAGATTTAACCATTGATCGTGAACAAAAAAATAAAAAAAAAAATACTGCACTAGAATTGCCCAGTATTAAAAAAACAATGCTTAGTTTGTGTAGTTTCTAAAAGGTATAACAATTTGTGCTTGACAAGCTAAATTACTTTGAAGGAGTGAAAGAACTTATCACGGTCAGAAAGTTGATTTCTCACCAAGGGAAGGGGGTTCTCTTGGTGAGATTTTTTTCAATCCCTTCCCTCCTACCCTAATCTCACGTGAGATTGTTTATGCAAAAATATGATCGATTTTTATTATCTGCACACGAAAAAAAAAAGGGTCATCGCGACCCCCGTACCGTACCGACCCCCTCCTCCTACCTCCAGGCTACATATTCCTGAAAATAAGGGACATCACCGGTACATGAAAACTATTTCAGATTTTTCATGACGAAAAAAAAAATGTCACATTTTATCCGAGACCACCCTCCTCCCACACGTGAGATCCCTTGCCCCTGCCCGCTAAACGCCTCACGTAATTTATGGGTGGCCCCTTTATCGAAATAGGTCCCCGTCCCCGCGGCGCCGGCACCGCTCGCCGCTGCGCTACCGCACACCACTGCGTTCGCCGGTGCGCTCGCCGTTGCGCTCGCCGGCGCGTTCGCCGCCGCGCCCGCTCCTCGCGCACGTGCCGCACGCTCCGCACGTGCCGCACGCGCCGCACGCGCCCCACGCGCCGCACGTGTCGCTGCCGCCGCTCGCACCTCACTCGCCAGTGCGCTCCCCGCGACGCTCCGACCTGCGCTCGCCGCCGCGCCCTCTGTCCCCGCACAGGTAATGTTATCGTTGTTTCGTTGTTATTAACTTTTATCACCCCGAGACGATAGCCAATTGCAATTGATCAACTATGAGATCGATTGAGGATTTTTTGCAAATTGAAAAAAAAAATGTATTTATGTAATTGAAATGTGCAAACAGGTCGTTTAAGCGCACTTACTTACAGTTTTTTGGCTACATTAGCCAGTTGACCAGTAATAGGTAGATTTTAAAATTTTCAAAGACTAGGTATTTACTTTTATACATACATAGTCTGGCCATAAATACTGTTACAATTAAAAATAAACAAAATATTACATTTGAATTTAGAATCTGTCATTTTTATATGATTGTTCATTGTGTTTTCTCATTATCGCACTAATACATTGTAAAATATTTTGTGATATAAAAATGGAGTGGGGTGATAAAGAGAACCAAATCGCTGTGATTGCATTACACAAAGTAGGTATGGAGCCATATACAATTTTTAGTTGTACTTCCGAAAAGTAGATACTGAATTTTCTCATGAAATTTGGCACGGACATTCCATTTGACTATCTAAGAGTCCCCTTAAAAGGATTTTTTGGTGACTCGCAATATTTTTTTGAGTACGCTGCTTAGCACGCTCTATATAAGAAAGTAAGTCGATTAAAAGGAGAAGGTTGGAGTATTTTCAAAGCGAGCTTCAAAGTGCATGTTTAGGTTAGGTTGTTAGGTTTTTTTTTTCTTTTTTTTTGCATGCTTAGGTTAGGTGGTTAGGTTTGTTTTTTCTTTATTTTTTGTCGCTGAGAAATGAATTTACGCATTCTAGGATAGGTTAGGTTTTTTTTATAGGCTAGGGTAGTTTTTTTACGAGTCGCCAAAATTCCTTTTAAGGGGATTCTTAGATAGTCAAATGGAATGTCTGTGCCAAATTTCATGACGAAATTACCATATTTCCATGTATGTATCCACTTTTCGGAAGTTTATCCCAATTTTTTATTCTCCAATGCTTGGTATTAGTCATGTTTGTATACCGGACTATTGATAGATACAATGAAACCTCTGTTTGTGACAGAAAAAGATCTGGCCGTCCACGTAATGTTCGTACGAAAAAGACGATCAAATCAGTTAGGGAAAGAATTCGAAGAAATCCTGTCCCAAAGCAAAAGATTTTATCCCGAGAAATGAAGATAGCACCTAGAACCATGTCGCGTGTTTTAAAATATATTTGATGTGTCATTCGATTCGGTATGGCATCTAGATGATTTTTGAAAAAAATGAAGTTCCGCTTGTAAAAACAGCAAAAATTATTAACAATTAATTAAAAAAAGAGGTTTAGTTTTTTTGCAAACATCTTAAAAACGTATGAGTAGGTAAAGTCACTATTGTGATGTTACATTACTTCTTTGGGAAAAAGTTGGTGTTGATTTTATGGATTATAAATCTAAAAAAATACATAGTACTTAAGTAGTACAAGTTTATTACTCAAATTATATTGAACTAATGACAGTGGCAAGTACTAACGCTAAAGCAGTAATTGTTTTCTTAAAAGTATCTTTAGCAGACATGGTATTCCAGTTGTTCTCTGACAATGGGCCGCCATTTAATTCGGCAGAGTTTAAGAATTTTATTTGGGAATGGGGAATACATCATAATACGTCAAGTAACTACACACCAAGGTAAAATGGGTTGGTAGAATCAGCAGTAAAGATATGTAAATGTTTTCTTACCAAGTCAGAAGAGTCAGGGACAGATCCATATCTGGCTTTGCTTCAATTTAGGAATATACCTCGAGGAAATGTACCATCTCCAGCTTCACAAAAAACTTAGTACCAAGAACAGTAAATTTTCAAAAATATGTAAAAACGAAGGAAGAAAATAAAAATAAAATGAAGAATTACTATGACAGAAAGACTAAGTCATTAACAGAACTACAAGAGGAGATGAAGTCTATTTTAAGAAAACACCAGGTAGTCCATGAATTACAGGTACAGTAAGGTCCAAATGTGATTAGCCTACGTCTCATACTGTTGAAGGGTCAAATGGATTTAGAGGATTATTATGGATTAAATGGATTAGAGAAAGGAGAAACAGACAATGCTATCTGTTAAAAATATGTATTTTTAAAGCCTCTGCAGTCACCTCAAACGGTACCAAGATATGTCACGAAAAAGTCCAAATATCAAAACATCTGATAATTCTCATACAGTAACACCGTATTGAAGAGCGTACAACTCCAGTTGAAATACGCAGTAGGTATGGAAGAGTCATAAGACCACTAAGAGGTTACATTTTGATAATTAAATAATTTCAAGTTAATATTTTGTTAACTAAGCAAACATTTTAGCAATGACTGTGAAAGACTGATTGATTTAGTTAAGTCTAGAATATATATACACTGAGTGAATGGTGAGTTACTATCAATAACCGCAGCACGTAGGCAGCTAAACGGTGACAGACCGGGGAGTATGACCGTTATAGACCCGTTTTAGACTCGTTGTAGCAGCGTTGCTCTGTTGCCAGTCAGTTCATTTATTCGTTAGTTCATCGAAAAACGTGAATGCGTATAGACGTGTAAAAAATGGAGGACGAAAAACTGATAGAATGTGTACGTCCACAGATATTTGAAATAAGGAGATATGTTATTTCATTAAAAATATACGATAACACAATGTCGTCAGTTCTCTCCCACCTCTTTTCGCAAAACAGCGCAGACATATTATGTCGTGTTATATACGGGCATCATACGTGCAAAATACGGTTACATACGGCGTCAGAACGCTGTCGACCCGTTTCAGTGGGCTAAATAGAGCGTATCGGATTGCTTTCCGTGCCCGACACGTTCCTAGCACGGTCATGGTTAGCTACGGGATAGTGGGCAGAGGCCTTTATTATGTTTATTCAACGTAAGTAAAGTAAAATAAATAATAAAAGAGAATGAGTTTCTGAACATAGATTTTTAATCATATTAAATCTATTTTAAAACAAATGTTGTTTTATTTTGAATGCTATTCAGGGATAGTGTATCTGTTTTTAATATATATTTATAAAAATATGTACAAATCATTCAGTCGGAAATTAGTTATACCCACGTTAACAAGTAAATTTTACTCCATAACAGATAATAATAGATAATTTATAAATATATCTAACTCCCTGGCTTATTTATTTAATGTTTTATGTAGCTTGTACTACTGTGTATAAATATGAAAAAATATAATTATTATAATTATTTTCCAATAGGCTGTTAACATCTTCCTATGGTTAGTTGCTAAGCAACGGTTTGTTGGTAAACATTCCATTCTTGTCTGTGTGATAAACATATTTATTTATTATTTATTATTATTAAACATATTTATTATTTATTTATTATTCCATATCGAATTTGGCTTAAGTATAGGTAAATGATGTGAACTTTGAAAATTTTTAGATGTGAACAAGCGGCACAGTACAAAAAATGTGCACGTTCCGACGGCATGACTGGAGAAGTGTCAACGCTTCATTTATTTGAATTGAAATTTATGAAAATTTGGTCAAAAATGAAGTATCTATTTTTTTTACATAATTCGAATGAGTATCATGTACCGAGTATTCTCCTTAAATATTGATAGTGACTCAACAGTCGTCCTGTATATACCTAGATAGAGACTATTTTGAGTTACTCAAACAATCTTTGTTGTCAAAAGTTATTGTTAGGAGTTCAGTCAATTTTAGTAAACTGTCTCAAACTGTAAAATTACAATTATTTAACTTTTTATATCATTTTATTTAATAAGGAGGATGTTATGAATAGGTAACGTCACTATTGTGATGTTACATCACTATGATAGAAAAGGCGCGCGATTAAGACGCTGTCTGAATCATGCTAACACAAAACAAAGACTAATTCAGATTTTTCAAATTTAAAAAAAGATTCAAAAAGAAGAGGAAATTTAAAAAAAGCCCCCCTCCCGGAACTGTAGGACCAATATTTATAATTTTCCCAGACGGATGAAAATACGGCCAAAACTTTGGATACTTTATTAATAAAAAAATATTTTAATATATATAAAATATAAAATTTAAGAAATAAAAAAAAATCAGTAGCTTACTGGATAGATAAATGAACAATAATCCGCCGGAATAAAATTTTTATCTCAATTTTTCAATAAGTTATGCAATAGTTAATTAATATTTTTTTTCTGCTTGAACATTAACAAGCATTGCAAGTATGATAACAAGCATTGCAAGTATGATAATTGTTAAACTATAAATTCGAGACTTTTTTCTTTGAAGCAATTCTTGAAAGGCTTCAAACAAATCCCCACAATTAACTTGAAAAAGCAAATATAACTTTTTCAATTTTTACAAGCAGAACTTCATTTTTTTTTTTCAAAAATCATCTAGATGCTATTCCGAATCGAATAACACCTCAATCAAAAACCTAACTCAAAAACACCTCAAAAAAGGCACTTGTTGACTAGACTAATAGTCCACTCACACTTGAATTGATATAACTGACGCATTTCGAAAAGGGATCGCCCATTAATCACGTGTTGCTCGAAAGAGGATGAAGTGGTACGGAAAAAAGAACGAAATATCACAAGGGCGAAGGGTGTAGTGAGACATCACGTGTATATATTTTTTCGTCGATCGCGAAATTTCTAAACACACAATTTTCCTTTATTATTTTTATGCGAATCAGAAACAACTCGCAACCTTAATGTCTGTCCGGACATTTTTATCACGGCGCTTTATTTTCCATAATTAAATTAGATTTATACCTGTATTTAAAAATAGTACCTATATAGGTATTTAAAGATAAGTCAATAGACGGCCGTTCAACGTTGCGTTTGTCGGTACGTGGCCTCCACTCGAGAACCTTTGCTCCATCACACGTCAGTTCTACGAGCTATGTGCCCTGCTCACTGCCACTTCGACTTGTAGATACGTTGGGCTATGTCGGCAACCTTTGTTCGTCAACGGATCTCATCATTTCTGATTCGATCTCGCAGAGAAATAACAACCATAGCCCTCTCTATTGCACGCTGTGCAACTTGGAGCTTGTTTAAAAGACCCATAGACAGAGACCACATCTCAGATCCGTATATCATCACTGGTAACACACATTGGTCGAAGACTTTCGACTTTAGGTACTGAGGTATGACGGATGAAAAGACGTTTTTTAACTTCCCGAACGCTGTTAGCGGTCTTCCTAGCTGGATTCGACGATTGACCTCTCTCTCGAAGTTGGATCTTTTTCCTAGGTAGATGTATTCGTCAATAATTTCGAGAGTAGAATTTCCAACCGATCGGGGTGGGCACTACATGGACATTTGACATAATTTTTGTCTTATTCATGTTCATTTTAAGGTCCACCCGTTGAGAAACTCCATCTAGGTAACTAAGCATAATGCGGAGGTTTTCCAGGGATTCTGCCATAAGACGATATCGTCGGCAAATCAAAGTGCGTGATGTACTCGCCGTTTATGATGCCGAATATTTTCCATTCTAGAAGCTTTTTCCAATGCTGCGGTAAACAGTTTCGGAGAGATGACATCTCTTTGTCTCACACTTCGCTGCATTGGAATGGCTCTCGTGCTATGCTCCTGTACTCGAACCGATATACTAGCGTTATTGTACAAGCATTTCAATACTTCGATATACCGGTAGTCAAAATGGCATCCTTAGGGAGACGGCAGAACCGCCCAAGTTTTGATCCAATCGAAGTCTTTCTAATCGGTAATTGAAAAGCTTATTAAAAATTAGACGTTAGTTATCTTAAGCACTTCATACATATTATGATGATTTTAACACCATATAATTAAAATGGATTCTTTACGAGTTATCGCTTAGGAGTTATAAAAAACTAACGCGCTAGAAAGTATAATTCAAGCGCGGGTCTCATACCGATGACTGGACTCGCTTGATACGGCCCAGCTTGATCGCGCCGCGCCCATCGCTGTCAACCGCTCTTGTTATATAAGTATGACAGTACGAACATGCACGCGTAATATAGAGAATATTACTTTCCGTGCGAAGCCGGGGCAGCGCTTTAGTATACTATAAAATGATCTCATAGCACTACCACTATAATTTAACAACATCGTTTTATAGAACAGTAATTTATAAGATGCAGTGAACTGCTAATGTTGTGACTGAACAAAGGATTATCTAATATATTAATGTTTAGTACAATAATTATGATATACGAGCTTCTGCCCGCGGCGTCGCCCGCGTGGATGTCGGTTATCGCAACCAAAAAAAAGTGTCCTATGTTACTTCTAATACCTCCAAGAATATGTGTATAAAATTTCATAATGATCAGTTAAGTAGTTTTCGCGTGAAAGCGCAACAATCAAACTTACTTGCGCATTTATAATATTAGTAAATATGATAATAATATATAATTATATTGTTACAGGTATGCCGGAGTTTACGATGAACTATTGTCGCCGCCGCGTCGAAGTGTTGAGCCGCCGTTCGGACCCAGGTACGATTGTAAAAGATTAAGTAGCGTCTCCACGAGCATTTACGTCTGCGCCTAAGACGATACGTTTGTTCTTTCACGTTATTTGCCGAGCGGATCGAACCTGTGTTTGAGACCAGTGCTTTTTAAACGTATAATCGCGGACTCATTTAGTTAATACGTGTTTTTTTAAGTTTTGTTTGTAAGGTTTACTTAATTGTAAACCACATTATTCAAATAAAAAGAAGACATATTTTTTGCACTATATGTGTGCGTTTGGTAAGTATTAACCAAAACTGTACAGAAAACGCATTATGCTGAAGTTTGAAACATCGTCTTCGGGCTTTCTACAAGGCTGTGCTGTACTCTTCCTGAAGTCATACATAATTATAATTTTAGTACCATATATTTTTCTAATAAACATTGTTACAATAATAAAATATTATAAATTAGTATTATAATGCGGAACAGAATATACAATTTTATTAATTAAGTTATTAAATAAAATAAGACTGATAATAATAAGCATAAATTTTTCTAAGATTTTTTTAAAACGTGATAATAACATCGCATAGAGAAAGGATGATGATGATGATGTTGTTCTAAGGAAAAGAGATTTAGTAAAAAACTTGTTGTTTTCATAATCAAACATGACACGAGTATTATTTCAACAAGAAGCACAAGAAGTACTATATAGTTTATTTTTTATATTGAAATTTTTGATCTTGTTAGAACCAAAATTTTGTAAGCTAATCACGCACTAAACTTAGTTCAAACTGAGCACTCATTTCACTTTTATAACTATAGAAATTTGTGAAATATTTTTTTTTTTATTTGCTAAACCTTTCCAAATTTGTTATTTGTTGTATTATTGCCTAACAACAACATTGTTACTATAAACTGTCAAATATTTTGCTGTCGCAGTCTGACCATGATGTCAGCTCGTGGTAACAACGGGTGCAAATTCGTCTAAACGATGCCGAACATTAAGCATACAATACTGCGAAAACCCATAACACCTAAATATGATGTTAAAATGAGTTTGTGAAATTGAAATCCAGGTTGCAATCCAGGTTCAAAAAAAAAAAAAAACTGTTTAGGAGGGTCATTTGAAAATTTCGTAGTCTAATACATATGTTAGGAGCATGCTCTTTTTATAAAACTACACTTACAACTCATCGAACACCGTGCTGTGATTAAGTACTTGAATAAGAAATGTTTAACACCAAAACAAATTTATGAAGACATGTTAGTAACTTTAGGGGAATCTGGACCTTCGTATGCTATTATAAAAAAGGGGGTAGAAGAGTTCCAACGTGAGCGAGAAAGTGTCGAAAATGACCCACGAAGCCGTCGGCCATCGACGTCTACCACCGACGAAAACATTGAAATTTTTTATTTTATTTTATCGGACCAGAGATTGACTGTTAACGAGATAGCTGATACCAGTGACATCTCATATGAACGACACAATTACCACTGAGCTTCACTTTTCAAAGGTGTCTTTATTAAGCAAACGGAAAAGATCAGGATCTCCAGCTCCAAAAAAGCTAAAGTAGTCTTGTCGGCCTGTCAAGTGATGCGTCAAATTTTTGTGATGCAAAGGATGTTATCATGGTGGACTAATTAGAAAAGGGTCAAACAAACTATGCCTATTATTGTAACCTCCTGCGACGTTTACGTGAATTAATTAAAGAAAAAACGTCCTGGTTTGTGACGAAGTAAAGTTTTGTTTCACCAGGATAATGCGCGAGTTCAGACGGTAGTCGAGACTATGGCAGAAATTCATCAGTGTGGCTTCGAATAGGGTATTCTACAGTTTCAAAAAGTACTTCAGAATGTTAATTTTTTCTTAATAAAACGCAAAAACAAAATTCGGCAAAAATAAACACGCTTTCTTGCCATAAAATTAAATTTTAAACCTTTTTTTATTCCCACGAAAACGCTGTCAGCCGTTCTGGTGACGTAATTGTAAAGGCCGTGTTCCGATATACACTGAGAGCACTCTCAGGCGTGACGTCAATTCAGTATATTGCGAAACCGTTCCTTTGTAGTTTGTTATACTATACTGGTTATTAATAAAACGGAACGCAGTCTAGTATACTATCATCCTCATTTTTCGACATTGTTTTCAAATAAAAAAAAAATATCATGTACACGTTTTCTGTTCAACAAGAAAAATTATTATTTGAATATTGTTGACAGTTTTGAATAACAATATTAATTAATAATAAAAACAATCATTCGCGCTGTTATATTTTTTGATCACGTGATCAAAGTACTGAGAGCACCTTAACTCGAAAGCGCCAGTGCTCACAGTTCAAAAATGGCGGCTATTTATGATGTCATATATTTATGGTATTGCGGCAGTGTACTGGCACTCCATAAAGGAGTGAATTTTTCATCAGTGAGAGCACTGAGCAGTGCTCATGTGTATATCGGCTCATTGTCTTTATGACGTCACACCATGGCGGCTCGTATTTTAGATCGCGTGCTATATAGATAAAAAATTATGACTTTTAATTTCAATATAATAAAACAATAATGTGCCTTTATGACTCAAAATCAGTATATTTAAGTATATTTCTACATACATTTTAATTTTTATCAAATTTCATAATTTATTTTTCACTACCGAAAGTACCCTATTGTTACTCCCATGCCCCGTATTCTCTTAATCTCACTCCATCTGACTTTATCTCTTCCTAAAGCTCAAAAATCACTTAGGAGCTCAAAAATTTTCTACAAATGAAGAGCTTAAGGCTGCTGTCGACGCATATTTTGAAGGTATGGACGAATATTTTTTAAAGCTGATAGAGAAGCCCTGCCCAGCCGATGGAAGAAGTGTATAGGACTTGGGGAGAATATGTTGAAAAATAAATAATAAATAAATTCCTATCTTTTCATTTTCCTAGTTAGACTACGAACTTTTCAAACACGCCTCGTATATGTTGACTTGATACATGAAAGTTCATATTTTATATTTCAACTCTATATATTCAGTGTTCAAACCGTAAATTATATGAAATTCAATTCCAAATATTGAAATTAATAGGTTTGATTTAACGAAGATCATTAGATTAATCATTAAAAAAATTACGATTATTTTATTAAAAATGAAATAAATAGAGAGTAACATTAGCGACATTTGTTATTCTTAGGACATAATTTAAATTTAAATTATTTTTAATGTCTCTTCAATTTACACAATAACTAAGAAAAGTAATCGTAATTTTTTTTAATCACTACGTTATAAGTGTTTTTCGAATTTCGCATTCTTTAATATTTCATGACCATGCAAGTTATTTATTAATTATTTTTTCTAAGAAACAAATCAAAACCTAATGTGATTTAGAATATTGATTTACTGTTGATTAAATCATAAATTTTATCATACAACTAACATTGTCACTAACGTTTCCCATGTTGTAAAAGATTTAATCTGAGTTTTAATGTAAACAGTCTGGATAACACATACTGTACCTACCTATGCATATCTATGTATTTTACTATATTAATAGTAAATAAATAATGAATACACTCACTGTTTGTAAGTTATTGATAGTATTTTGAATTGTCACCACGCTTATCTTAGTTATATCTTAAATAACTGAAATAAAAACGTGAGTTTGGTAAATAAAAATAATTTATTTATCTATTATCAACTGGGCTAATGTCAACTATAATTTGTGATAATTAATTAATTAGTAGTAGTAGTTAATTTGAATATAAAAAAGTTTGAGAAGTAATAATATGTTATTATATATACCTAGATGTTTCCTTTAAATTTATTATTATAATTGTAAAAGTTATTTTTCACCTATTAAGTTTTAAGTGTATTATTTAGACTAAAATTAGTGCAGTGGTAGATTAAGATGCATGTTTACTACTTACTAAAAAAAACCTATTAAAGCCCTTTTTTTATACACATGAGATCCTCTGTGATGGGGTGATTAGAATAATTAAGTTACTATATTAAATACAATTCGCACCCTTAATAAAACAAAGATGTAACTCAAAAATTACAACTTGTGGGAATTGACGTTTGAAGTTTAGCACTTTTTCCGCATTGTGTTTGATTAAAAATTGCCGATTATTTGTAAAGCTCTTCATGACTTTTACTATTGATATAATTAGTTTAAACTATAGAGATTTATAGAATAATAGAAAAAACACTGTGTTAAAATCTATAATAGCTGTAAAATGGTGATGAAAAAAAAAATGCCGACTTAAATCTCTTTATGGCAAAAATTACTTATTAGACGAACAATATTTTAGGTTGTAACCGAAGTAAATCCAAATGTTACACATCATCATCAAACGCATTTTCTAAGAGAATGAAGTATAACAAAAATCATCTTTTTATTTTTAAAGAATAAAATATTCCATACTTTCCTTTTAATCCAATACCGAATTATTTGATGTTACTCAAAACCACAGCACTTCAATATCCGCTCACTACCGGTGCATCACTGAATCACGCCACTTTATAAGAACTGACTTGTCAGTTCCTGTTAATTGAAAAGAGATTGAAAGAGAAAAATCTTTCTCCATATTATAGTTAAAACGCCGGAGTCGAAGTCTACCTATTCTTTACGCGACGAAGACGCGTTTTATTGTAAAATCTCCAAATCCACAAATTTTGAGTTACATCTTTGTTTTATTAAAGGTGCGAATTATTGTATTTTGTTATTTACACTTGTATATTCAAATATTTAATTTATAATATTTGAAATATGCTGTTTTTTGTAAGCAAATATAAATAGAAGTAGTGAAATAGCCAAACGAGTATATCAAGAGTACAGAACTATTTATACCAACAACACATTTTTAAAATGCTATAATCTATACTTAAGCCAAATTCGTTATAGAATTTTAACCAACAAACCGTTGCTTAGCAACTAACCATATGCAGATGTTAACAACCTATTGGAAAATAATTATAATAATAAATTTATTTAATAATATAATTAAATAAATAAAATTATATTTTTTAAGTAGGAAGTTAGATGTATTTATATATTATCTATAATTATCCGTTATCGAGGTAAATTTTACTTGTTAACTTGGTATAACTAATTTCCCACTGAATGATTTCTAAATATTTTCATAAATATGTATATGCTTGTATTAAAAATAACTACATTATACCTGAATAGCATTCAAAATAAAACATTTCTTTTAAAATAGATTTATTATGTTTAAAAATCTGTGTTCAGACAATCATTCTTTTTTATTATTTATTTTACTTTACTAACGTTGAATAAACATAATAATTATAATATTTAAAGTTGTGTATAAAAATCGATTATAATTTACCTTTAACAATATAACGACTGATAAAAAAAAACCAAATGTTGCTTATCTGCGTAATTTTCCTGTCAGTGCTAATATTTAGGGTTGTTAGATGTATATTAGTAATTAAAAATTTGTTATTTCTTGTTATAAGCCAATTGTCTTACGTATTACGTATTTGGCGAGTAAGCTATAGGAAATAATGTTAAAGTAAAATTTGTAATGTATAACTAGGAAATAGGTGATAAATTACAATTTTACATTAATAAAAGTGTGACAACCATATACAATGACATTTGGTTTGTTTACAAAAATTCCATCGAATTTGGCTTAAGTATGGAATTATGCCAACATAAAATATTTAAAACGTAAAAAAAGCACCTTAACTATATATTATATCTTCTGATGGTTTCTTATTTTATACCTGTAAGGCGTGAACAGGAAATTGTATCAATGAACTCATCTGTATTCATCAATTTCAGCTATACATTCTCCTTGCTGTTGAAATACTATTGTTCAAAATATGGTCCACAGATACTACAATTGATGTGATTTTTCAATAGTCATACAGTTTTGTCAATGAAGATAGTTTTACAATCAACATTTGAAAACTGATAAATTGACAGCTGTAGCAAATTTTGAGGCACGCTTATAAGCTGTTCTCTAGGGTCATTACGAATCGTCTGACAGGCAAGTTTTTATGACTTCAGCCTCCCGAATAAGCTGGTTTGCAAAAAGGCACATACATACGCTGCATCCGATTATACAAAAGACCGAGGAGTATAATAGACTATTGTGCTTGGCGATTGTGGACTATGAGAAAGCCTTTGTTTCGATGGAAACTCTGATGGTGATGGTGACTCTCGGTGGAGCTCATCGTCTTGTCTTTTGCTTATCTTTGCGTTAAAGTTCCCCATGACAACATTGAAGTAGGTTTTGTTCGTATGTATGGCCCTACTGATCTCCTCCTACATATTCTCTACTTCTTCACCTGGGTGTGCCGAGGTCGGTGCGTATATACAGGTGACTGGTAAATTACTATCAATATTTAAGGAGAATACTCGGTACGCGATTACTCGTACCTGTGCACGTGCCGCCGGCATGACTGGAAAAGTGTCAACGCTTCATTTATTTGAATTGAAATTTATGAAAATTTGGTCAAAAATTAAGTACCTATTTTTTACATAATTCGAATGAGAATCATGTACCGAGTATTCTCCTTAAATATTGATAGTAATTTACCAGTCACCTGTATATTTAGACACTTAAGTATAAGGTACGCAACCCTGTTCGATACGCTTCCGATGTTCACAATGTTGTCAATGAGAGATCTGCGGACCATAAACCTGACACCTTGAGACTGATGGTTGCCCTTCCGGTAGTAGAACAGGTTGCCGAATTCCAGGGTTATCGTGTTCTCCTCCCTTTTTTCGGACTTCAGAAAAACCCAGTATATCTCAATGTAACCTGATCATTTCCTCCTCCAGCTCAACAAGCTTTTCGTCAGACCTCAAAGTGCGAATGTTGTGCATCACCAGGGCCAGGTGTCAATTGGGTGGAAGCGGAATCTCACCCGGAGATTCTTCGCACCCCCTGCCCTATCGTTACTCAGGCCGCTGCCGTAGCCGGGAATAGTAGGGCCACCGGGGACTGGGGACCTGGGCTCATTTGTAATTGTCATATGGGGGGAGTTTGCCAAAACTAACCGCGCTTGGCATGCGTGTTGGCGAGCGCAGTGTGTTAGGCCGAGACTCCACCAGAGCGGAGATGTGCGGAGATGTATTTTAACAACCAATAGAATTCGTTCAGTGGTGTTCACTGAAGCGGTGGGGAGACGAGGTGTGTGAATAACGAAATTCTATTGGTTGTTAAAAACACCTCACCGCACATCTCCGCTCTGGTGGAGTCTCGCCCTTATTTGGGATATGACGCTGCTGCCCATCACCACCGCGGTCGGTGCACAGTTGTTCGTAACACTATAACCTTAGTCACCTTTTACGACACCTCGCCAGGAAAGAGGTCGAGACTATACTTCTCTGCCGGTCACCGCACGGCCAATACTATGTATTTATATACGAGTTAACTCTTGCGAAAATTTCGTACAATATTGTAGTCAAATAATAAATGTTAAAATAACGTGAAAATAAGTAATGTATGGGTTCTTGGTGTTGTTCTAAAAATTCTTCGCACGCGTCAGTTATGTAATACGTAAAACTCGCTATGTAAAACTTCTTTGTAAACAACATTAGTAGTTATAATATGATCATCATTGATTTTTATATAATAAAGGAAAAAATTTCTTCGAAGCTGTGCCCCGGTACGTGCCTCGACATGTACAGAAAATTGATATTTTAAAGTATCCTTTATTAATTGAAACTAGATTTATAATAATAGTCAAAAAGTGATCGGCTGTTTATATTGAAATGAAAAAATAAAATCTTTTATTTGATTGTCATGACATACATTTTTTTTTTATAATATAGGGGCAAACGGGCAGCCGGTGCCTTTTGGTGACTACCGACACCTATGAACATCTGCATAAGAGGATGCAGATGCGTTGCCCTCTTTTTCCCCATACCCCCCAAAAGGTTACCGGATACTCACAAACCGCACGAAACGCGAACGCATATCTGTCACTTTACGCCGGTATTATGTGAGTATATGCCGGTATCATGTGTGTATACCGGCGTATCATATCGGTATAATACATATTGTGATGTGAAGTTTACAACTTGAGTTACTTGAAAAGAGAGATGAATGAAGTGAAGTGTGTTTAACCGGAAACAGTATTGTCAGATTGCTGTCGATTTTTTCCCACCTAAATCTTCACAAAAATAAGCTTGAGAAATAAAAAGTGATTTTGAGTATTTCTTTTCTGTATGTCTTATTTATTTAATATTAATATAAATTAATTAACAGTTATTACTGTTATGACTCATTTAATCAATTAGGTGCATGAATGTTTAAATGCATGTCTATGTTCCGAAATTTTAAAATCAAGTTCAGTCCAAATTACAGATGCTACAGACGCAGTAGGAAACTGGAAGTTGAGGTGTACTAATGACGATATCCCCAAGGAAGTTACAAAACAAAAACTTTGGAATGCGCCATTAGTTCACAATACTCGTGAAAATTTGACGCAAAATCTTACAAGTGACAAAAACCGTGCAAGGCTTCTAGCTTTATCAAGTAAAGAGTCAGGTCACTGGTTACACGCAATGCCGTCAAAAAACCTTGGGACACTTTTAGATAATGAAAGTTTTCGAATTTGTATAGGTCTCCGGTTGGGAGCACGTCTGTGTTTTGAACACAGATGTCCGTGCGGAAAGGAGGTTGATTCTTTCGGACTACACGGCCTTTCTTGCAACAAGAGTTCAGGTAGGTTTTCCCGCCACGGTTCCCTGAATGAGACCATTAAAAGGGCTCTTGCCACCATCGACGTTCCTGCACTTATTGAGCCTACTGGGATTAGTCGCGATGATGGCAAGAGGCCTGATGGTTTAACGCTGATTCCCTGGGAAAGGGGACGGGTGCTTTTGTGGGACGCAACCTGCGTCGATACATTGGCTCCTTCTCATATCAGGGAAACGGCTGTAAGAATGGGAGCCGCTGCGGAGAAGGCTGAAACGGCACAAATATTCGTCACTTATCCAAAGTTATGTTTTTGTGCCGTTTGCAGTCGAAACACTTGGACCTTGCAGTAGCAGTGCTAAAAATTTTCTAAAAGAATTAACCCCACGACTCATAGCCTCCACTGGTGACAAGAGGGCTGGTACATTTTTTGCCCAAAGAATCGGAATTGCGATTCAACGGGGAAATGCTGCTAGTATTCTTGGCACCATTCCACGCGGACATGATTTATACCAAAACTGTTTGTAAATAATTATTTTAAGTTTCGAATTGTAAATATGTATAATATTGTAAAATTTCTGTAATAAATATATGTATATTAGGTGCATTGTAATATGATAGGCTATATATTAACTCGAAAATGATCATCTTGGCGCAGTGGTGAGCGCTGTTGTATATTAAGCGGGAGATCTCGGGTTCAATCCATAGCAGGGTAATTTTTTTTCCTCTGTTCATCCAACCTCTCAAAGCTCGCCCAAGTATTTTGTTTTATATTAAAAAAATGCTACGTAGTAAGGTCCAAAAGTTTCCGGCCTGAACTATAAAATAAAGGATAAATCTAAAACCACTACTTTTATTTTTCGATATATTTTATTAAAATATCGAAATTCGATATATTTTATTTAAATACACTTTTCACATTGCTTTATTAACATTTCTCTACCCTTAAAAAATAATCTGAAGTTTTGCCCTCAAAATGTGACAAAACCACTGACTACCTCTTCGTCAGTCTTCAGTAAACTTTTTTCCTCGTAAGTATGATTTCAATATTGATAATTAATAAATAGTAATTTATCGCTTGGTGCCAAGTCGGGTATATAGGGTGGATGGTTGAGCTCAGTGAAACCACATTCTTTAATGGCAGCCATGGAAACACTTGATGTGTGAACCGGCGCGTTGTCATGAAGCAACATCACCCCTCGCGACAGTTTTCCTCGACGTTTTTCTTTAATAGCGTCCAGGGCCGGCCCAAGGGGTGTGCGACGTATGCAACTGCATACTCGAGCCTTTTGGAGGGGCATAAAAGTGGTCAATTTTGGTAAAAAATAAAAATTGGCAAATTTGTAGAAATTGATTTAAATGTTGAGATATGGAAATTTATCTTAGGTCCGGGCGGAAGGTGATTACCGCATTAGCCATTTATTCTGCGAGTACTTGCAATATGAGTGTAAAAATTATTGTAACGTGACCCAGAAGCTTTCATTAGTTTATTTAAATAAACTAATTCATTTCATTAGTTTATTTAAATAACATAATAGTGGCTTAAGGTACAAGAAAGAGTATTGAACTTATTACGTCAATCAATAATGAATATAATTGAGACAAATTTAATGTTCTAAAAGGTGCAAAAGTGCACAAAAACTGTTTTTAGACTTTAAATTTCAAAAAAATTCCCGAACCCCCCATTTACATGGAGGGTATTCTATACCCCAGACCCCCGGTGGGGGCATAAAATGTGAGTTTTTCACACTGGCAATTTTCGCCTTAGGCCGGTCCTGATAGCGTTTCGCAATCGGTGTAGCAAAGAAGCACAGTATTCGCCCGTTACAGTTGTATTGCGTTCTTTAAAGTCCACCAGTAAAATTCCTTCGGAATCCAAAAAATATTGTAGCCATAATGTTTTTCTGAGATTGAGTCACCTTTGCTTTTATGGGCCGCGGTGAGCTTGAACGACGCCATTCCATCGATTTCGTTTTGTATCCGATTAATCAAATGTGGATAGGCCGGAAACTTTTGAACCTTACTATGTTCATTATTGTTACTTAAAACGGTTTTAGTACGTGACAAGGCAGTATGTAAAAAATACCTATATAAGCAAGTATCGAAACTTAACCCGACGGGAGTGTGGTTTGGTGTGACATATCTCACCCGTTATTTTTGCGAATTCTTGTTCAGAATACTGATTCTAATGTGATACCTACACTAAATATAATTGACGATAATGTTGAAAGCGAGTTTGAATGGGATTCTGAGATCTTTAGTTTTAGGCACTTTTTATATTAGCTTATGTCCCGAACATATTCATCATTATATTGCAATAGCAATCGCTGACCAATGAGGATATTTTACAAAATTCTGATTACTGCTGCCTATGGTACAATATTAATAAAAAAGCCTCACACTCAACGGCTGGTATGTGGATACTGTATCGGGGGTCCGGAAATACACAACACGCACAAACGCCCAGACCACTATAAACTTCTGTCTGACTTATACAAATATTTGTCATGAGCGGGGATCGAACTCGACTCGTCAACGTCGTCTATACCGGGTGGTATATTATTTCCAGAAAGTCTAAAAAAATAGTTAAATAGATGGAATTATTCCAGATTATATTTGATATTTGAAGATTTGTAATTGCAAATAGGGAATGCAAATCTCGCGAAATTAGGGTTCAAGCGAGATCTCGCGAGTTTATGAATAACAATACTGCGAGATCTCGCCAATTTCGAAATCTCGCGAGATTGGCAGTTTTTTTTTCAAATAATCACAATATTTAAACAAATTAAGAAAAAAATAATAAAAATTACAAGTATTATAAGATAAACATTTATTTTCACGAATTTTTTCAATAGACTTTTATGCATCCAATATTGTTTGACGTATTTGTCTATAATTTTTTTAATAAACTTCTAAGTAGTAAAGTTTGACGTACGTATCTATCAAATAACAAATGAAAGAAACAACCAGTCTTCTCTTCTGATATTAAACAAAAATCTTTTAGAAATAAAACAGTTCTTTTATAACAAACAAAAAACGAGAAGTAAAAAAAAAATTGAAACCAATTATCTTAGTTGAGTTGACTATTAAACTGAGATATTATCAATTAAATAAAACTGTATCTACTTAGTAGATCCATTAGATATTACAGATTAATTAACAATATATATAAATCAAATGAAAGATTTGTTCACAGTTCAAATCACAAGTCATTATTATGAATTATTTTGAAAGTAGCTCCTTAAGAAGCACAAAATTTCCAAAAAATCGTCTGCTAAACGGCTTCTTATTTTGTTGGCCTGATAAACAGCCGCTGAGAAGGCCCTTTCGGATTCAACGCTAGTTGGAACCACTGTAGTGTACGACGTAAACCAATGACAAGTAAACGCAGAAAATAAACTTGTATTTAAAATTGTATTACATTGCTAAATATAATTTTGTTAAATAAGCATTGTACATTATAATTAAACCTTGAACATTATCGCTGACAACAAATAACTAAAATGTATGTTACTAAATCACGTACCTACTGACCTACTTGGAAGCAACTACAAATACCTTATATTTCTAACAATAAAGGATCGATGATCAATTGAGAATCAACTTTTGTCGTATTATTTTTTCTCTCTTACGCCGCACATCGCATGGCGACCCTGCCAGGATCACACCACAGATCTCAGGCCATTTATCCACGAACTGTAAAAGTTCGCCTTTTGACCCCCCGGACTCGTATAAATTCATTTCCTTTTTGATTAATGCCTCCAGAGAATTCGTAGTTAGTTTTCTGTCTCTAGGTTTTTTGAACGCAGCGGTCAATGTTTTCTGAAGTTCTTCTTGCAATGAAATAGTCTTGCGTGTCTCAGAAAGATATGAAAGCGGTTCATTATCGTCATCATCAAACTTAGCTTATTAGCATAAAAATTAGCCGTGGCAGCCGATGTTGATGCGATCGACCAAGATGGATCTGAATTTGTCTGTGTCTGTGAATTACTCAGACTATGTTGTGGATGCAAACGCTCTATAAGTGATTTAATTTCAGTTCGAATCACGTTTTTCGGAGGCAAACGAAACCGACGGATCGCAGCTCCGTCAGTGTCAGTCCGCGCTTCGAATAAGACGTTTTTATTCTCTCTTTTTATTCTTATTTTTAGCGAGATTGATCTCGGACGAAAAAAGGGGCGAAAACGAGATCTCGCGAGAACGAGATTCCATTCCCTAATTGCAAAGCAGCAGTCCGAAAAAATATCCCCGTTACATAGCGCTTAAACTCTATTATAATTAAGTATAATGAAAAAATTTCGTAGAATAATCTTCTACAATTTTACTAAAATGTGTTTCAGAAAAGAGAAATCTTAGAAAAAGCGATAAAATAATTTTAACGTTTTATGTATGTTTAATGTTATAATAATGTTTAAAGTCTTACATATTTCATAATTATGTAAGACGATTTTGGAATACTGATTTTTCAGTGTATATTTTATTGTATATAAAAATATGTGCTGTATGTCCTAAAATTATTTATTGATACAAAACTACATCGATCAGAGTATGGGCGCTTGTGCACTACACGGAATTTTACTGGCCGGCGTCCGATTTTTTACGGTCCGACATGGCACGCCATATAAATGTATAGAGCGTTTGTGCACTATCCGTAATTTTACCGTCCGACATTTTACTTTTCCCTATTCCGGACCGTTTTTTTTGAGTCTTAAAAAATAAATAATAATAAAATACAAAATATTTAAGTATTATATATAAGGAACATTTATCAATAAATTGATTGTATTTTATTAGCTAATATTCGAATAAATTAATAAACATGTACATATTTTATACGTACTTATATATATATATTTTTTATAACTACGGTTAGTCTATCAAGTTTAGTTATAATGTTATTTACTAAAACGTTCTAAATCCTAGTTTATTTACATATACACAGTTGTCTTTATTATTATTTACATTATAATCATAAAAGAAATCACTTCTAAGCGCCATCTCGTTTGAGCGTGATAAGTTATTGATTGGATTCAAAACTACCGGTATCTTATTGATATACAAGATGGCGCTATACGTATCTGCAGTTTTTTTTCAAATTAAACTATAAAATATTTGTTTATTAAATACACAAGCCTGTCATAGTGGTTTTTAAAATTCTATTCTATCACAGAACAATATATTAGAATAATTACGTGGAATAACTAGCCTAAAATCTCTTATCTTTTCAGTGATATAAAATTCGCAAGGCTAATTTAGTATTATTCATGAAGGCGGGACGCGCGCAGGGGGGCGCGGGCAGTGTCTTAGGGAACGTGCAGGAACTATAGATGGCAGCACAAAATCGACAATGCGACACTATGCGGACAGTAAAGGAAACTTATTAGACCTGTCATCGTGCTTTCAATTATGTAAACAAAATTATTCAATTACATTATTTTTGAATATGATAACAGTTATAAAATATGGGTTCCGGTCTATCAATAATGATCGTCAGCGTGGCCAAAATATGTCAAAAGGTTAAAAGCTCTTGGAGGCCAGTCATGTATTGCAGGGTGAAGAGATAATAAAAGAAAAAATTATGCTGTGATAACTCGCAAAATAAATTGTCGCACAAACTATGTAAAATATCCAATGTTTACGACGTGTAAATAATGATAAATAATTTTCTGAATTACCTTTTCATTTATCTATTAATTTTTTAAAGTACATAATTATACAGTTAATTTTATTTATTTTTCATTGATTGATTGAAAGATAATATAATATAAACTGACTGTATTAATCACAAAACTTAGTTATTTTCATTACTAATATAATAGATTATTTCTAAATGCTTAAAACTCATACTTACGTATGCTTCTTTACTGCGTTTATCCATTATTTGCGTTTTTCACATAACCATGGCATGAGAGTATTATTCTTTGGAAAGTAATAAAATTTTACGCTATTTGATTTATTTTAATTTTTTGTGGATGTATTGGTACATCCAGAAATGCAACAATACATTATGATTAGCTAGTAGATTTACTGTAATTTGACTTCATCTACTGTACACTGTATTGCTCTTAATACAGTGTTTAAGAAGCACTGTAAAAAATGATTAAAATATATTTTTGATTTACTGTAATTATACTGTAATTTATGATATTTTTGATTTACTGTAATTATACTGTAATTTATGATAACCAAACACTTTAATTATAATAAAAATACTGAAATTATATCTACCCTACACTGTAATTTCAATTTACCTACTAATCTGGAAAATGAATACAATGATACAAAATCACAAAGTATATGTAGTCCCTGTACAAAATAAGTTTAGATTTGTTTTTTAATATTGTTGGATTATAATCGTACGAAAGATGACCACTAGAAATAAGAGATCGCAGTTTGGAAGCAATGTTCGCTATAATTCAAATAGATGGCGCTATTCACACTTGTCAACTTAATTTTATAACAAACAACACAATTTAACAACATAATTGTTAATTATACTTTATAATTTTGAATAAAGTATGTGAAAATACTTTATTTCGAACCTGTACTGTGATGCATTGTACCGTCCGACATTTTACTTTTCCCCATTCCGGGCCGTTTTTTTTTGTCTTAAAAAATAAATAATAATAATATACAACATATTTAATTATTATATATAAGGAACATTTATCAATAAATTGATTGTATTTTATTAGTTAATATTCGAATAAATAAATAAACATGTACATTTATACGTATATATATTTTCATAACTACGATTTGTCTATCAACTTTGTTATAATATTATTTACCAAAATGATCTAAATCCTAGTTTATTTACATATTTATGCACAGTTAAGTCTTTATACAAATATTTTATTAATATTTACATTATAATCTTAAAGAAAATCACTTCTAAGCGCCATCTCGTTTGAGCGCGATTAGTTATTGATTGGTTTGAGTCTTAAAAAATAAATAATAATAAAATACGAAATATTTAAGTATTATATATAAGGAATATTTATCAATAAATTGATTGTATTTTATTAGTTAATATTCGAATAAATAAATATGTACATTTATACGTATATATATTTTCATAACTACGATTTGTCTATCAACTTTGTTATAATATTATTTACCAAAATGATCTAAACCTAGTTTATCTACATATTTATGCACAGTTAAGTCTTTATACAAATATTTTATTATTATTTACATTATAATCTTAAAGAAAATCACTTCTAAGCGCCATCTCGTTTGAGCGTGATTAGTTATTGATTGGTTTCATTGGATTCAAAACTACAGGTATCTTATTGATATACAAGATGGCGCTATACGTATCTGCAGTTTTTTTTTTAAACTATAAAATAATTGTTTAATAAATTCTATTCTATCACAGAACACTATATTAGAATAATTATGTTAAATAACTAGTCTAAAATCTCTTATCTTTTCAGTGATATAAAATTCGCAAGGGTACTACCGGTAAAATTCCGTGTAGTGCACAAACGCCTATTCGTGTTTTTCATTGCCAAATCGGACCGTAAAAAATCGGACGCCGGCCAGTAAAATTCCGTGTAGTGCACAAGCGCCCTATGTGTGCTTTTTGTTCGTGATTATTTGTAATAATTTGTATTTTTTTTTTTTCGGTAAGATGTACGAAATTTTTTTTTTTTTTGTTATGTGAATGTTTCTATGTTGTTTATGTTACATTTTTTTGTTCTTTATTTATTTGTTTTGGTTATATATTTAAATTGTTCATAAGCGAATATTTTAGATATTTATTTAACATATTTATCTATGACAGTTTATTGTACAAGTAGCTATTATTTTTTTAATATGCAAGATGTAAACTGTGATTATAATTATAAGGATATTAAAATCTAGTTTAAGATGTGATATTTTAACTAATATAACGAGTGTTATTAAGAAACTTTCCGGGTTTATACTTTAAAAGAAATTTACACAAATAGTATAAAATAGAAGCTCTTTTAATTTAAAGTAAGTTAAATACTTTTCCTTAATAGTATCTATAAACATAAAGATCCATCGATAGCTAAGCAGATAATTTGTGTAGTTGGGATATGAAGATGCTTAACAAATAAAAGTCTAACTTATAATGTAAAATGAAATGTATATCTATTGTTAATTTCATTTGCAATTATTCTTGTCTTGTCAAACATAATATACTAAGAGTACTGGAATAAGTTTTACATATAGTTTTAATACAATAGTCATAAATATTTAGATTATCGACTGTACTTGCAGTGAAATTTTGACATTATCTACTTTGTTCATCTTTCTTTATTTATTACGATTATAGTGGTGTGCAATAAAGAGTATTATTTTGAAATTTTTGCTGTTTTAAATTAATTAGTAGTAATTTAATTACTTTTTTTTGGAATCAGATTTGCCTACATCTTAGTTCGCGTTCAAACATTCATTTTCAAAAATGTTGAATTAAATTGGTATTTTTTTAAAGTACTGTAAAACTTAGAGCTATTAAAGGTAATAATTATCTATTACTTGGGCAAGCTATCTTTATATCTCGCGTCAAAGTATAGGTATCAAAATATAACAAATAAAGGTTTTAAATTTGGACTTAAGTTTTTTAACGTTTTTTACATTTTTACGTTTCATTTGTTTTTATTTTAATTCAATACATATTTAGGAAACTTTTCTAAAATTTTCCTAGTCAATGTTTCTAAACTAAAATAGTATTTATCATAAGTAAAAATATAATTCATGAATTATCAATCATTATTATTCAACAAGCTGACAAAATTTACAAAACAAAACAAATTAAAACATAACAAGAAATATCATGACATTAGTCATGTTCTGTTATTCTTAGCAAGAATATGCTAATTATTGTACTGAGATATCGAGGCTAGCGCGGAGCGAAGCGGTAAGTTGCATCGCGCTCCAGCGAGGTACTTCGACATTTTGGCCCGATAATGTCTGTCTAGTTACAGAAGCTTACGCTCGACAATGATGAATTATTCAGCAGGTCATGGATATTTTATAAGTATAAATGAATATAATTAATGTTAACCCAAAGTTTCTTATTTTAAATGTAAATGACTTGTAAGCATAGTAGGTATATATAGTTTCAATGTATAACAATAAACATTATAAAATTTATATAGGTCATTCTAATCATTTTATAAAAATAAAAAAAATTACCCTGAGGGAAAAAAATCGGCCCTTATCGTGAAAATAATTTTTATTTAATGTGTTATATTCGTTTACATTTTATTATTACCTAAATCAATAGCTGTCATATTGTTTGTGCCACTGTAAAAGCTCATATCTAATATATAATCCTTGGTTTTACTTGTAAATCCCAAGTTCTACCAACTTAGTATGGTATACGTCCGAAATATTCTTCTATCTTTCGTTAGTTTCGGACTTTATTCAACATTTGCTCGGTATATTTTTGGTTTTACCTAAATGTCATTCTAATAATCAAGTTTCTATATCATCTGTTAATTTCCGTCACATACCTGGGGCTTTTGTTTAATTAGGAAGAGCGGATGGGGAGTAGTCGTTGCAAGTCGTAATATAGCGCAGGCATTGTGCGAGATAGCGTCTGGGACTGGTAGCTAATAAACGGAAGCAAAGGTGAGCATGGATGCCTTCGTTACGGCAAGTCGAAGACACTACTCATCCCGCAGCGCCGTAGACCTTATAAAGTCTATTTATTACTCAAAAGATTCATAATTAAGAGTTTCTGAGGAAGGAAACAGCTTTATTAAATCTTAGGATGTACCGAATTCCTATAAGTAAAGCCCAAACTATCTCTTTGTATTAAAATCCCGATACCGTCTCATGTTGGTTGGTAAGTAAAACCTAGGATTTAAAGATTCGAGCTTATAATAACACATATTAACAAATTTAATTGTTTGAAATTTTAGAAATAATATATAAATAAATAATATAAAAATTTGTCTGAAATAGATTATTTCATATTTTAATATTTTTGTCTCAAAATTGGATAATACCGATATCATTTTACCTGTATAGTATTTATTTGCTACAACTTAATATAAATAGTTTAAACTATTCTTTAAAAATGTATTTATTTCAACAATGTTTGTCTTCGAATGGTTTATTTAACAATTTTAATGTTCAAAAATTATCAAAATATATGTTTTTTTTTATTTATACCGATACCGAATATCATTGTGCATTTGTAAGTAGAGAAAAATGTATGTGTATGTAAATAATGTGTGTCTTACATTTTGTACCTAAATTACATGTTCATTCTAGTTTTAGTTCAGTTCCTAATTCCTTAAGTTATAAACTAATGAAAAATATTTGAATAATTAGAAATCGGGTCATTCTAAACACACAAGCAATCTGATGTCATTCTAACAACAATCATCAACTGAACTAAGCCTAGAATGACTTCTCACATTATTTACATGGTGTATCTTGACATAATAATACAGCCATATGAAATTAAACCGAATAAATGGATTTCTATAAAATAAGATCATATAAAGTTTATACATGCATAAAGACTATTTCTAAAAATGATGTTAGAATTATTTAATTTCTAGTTATATATCGTAAATTTAGTAGTCTCTTATTCTAAAGCATATAGTAAAATTTTTATAATTATTATACTTATAGTGATTGTGATTGTAATGTAAAAAGAATAAAAATTATGTTAATATTTTTGTTATATGATATTATATAATATATTATGTATATAATCGGGTTGCCAAGCAACGTTTTTATCGATGACGATTGATAAAACAGTTTCCTTGCTACAGCAATCTTGTTTTAAATGTTAAATTGTATGATAATAATGAAACTATTAAATATAACGATAATAACGATTAAATTTGTTTTTTATTTATTTGTTAGCTTTTTTATTATTAGTTAATTCAATCATTAGCGTAAATATTTCGCTTAGTATAATCAAATTCTTGAAGTTGACCAACCTAATGGCTTTGAACTCGCAACTTTCTCTTTTAAATCAAAAATAAGTTGCTCAGCGAAAGAAATAAATTTATCCCGAAATTAGAGTATAATAAAATTAAATAATAATTTATAAAGTTTACTTAATTATATTTCAACATTTAAAGTAATTTAAATACTGTTTGCTAATTTTTCTTTGATATTTGTAAAGTGGTTAAGAATCTGGTATTGCATTTTAGCTACAAAATATCAGGTTCTTTCCGTTAGGCAAATATCGGATTTATTCCTTTTATAGACATATTAATGTGTAGCAAAATAAAAATCAAATATACATTACATGTCAAAAAAAATTGAAAATTTTTCTATTTGCAGATATCCTCCGAGAAATAATGCTCCACCTCCCGGGTATCCGCCAATCGGTAAACCACCCCCCTTGGGTAATATTCCACCACAAAGTGAGCCCCCTCCAGGGTACAGAGGACGGTACGACGGCCCACCGTTTGAAGATATTCCTCCAGGTGTTGAACCACCAGTTCCAGGTTTTGAACCATCGCCATTTGAAAAACCAGTTTTCGGTCCATCTGGGCCTATGGATCGAGATAGAATACCGCAACCGAGTTTTAGAGATCCATATAGAGCTCCGTTTGTCGAAGGTCCGCCTGGGTATAGAGATGTGGCAGGCTTACCAGCAGTTTCTAATGATATACCTGTACATGTACCGGACCATGCTCAGCGTTATAGAGATAATTTTCGACCATCAGGTCATTCATATCGTGATCAAGGTTCGATGCCTTATAGAGATGGACAATCATATCGGGATTCTGGACCTCAGCCTCCGTATCGTGATAGCAATTTTAGGGGTGGACCACCCTCTTTATTCAGAGATACTAATTATAGGAACAACCTATATAGAGAAGGCAACTTTCGTGAAAATTTGCCACATAATTTTCGCGACGGCTCTCTGCCATACAGACCTCCCAGTGCTGATCCAAGAGAGCCACCGTCAGCACCTTTTAGTGATCCTAGTTATAGAGAGGGTTACAGAGAAGACAACAATCCAAATAGAGATGTACGGCCCGGCTATCGATCTAATCCTCGCAGTCGAGGAGGCAGACGTAACCCTAACGCAGATAATGAAAGGCATCGAGAGAGAGAAGGTAGAGACAGGGAACGTTTTAATGAAAATCCATCTGATCGTTCGGAGAGAAATCGAGAAATAGATAAAAGGCCAGGTTACGACAAAAGTAGGGAGATAAGAGATGATCGGATGCGTGAATATGATAGGAGTCGAGATAATGACAAAGAACGTGATCGTGGTCATGATAAGTCGTCACCGGAAAAGAAAACACGCATGTCGCCTAAACGTGGTCGGGAACCACGTGAGAGAAAACGCAGTGATTCAAGAGGACGATCACGTGATCGCGATGGTAGGAAAGAAAAGAAAGAAGATAGATCTCGTGATAAGGCTTCTGTTGATAGAAATCGGGAACATAAGGATAAAGATAAGAAAATTAAAGACAGAAAAAAGAAAAAGAGGGAAAAAGAAAAGGATATGGAGAAAAAGAAGAAGCGGGATAAAAAAGAAAAGAAAGATAAAGATGGCTCCAAGAAAGAAGACGATGTAGAAAAATCTGAGCAGGATTTCAAAAGAGATTTAAAGGAAGAAAGTTTCACTATTGAAAAGATGGAAACCATGAATACAGAGAAACCACCACAAGAGACCGATGAAACGAAAAAATCGGAACCTAATGAAACAGTGCAAAATGACCTATACGGCGATGAAGCTGCTGAAGCAGTCGATAAAGAAATTATTCAAAATTACGTGAAAACTGAAGAGGTCGAAGAAACAGTTGATACAAAAGTTGTTGATACTAGTATGAAAGAAGAACCATTTGACGGCATTGAACTTCAAGCTGCAACAGATGAATTAGAAGCAGACATTGAAGGGACAAATAATAGCAAAGAAATGTTGGCACCTTTGCCAGCTTTATCTAAATGGGAAGTTGATGAAGACAATGTTGAAAAGTTGAAAGAACCGGGTGAGATAACATCTCCAGACGAAGAAGAAGATGGAGGTAAAGTCACATCAGAAGTTATAAAACGTGCTGAAAATGCCATATTTGCAAAAGCTATTAATTCATTGAGACCAATTGAAATTAAAAAAATCAGCAGCGATCGTTTGAAATTGTATGGTGATGATGTTCCGTCAAAAAATTCCCTAAATAATATTCAAATAACTGTACCAGTTACAGATCAAGAACAAAGATCAGTAGAAACAAGTGAGAAGAAAAAACGGTTTTCTAAAACACCTCCGCCTCGTCTTTCTGTAAAAGATAGATTGGGAGGAAAAGTTGAAGACATTCGTAGACATAGAGAACCGCGACTTGTTCAAAGTACAGTAGAACGTGTTAAGTCTCGATCAAAAACACCTAAACAAGAACAAGGTTCCTATCGTCGAGTTACTGTAGAAAGAGATAGAGTACGAAAAAATGACCATCTAAGTAGGGTTGAAGTATTAAAATCTGATAGAAGACAAATTCTTGAAAGTTCCAAATCAGATCCAAACTACCCAATGAATAGTAGTGAACCTAAAAAGAGAGATGTTGCGAAATTTAAAGATGAAAAGAAAGGCTCTATTCAGTCAATTCAAGAAAGAAATAATTCTAGAAATCAAGATGAAAATGCACTACATACAAAGAACTCGCATGAAAGAGAAAGAAAAAAATCGACTCTAGACGAAGCTCATTTTGAACCTGATTACGATGAAAACGTAGAATCTGATAATGAAAATAAAGAAGAGACTATTAAAAAACGTGAATGTTCCAGGGAAGTCTCTCCCGCGGAAGCCAGTGAATCCAAGAAACCTAGAATTGACAATGAGACTATTAAACTTGATTTGACGAATGTAAAAAAGAAACCCGACTCTGATAGTGAATCATCAAGTGATTCAGAGGACTCATCGTCTTCCTCTTCATCGGATGCTCGTAAGCGTAAGAAAAAGAAGAAACGGGCCAAGAAAAAAAAGAAACGAGTTGCTAGTGACAGTGATAGCGAATCCGATTCAAGTTCGGACGATCATAAGAAAAAGAAGAAGAAACGTAAACATAAGAAGAAGTCAAGTAAGAAAAAGAAGAAATATAAGCATAAGTAGTTTGTTTATAACTAAGCCGAGTTCTTTTATTTACTTTATTTTTCCAGTCTTTGTCGAACTATTAGCAAATATTGTTATAATGAAATACAAACCTAAAATATTAATGTTCAGGTAAACAAAAGTTTTAGTGCACTGCATTATGGTCATATTATATTTAACAAATAAAAAATAAACGATAAATGCTGTTTCTTTATATTATCACATTTTAATATTAATACTAAGAAAACAACAAAATCTGAGGCGTTTATTTATACAATATGAATTTGTAAACATTTTTTAAATTTACAAAAAATTCTATTAATTCTCTCATATTTAGGCGAATTTTACTCAAAAATCTATACCGGATTTTTTCGCGTTTATTTCAAAACTTAACCATTTTTAGAATTTATTTTCCGACCTTTCGGACCCTTTACAACGTCCATGGTCTCGGGGGACTGAGGTGGTGAGTGTCCAAATAATGAATTAACTGTTACATACCCCGCTTTTTATACAATTTTAAATTATTACTTTTAACCGTTCCTATTCACGCAGAATTAACCTATTGTGTCTGGAAGTCGTGCTGTGTTCTTATTTTACTTGGGTTCAATTAGTTTCACTCGAAATTATTTCAACCCACTTCGCGAGGCTATTGAAATAAAAAAATTAAACAAGTGCGAGTCGGACTCGCCCATGAAGGCTTCCGTAGCAGCAAATAACATCATATAAAAGTTCTTGTAGTTCGTTGTAACTTTAATCGATGTTTTAATAATAGCGTATTTTTTATATATATATATGTATATTAAATAAAAAAAAAAAAAAAAAAAAAACTAGATCTCGTTCAAACCAATTTTCGGTGGAAGTTTGCATAGTAATGTACATCACATATTTTTTTTAGTTTTATCATTCTATTATTATTTTTATAAGGTACAAGGGACACATTTTACCACTTTAGAAGTGTCTCTCGCGCAAACTATTCAGTTTAGAAAAAAATGATTTTAGAAACCTCAATATCGTTTTTGAATACCTATCTATAAATACCCTACACGTATGGGTATGATAAAAAAAATATTTTTGAGTTCCAGTTCTAAGTATGGGGAACCCCCAAAATTTATTGAATTTTTCTATTTTTGTGTGAAAATCTTAATGCGGTTCACAGAATACATCTACTTACCAAGTTCAACAGTATAGTTCCTATAGTTTCGGAAAAAAAGTTGCTGTGACCTACGGACGGACAGACAGATAGACATGACGAATCCATAAGGGTTCCGTTTTTGCCATTTGGCTACGGAACTATAAAAACATCCTTATTTCAATAGAGAGGATGGTTGGAACGTACCACCGGCTTGGGAGCCAGTTCTGAAATTAATTGAACCCAAGGAAAATAAGAACACAGCACGACTTCCAGACTGTATAGTTTAGTAATTGAATTATAATTTAGTTTATTGAAGATGATTTTTTATACTGATCTCTATATTTAATTACTGATGACTAGTGTAATGCTGATTCTAAGTATAAACATGTATTTATACATTAAGTCCTTAGGAGGAGTGTTTGAGAATTGCTAAATAAAAATATAAATAATGAAACACGCTATTTCTGAAAATTAATAATTTAATAAATAAATAAATAAAAATATATTTAACACACACACACACACACGGTCGTCTGTTCCTAAGGTAGGCAACTTAATGCCTGTGTTTTAGGTAACAGCCGACTGATATATCATTTTTTTTATACATATAAATAATACATATAAATAAACATATATTACACCCAGACTCGGGGCGGGAATCGAACCCACAACCCTTGGAGCAGAATACAGGGTCACTGCAAACTGCGCCAACGGGTCAGTCAATTTGATTGCATACTAAAAAAAGTAATGGAATTAAATATAAAGTTTAGTAAATAACAATTACAATTTGAAAGCAGAGATAAGCTCTAATTCATTTGAAAAATACATTGGTAATGATATTAGCTCGGACTACAATTTTTACTTATTTGAATTTGCATTTAACCTTAAATAATTATACAAATAATTTTTATATAAAAAGCCTTTGAAAAATATTTAGTATATTTCACAATACAAAGTTCTTTATTTTATAAATATAATTGATAAATATTGATAATTATGTAAAAATTAAACTTTCAGCTCGTATAACTTTTGAACCAATACACTTAGCACAAAATCATAAGAAAACTTTTTTGTTGAACGTTAAATTCTTTATAAGTACCTAATAATATATCGCAAGTGAAAAAAATTCTACTAAAAAAAAATGAAATTTTCTCGTTATTTTCATAAGAAACTTTGATTGGAATGCGGATTACCTTAGAGTTAATATTAAGGACTCAAATTTTCATGGAACTTCTTTTCATCACTTTTGGAAGAATTTGAACCCATGGGAGAAAAGAAATTCGAAAACACCAAATAAAATCACTTTTACGGGGCGACACCTGCCGATTTTTCCAAATTTGGTGGATGGTTTTTCTACTTTGAGAAAAAAAAATCCTTGAAAGTTTTAGCTCTTAGCGTTCGTTTTTGAAAAGATAAAAAAAAAGTTTTTTTCACTTTTTTTAAATATAAGCGAACAATTGTTCTTGAAATAGAACAATCAAAATCGTGTCATGTTTAAGACAATCAGAAATTTCAAAAAGGCTAAAATGTTAAAGAAAACATTACACACTTCTTTGCCTATAAATGATGAGATAGGAAATGTTTGTGTCAAAACTGTCTTAACATCAACTCGACCCAGGTCAAAAGCTTAAAGTTTATCACCGGCATTTTGTGGTTGGCCCTGTTGAAGGCCTTCGAAAAATCTGTGTAAGTTGTATCTATCTACTTATTGACCCGAGTCCATAGATGTTATAACGAAGCTCATGAAATTTGCTAAGTCGGTTATGGTAGACGATCTAGAGATAAATCTGTGTTGGGATTACGAGAGTGCATGGCGAATATGGCGTGATAAAAATGGCTGTAGCAAAGACTCGAAGCAACACCGTTTTGTGGTAGTGTTAATATAACCGTTAAGTGGTGGGGGTAGTCGCTGCAATGCCGGCGGTCGCGAGTTTTATCCGTTCGGGGCAGATGTTTGTATTACTGCAAATACATATTTGTTTCTGGTCTGGCTGTATGTCCTTGTGGGTCTTCATACCGTGACTATTGATTAAGGATAAGATGTAATTTAAGGTGAGCCTCTCACATCATTTTTGAGTAGACATGTGTTAAGATTACCTATGCAAATTAAATGGTCGAATAGGTGAAAGTAATTAACTTTTATCACTTGGACAGTATAGAACACCTAAACTAACTGATATTTCAGAGAACCAGAAGAACTTATCGTATAAATAATTTTTATTTTGTTAAATAGTCGTATAAATAATTATTTTATTATTCATATTAATGTCGTATGAATAGCAACAGCCTTCGTTTTAACATTATCATAAAACAAGTCAAAACACGTTGACAAACTGTATAATATGACATCTGCGCTTAGATTTAAGGCGATGCTTAAGCTTTATGTCACTAACCTTCGTTTTCCAGCCCGGCTAGCATGCGCGCACGACAAATTTTTGTCTACCTCTTTTTTCGTATTATATCTCTATGTCTACAGTAGCTAACATCCGTGCACGTGAAACTCTTCTCGTTACGGCAATAGAAGAGATAACATTAAGTTTTAGATATCTGTGGTATTTATCTCTGCGGAGGCTAACATTAAATAGTAGGTAATTTTGTCGAATTTTACGTGATTTTGACGTTTGAAGAAGAATATTATCGACGGGATAAAGTAATTAGAATTAATTTTCTTCGGAAAAGAATTTTGTCTCTCGTAGTGCGCATATTAGGGTAATCGAGAAAATACTTGATGTAGACACATTATCTCTCTCTCTCGTCAAGAGATATCTCGGTATGCATGCTAGCCTGGCTGAGCACGGTCGAATTGTAGCTAGTGAAATCCGATAACGAAAACCAAGATTGGAATCGAACTATAAACTCGATTAAGCAAAACGTAGTTTTATTAAACTTGGTTTCGAATACAAATGGTGAAATCAGTCCTCAGCATGCCGGTGCACAGAACTCATTTCTTTAAAAAAATCATACATTTTAAAAAATCGTACCGCAGAGTTTACTCGCTTATGCAATTCGCTTCCACAGCTAATTAAATCAGCTAAATAAATAGCTAATAAGGGCTAAAACTATTTATTACTTGTCACTGTAGAATTTATAATTTAAATTTATAAGTATAATATTATTATGAGTATGTTTGTAGGTTTGTATATATGTATACATCTGTGTATGTACGTACCTATATTTATCTCTGAAAGTATGTGTTTGTGTATGTGTGTGCTTTATGTGCACCAACTTATAATATGTTACATTATATATTGCTTATTCATTACCATATTTACACCATCTACTATCTTTCCAGTATAAAATTACCTATCTCTATGGTTGTCTAAAAGAGATCATTATAAAGCGATTGCTAGTTGTACTGTATTCATATCTTTTTTAAACTTGACTACTGCTCGCTACCTCCGACATTTATACGATACCTAGACACCTTACTGTAGCAATGCCGGAGCGAAAAAAAGTAATAAGTATAAATAAGTAAAGGATTTTTTAACAGAACTTTGTTTTTCAATATGTACACGCCGGAACTATAATATGATAGACTACCTGTGCCCCACGGTTTCTTCGTGGTTTTGCGGCGGAAAAACGTACTTAAATATTTTTTAAGCAATTACTCTAAGGGTCCATTCAGACAGACCGGCTCGGAGAGTATTGGACGAAGCTATTCTTTTCACACAGACCGGCGCGGATTTCACGATGAGGAATAGTCGGAGCCGACTAAGCCGTTTCACACAGACCGGCTGAAAGAGCACTGTTAAAGCGGATGCGCTCGAAGCCGAGTGGGTGCTCTATAAGGGCGGTTTGCCTCTTTCGCGCAGTCCAACTTTTGTTCCTGATGTGTCAATACATGTGCTTTCAAATTGAGACATGGATTTAAATAGCTCTGATGAAGAAATATATTTGTCCTAATATGTCTAAAACAGCTGTCTAATCACATCTGTTACGTCCAAATCTTACTATCAAAATGGCGGCTGTCGTGGCCGCACGCGAGTCGCGAAGTAGCGGAGCGAGAGGACACAATCAGAGCCGGTCGGCTACGTGAGCATGAAAGAGTACGCAAACGTTGCCGTTCGGCTGCACGAGTGCGGAAGAGGACGTCAATGGAGGCAGTCGATCGGCTACTCTTATCGTTTAGCACTGAGCGCGTTGGGTCGGCTCAAGAGCATTCTCGTTTAAAAAAAAGTGAAATGAAATAATCAAGCTTATTTCAATATCCCAAAACTTTTTTTAAATGCGATAAAAATATGCTCTTCGCTCCGAGCGGGTCTGTTTGAACGGACCCTAAGGTCGCGGGCACGCAACGGGCGACGGTGGAGCGGGGCGATCGAGCGATGCATGGGCGACAAGGTGGAGCGACAGCAACACGGAAGAGACGAGAACAAACTAGTTTGGTTTCGTCACTTGCGCGAGTACACAGTGTTGTATTGATTTATTATTTTAGTAATGGTAATTGATAATGAGGAATTTATATCTTTGCCCGCCAGCTTGTTGCCTCGAAACTTGCGACGGCCAAACGATAGCGACAGCGGGGCGACGCGACATAGAGCTTGTTTCGTGCCCACCCGAGATATCGCTGCCTCATCGCTCCGTGTCGCGTCGCGTCGCTGTCGCCATCGCTAGGCTGTCGCAAGTTTCGTGTCCGCGGCCTAAGAGTAGGTACCCGTCGCGTTGGTTGAGTGGTCGCAAGCGTTACTACCGAGTAAGGGGTCTCAGGTTTGATTCCTGGGTCGTTCAAGATATTATTGAGTTTTTTATTTTTCGAAAATCTCAGTAAAATAGTAATGTTATATTTACTTTAAAAGTGGAACTATAGGTCAAAAATGTCTCGAGAAAAGAATTAATAAAGGACGCAACGGAAGCTCTAAAAAAAAAAGATTTTTTTTTCCGTTTTTGTAACATTTATTATTATTGCTCAGCTTATTGCCCTATTGGTCGCACCGTGATGTTATATAGCCTATAGCCTTCCTCGGTAAATGGGCTACTCAACACAAAAATATTTTTTCAATTCGAACCAGTAGTTCCTGAGATTAGCGCGTTCAAACAAACAAGGCTATAAAACATCACGCTACCACCAATAGGAGCTGAGCAATAAAAAGAAATGTTACAAAAACGAGAAAAAATAATCTTTTTTAAGAGATTTCGTTGCGTCCTTTATTACTTCTCTTCTCGAGACATTTTTTAACCATAGTTTCACTTTTAAAGTAGATATAATATCACTCTTTTACTGAGATTTTTTGAAAAATAAAAACCTCAATAATACGTAGAACGACCCAGGAATCAAACCTGAGAACCCTTGCTCGCCAGTAACGCTTGCGACCACTCGACCAACGAAGCGGGTACCTAGAGTAATTGTCTATAAATATTTAAGTACATTTTTCCTTTAAATTAACGCGGGTGAAACCGCGGGGCACAGCTAGTATTAGTAGGTATATATTTGACATTTCGTTTTTTTACATATCTATAAATATCTACGTGACGTTAAATGGTAGTAGGGAGAGGTTGATAAAGTCCGGAAAATACGTTACGTAGTTTATGGATGGCTCCAAGGATGCGAGTGGCTTCTAATATACCAACATATAAAAATATAGATGCGTAATTTTTATTCAGTGTTAATTCTTAAAATACCTATGGAGGTTTTTTTTGTTTAAAAGGTTAATTTAATTGTTATTCACATTTTGTTGAAATAGTTCATGGCTTTAAGTATTAGGAGTTGCGGCCATTACGAAATTATTTTGAGAGAAAGATTATTTGTATTTTAACCCTTTCACCGCCTGAGTCGGATTTATCTGACAAAAAATTTCGGGCTTATTCCGCCTGAGTCGGATTTATCCGACACAAAACCCTGTGTATTATATATTCAATTTCTAAACGTATTATGATGTTTTAGCCTAAAATACATTTTTTTTTCCGAAAGTTTATCTATTCATCCTTTTATTTAGTGCTATAATTCAGATTTACTATATCAAGAAACAAAATAAAATACTATTTCAATTAAGGTAAATTTACTAATATTATCCCGGAGAAAGTGTATTGACTTCCAACGCCTATGTCGTATTTATCCGACAGTAGTGATGAGACGTAATGTTTGAATTTATAAGATATGGAATATTCATAAACAAAAGTATTATATTAAATACCAAGTTTTTGAATAAAAAAAAGTACATTAAGTGATTGTTATTTAATAACGTGTTGTTTTTGCTCTGTGTAAATCTATTTTTTGGTAAGAAATTAGCGATTTAGTTTTTTTTGTACCGACAACTATAAATGGAAATTCCCATCCCTAGACTGTGTCCTTTTCGCTAGTATAGCCAGCGCATACTCTTTGGCCAGCGCCTGCGTCGGATAAACACGACCGTTCATGACGTCACAACCGAGTTGAGCCGTATGGAATTTTCCATTAGTGTTGCGTGTGTTTTTGTGATATAAGTTAGTAATTTTTACGTTCGTGTTTTAAAAAAATAATTATGTATATAACGGGACTCGGAAGTTTAAAACCAATAATAAGTCAACTAAATTGTTGCCCAAAAAATTTGTTTGTTAACTGTATGATGCAAGTAAATAATTTTTTGATCGGTTATACCTACTTCCTATTATTGAAAAATGTTACTTGTAATTGTTAGACTGATTAGGTACTACTGAGAAATGAAAAGGCGAGGTTCATTCAGTATAGTTATAGCTCAGTATAAGAATGCTTAATTTAATTAAATACCTACTAATAAATCGATCAATGTTTTATTTGCTTACAAAAAATGACGGATATTTTCATAGAGTATACAGTAGTATGTACGTAGTTGTTGGTTAACCAAGCTCGTAAATAAAAATATTATTATTATAACGAAATATCGACATCGAAAAATTTACCTACGACAACCCTATTTGTTGTAGGTATTTATTGTTTGATTTAGATTCCGGGCGCTGGGGGCACGCCAACTGATAAAAAGTCGGGCGGTTAAAAGGCAAATGACGATGATTAAATAAAACACAAAATGATGTATTTTTTTAATATAACGTAAGTACTTTACTGTATGATTGACAAGCTTATCTAGTCATTGATCATTTTTATTTAGTTCCTATTTTTCTATAACTATATCCCTTAAATAATACTATTATAATATGATAAAACCAATTTTTTCGTTTCGCTTGACGGGTTAATTTAGCTTCTTGTCTAAACTGCTTCCAGCTTTCTCGTTTGTCCTCATCTCTTGGACCGTAAATTGGTTTTTTATGGAAAGCTCTTTTAACAGTCTGTAATAAAATAAAATAAATGTTTATTTTCGTCATGAATTATTAAAATAATGGTTAGTTTTATTACAACGTACCTCAATAAAGCTACTAGATCTGTATTTCCACAACGCCTTAAGAATGAATAAAGGCACAAGAGCTATTCCCACATACTGTAATATGTAGCCAGCAACTGTAAAAAATATTACCTACTCAATATAAATGTTTAAACGTATTAAATACTTAGAAGTACTTAACATTTTTCAAAATTAGTAATATAAAATATGTCGCCTTAATCTTGAACAATCGTAATAGTAGCGAGAGAGTCCTAGTTTTAAAATTGATTCATTAAATTTTACCAAATTCGATTAACACACATATTTCTTGTTTTTTTTTTTTTTTAATTAATTTAAAGATTCTAGCGTTCTTAATTTAATTAAAAAAATCAAATAACTAACTGTAAGCTCCTTCAGGGTATACGTAATTTTCACCAAATATTAATCGTTCTGTAGTGATCAGAGCGTAAAAGAATACAATTATCATCAATATTGGAGTAATTAGTGCCCAACATATTCGCCAGAAAAATGATGTTTTCTTTCCAAGCATGTATTCAATATCAATACATAAATTTTCAAGTCCTGAAAAGCAAGGTATATTTTGTGTTAATATTTTTTTTATTTCGTTTAGAATTGTTAAACAAAAACAATAATAGCAATATCCGTTTACCATAAATCCAAAATATTCCAATCGTTTCTGTGATTGCAGCGAACAGTCTCATGAAAGTTCCACCATAGTTGTCAACTAATTCGAGAATATATTGACCACCCTGAAAGTTATATTATTTTATTTATATAATCACCAGTTTTTCAACACAATAACAGTACCTATCTATATATTTCCAAGAGCGATATAGTACCTATATTTAATTTAAGACCAACAAAGTTTAATAAGGTATCGTTTGAATATGGTATCTTTACTTCATCTCAAAATTTTGACCGACTTTTAATTTACTTTTTAACGTTATTTACTACAATGATACAGCTCTGTCTCATTTAAGGCCTTACTATACGTCCAGCGGTACCGAAAACGTACCAAAAGAAAGCTGTTTTTAGGAGGGATAGAAATAGAAATTGATAAAAAAAAGTCTTACACACTGTTTATTACTGTGTTATGTTTGTAAAAATATTTATTTCAATTATTTTTTTCAAACATTACACACATGAAAAATCACATTTTTTGAAGCACTGTAAAAAAAAGTTGCTCCACGGTCGGCAGTATTTCTTCCTCAAATGTTGACGGATCTGCAAAATGTAAAGAAATTCTTGTAAAATAAAGTAGTAGTTATAGTCTGTCGAGCCGGATTTTCGAAATTCGAAAAATTAAACAATTTACGGTAATTTAAAAAAAAATTAAGTTTTTGTCAAAAAAGTGACTCTAATTATTTTTATAAAATTTTCTAATTATAATTTTAAAAATCCGGCTCGACAGACTATAGAAAAAACAATTCCGAGTACTAAAAAAAAATCATCAAAAAATATTAAAAACCGTGTCAAAAAAAGTAGTTTTGAGAAAAACGCGTTTAAAGTTCAAGCGCGTTTTGTTCGAAGTCGCGCGCGACTGGAGCAAGAACTTTATGATTTTTTTTAATTTATTAAGTTAACTTACCTACGTCTAATCTCCCATTCCAGCTTTATATTGTACCCCTTCCTTGTCGAAAATCACGAATACGATACACAACTGTTCACTTGTAACGTTTAAAGAGAACTAACCTTAAATCAGATCAGATCGTTAGACCTTTATCCTTTCGTCGGGCAGTCACATTATCTACAATAACTTATGAACTATGGGGAATTTTTAAAATTAGCTTACACATAAATACACCTAAGACTATAAGGAATAATACTCTGTAAACAAAAAAAAAAATCGATTTTTCGAAAATTCTCGACGTATGTAAGGCCTTAAACGAAAATAATATAAATATCTGATATGTTAGTAATAATATTTCTTACGGGTGTAACATAAATAAGTCCCACGAGGAATAAAGAGGTGCAAAGTCCTCCCGACATTAAAGCTACGGGTACGGAGGGGAACGCATCGAGCAATACAGAATTGATTGTGGAAATCAAAGCGACGCCCGAGCCGACGCCCAGTGTTGCCATCATCAGGAAGAACAATACGGAGAACAGCTGTGCACAGGTAAAGAATGGATTACTTTTAACTGTTATAATATACCTACATATGAAATTAAAAAAAAGTAAACAAATATAGATTTTTTTTTGATATATATTACATACATAAATCACTCCTACATTAACTGAAGTAACTATAAATTTTCAAAAAAACCTACGGAATTGATTGTAACGAATATAAGTATGCCAAATAATTTTCTAACTTTACTCCTTCTCTCCTTTACTTAATTCTTATTTCTTCATCTGACCATGTTGAAAAACATCTACAAACCCATTCCAAACTGGCTCATATACCCTTACCCACAAATATAAATCTAATGAATTATTACCTGAACGATATCTATAACTGGAGTAACGTAATCGGGTTAAAAGTTAATACTGTGGCGTTCGTTTTGAATTCAAAATCTCAAGTCATAAATAGTAATAATATTCTTATTGCACACCACACAAAAATTATACTCACAAAAAACTATTACATAACGAGAAACTTAATATCTAGATGCACAATAAGGCGATTATATAGCTAAGTGGCGATCTCTCCTAGACATCCTCACGGGCTTGGAAACAATGTCAATATATACCTAATACTTATAGTGTGGTGCTGCCTAAAACTTAAAATAAAACATAAATGAATATATGTATTATATGTTTCGTACATAAAATACATTAGATTTTGGTTTTAATATAAATAAACTTACATACAGAAACATGTACATATATACACTATATATATACACAAATACTTAATTAGATATTAGAGAGTAAGTTTTAAAAAATTCTAATGAAAATAATAAAAAAATAATATAATAAAATATTTATAATAAGAATAACCAACTATCCCACAACTAAGATATTTACCTATAGAAGCATTTTACAAAAAATTATAAATAATATAATTATAGAAAAATATTTAGAGTGCGGTTGGTAATAAATTTTTTAATGTTATATTTTTATTTGTAAGCCTTTCAGATTTTTATTAAAAACTTAATATAAAAGCTAACAAAATCGTATAAAATTATTTGTAATTTTTATGTAGTCTTTAAATTTAAATTGTAGTTCATTCAATATACATAACATAATATTATAAAACAAAGTCCCTTGTCGCGTCTGTATGTCTGTTCACGATAAACTCAAAAACTACTGAACTGATTTTCTTGAGTGTTTCTTCAATAGACAGTTTATAGTGTGTACATTGTATATAGTGATTCAAAGGTTTAGGTGTACCTATAATTTGTTAAGGTTTTGTGACTATTATTGTTGAAAATGTCGGAAGTCGCCTGTTAGTTTTCATCGAAAACGCAGCCTAATCCCTTTGAGATATAACAAAACAATGTATGGTCTAATATTTCTTCTTTATAGGTCTAAAAAAAGGTCTACATTGGCATATATCTATATTTTAAGGATAGTTTACGATAATGGGTATCGTATCTAACTTCTAAAAAATTGTCGCGTACAATGGGGTAATTGGAAAAGCTATTTCGACGGATACACTATCAATCCTTATCAACTTTAATATCTTAAGTACTTATCTTAAGAATTTATGCACATTATAATAGGGGATCGGACAAATTTTAAAAAAGTGTTTTAAATTAATCTTTATGGATACTTATTCCCATAAAAAATAAAACTTTATTTTTTTATAGCCGTTTAGGTACTTAAAATCATGTTTTAATATTGTCTGTTTAAAAATCCCACCAAAACGCCACGCTATATCATCTGAGAGCGCGTGACGTCATCTGCGGTTATAACAAAACAGCTGCATAAGCATAAGTTCACGAGAAGTTTTGTTTCGTGGAGTAGATTTTTTATTTGTTCTTATGGAACGCAAAAAATATCGTTGGTGTGCAGTACCTTAACGTACGAACACATCAAAAAGTACTCCAAATAAAATATTTATTTCATATGCCAAGAAAAGCAGATAAACGAAAAAATTTTTTTTAGACTTAGCGAGTAGAAAATGCAACGAAATGAATTTCACCAATTTACTTTTGTGAAGATCATTTTGACGTAAATATACATTAATTACTACAAATAAATACAATGAAATTTGCTTAAATTAATTTTTAGTAAATATATTATATTGTTTTCTCTCTACGGTCAACTACTATTATAGACTTTTTCTTTTTGTATTTTTTTTGTAACATTAAAGAATGTGATATAGTGTTGACAGTATTCTACTTGCGATGACCGTTCTGGTGTAGTGGTGCGAGTAGTCGCCTCAACATCCCGCGCCGGCGGTCGCGGGTTCGATTCCCGCTCAGGACAGATAATTGTATTTGTATAAATATTTGTTTCCGGTCTGGGTGTATGTCCTTGTGGTTCTCTCCACCGTGTCTCGGAGAGCACGTAAAGCCGTTGGTCCCGGTTGTTATCATATACACCTGATAGCGATCGTTACTCATAGTAGTATATTATTCGCCAACCTACAATGGAGCGGCGTGGTGGATTAAGCTCCAACCCTTTGTCTATATGGAGAAGAGGCCTTCGCTCAGCAGTGGGTGGTTTACAGGCTAGTACAGTACAATAGGTACAATACATATATTGTGTAATATTAGAGGTTATTTTTCAAGGAGGTATTTTTTCAAGTACCTAGGTATTTATGGCAAATAATATATTATTATATATTTATAATAGTAATACAGAAGTTTTCACATTTTAAAACACAAGTTTTGTCACAAAAGTCTGAATTACTTGCAAAGAAATTGCAAATCAGAAACGTACCTATTCACTCTGGGAAGATTTCGATTGTCGGCTTTCGTAAATCCTGTTTTCATTATAAGAAACTGGTTAAACACCACGTGACAGCTTTTAAATCGATTACCGTATCCTAATTTATCAATAATCTTTTAGCAACCTTTATAATTTCAACAAAATTATGGAAATAAATGAGTAAACTAAGTAGATAGTACCAACGCAGTCAATGATTGTCCACAGATGACGTCACGCACTGTGATTGGTGTTTCAGTACAGTTTGAAAATATTGAAAATAACAACATTTTATTTCTTCATTTAAAAATATTTAAATGAATTATATTAAATTATTATTAGATAAATAATCATAAAACAGTATATTTATATTATCTAAGCACATTTTATATTTTAATCTGATTACTGTCCGATCCCCTATAATAAACCTTTACACTATATAATTTAAGTGAATATCTTAGGTGTGATCGCAAAATACGTATAAAGCAAACGCGCGCGAAAATAATTTCAAGCACTGATCCCAAAATCGATGACGAGACTTATTTGATGTAGGTACATATATTCGTTTTTGCACACATCTAAATCTATCCCATATATTCGACCCAACAAGCTGACACGAGCCTATCACAAGAAAAACCTGTAGGCATAATATGCTCTACCCGTGCGAAGCCGGTGCGGGTCGCTAGTGATTTAAATAATAGAGAACAAGAAATAAGACAAAATATATCGGAGAAAAGCAGTACTAAAATCTAATTAATATAGCAGAATGCAATACTTTAAATTGCATATAACGTCCTTGTGTTTAAAAAAATAACTAGAATTAAACTCTTCTCTAACAGAATCTTAAAAAGAGCGTAAATATAAACCTCACATAATTACGTGGAAACTTAACTTATAAAAAATGGTCCTTATTGACGGATAATTTCGATTTTACATGTAAATTTGAAAATTCATTTTTCGTATAGTCAGTGTGATATTTTTATCTTTATTCAAGTATTCCTATATTAGATAAAAATATTTATATCAGATTATAATCATAATTAGTTACATAATTATGTAATTTATTTAAGATACTTATCTGTGAAATGTGAATTTCTAAACAATGTTGACGTGATTGGAATTCCCTAATATGATACCAAAGGTTTACGATTACAGAATTATGCGAAAATAATAATTATACTACTGTTGTCTCCTGACTTGTCTTTAAAACACTTTTCATTTAGTTTATCTATGTTCAGAATCCTAAATTTCGATTGATAAAAAAAAGAAAAGGCTTAATAAAGTGTTTTTATTAATACAAAACTAAAAAAAGTAGATTAATACTTATATGAAATAATTTCAAGATCCTAATTTGATTTTGGTGTTTCCTGAAATATGGTTAAAGATTTTATGACTTTTAGACTATTAAATTTAAGACAAATATGTATCTCAATAAATAAAAAAAAAAACCGGAATAGGATTAATGATATAGCATCATATACATAGCATATGTTTTATATGCTAGAGTAAAGTAATTTTAAAGTGTAAGCTTTTTGCACTAAAAAGTGAAAGCAAAAACTAAAAAGGATTAATTTGAATTATAGGAAGTCAAGGAAATTGTATTATATATTATAATTGTATTGTTGTACGAAATATATTAGGATGTGTTTAGAATTTAGATGTTTAGATTTCTTTTTTATTTGTAGTCGGCTAGATCAATCGATGATTATACCTAATCATAGTTATGTTGAAATTTTGACTTTTCTAAGAATGTTCATTAAGGGAGAAATATATATAAATATATATTTATGTTTAACATACACACACGGTCGTCTGTTCTTAATGTAGGCAACTTAATGCCTGTGGTTTAGGTAGGCGACTGATATACTTTTTTTTTGTAACATATATTTATACAAATAATACATATATAAATAAATATAGATTACGTTTATGTATGTATATATTATATTTATTATGTTCCTATCTAAATTAATTTTTAAATTTATTAAAAAAAAATTAAAATATGTTATGTACACTATTATATATATTTTTTATATTTGCGCACTTCCTAATCGCTGCTACTATAGTGTTCTATGCCTACCTTAGGCCTAAGACACAAAATAGTATATGAGGAAGAAATCGCTCTTTTAGCAATAAGATCGCCTTTGTACATTTTTTTCTGTATTTTACTGTGTAAGTTTATACCGTGGTTTACAATAAAGAATATTATTGCCTTTGTACATTTTTTATCGCATAATTACTGTATATAACTTTGGGGGAAGGTGAGGAACAGGATGTAAAGTTCCTCATCTCCCTTTGAAAAGGGAAGATAATCCGACCAGACGTGTGGATCACGTCAGGGTCACCAGTATGGGAGGCGTGAGCTTTGCATAGGCTGATCACGTCGGGGTCACCAGTATGAGAGACGTAAGCTTTGCAAAGGCTGATCACGTCGGGGTCACCAGTTTGGGGGAAGGTGAGGAACAGGGTGTAAAAGTTCCTCATCCCCCATTGAAAAGGGAGGATCCTCCGACCAGACGGGTGTTGTGTCTGGTGGGCTACTGCCCCCAACGGTTGTTGTCTGGTTTTTGTAGGTATATATCTTCAATCGCTTTGATAACTTTGATAGCGCGATGTAGGATACGTCAATTCGTATGTGATAAGATAGATGTCGCCACATAACTTTTTTATAATAATATATTCTTTATTGTACACAAAATACGATATTGTTGTTATGATGTCTACAAAATCTTTCACTTTAAAATAAAATTAGTAAAATAGTTTATAAACCTGCGGTACGAATGGTGATTTTGCAATAGCATCAGGGTATGATATAAACGCTAAGCTGGCGCCGCCCGAGCCGACCACCTGGCTCACATCATCGTAATTTAATTCGTACGCCAAATTGCCCAACACGCCAAATATTGTTATTCCGGAAATCAAACTGGTGAACGTGTCCAGAGTGGTCACTATCATTGAATCTCTGGAAAAAATTAAAATTCAATTTATTTTACATTTAATAATAAAAATGCAAAAAAATTACTTGATATGATAATTTTTTTAAATAATAGGTACTTATTATCTAAGATTTTGATATGAACATTACACACATATATGTAAAGTGTTATTATAGTTATATGTTTTTACAATGTTTTATATACCTGTAAACATTTTGACCGAATTTGTTATATGAAGAGAACATTATCAAAGTACCCGAGCAAACTGATAAGGAGAAAAACACTTGGGTAATGGCTGCATACCATACCTAAAAAGAAATGACATTGCATTAGAACAAAAGCAGCAGGACAACTTGAAGCTCTTTTATACATTTTTTTTTTGAAAATAAGGTACATTTAGGAAAATACTGTTGAAAAATGGAATAAGTTGCTTTGTGAGTTGTGGGTTGATATATCGGGTGTCCCGTAAGTAGTGGACCAACGGGACACTGGTGATGGAGGGGTTCATTACCTATATAAAACACTAAATTTCATTGTCCTAGGTTCAGTAGTTTAAAAGATATGATGTTTTAAGTAATATTTTCAAATTTTCATTCTATCAACACAAAACTTTCAAATTTTATCAAAATATTTTTTGTTATACACTTTATTTCAATTTAAAGGGGTTGAGAAAACATTTAAAAATTTTAATAGAAGGTGCTGGTTATGCATAAGAGCAAGAGGAAAGCATTTTGATAAAATTTGTAAGTTTTGTGTTGATAGAATGAAAATTTCAAAATATTACTTAAAACATCATATCTTTTAAACTACTGAACCTAGGACAATGAAATGACATCCTGTATAGTTATTAATATTAACTTTACAATTAGCCTATTTCAGCTTCAGAGAACAGGATAGAAGACCTCTGGCAATCGGCAAATCAGCAAATCGGCTCTTTTTTGAGTATAAGTTGCGTCTAATTGTTTTTTTTTTTTGTATTAATTATTGAAAAAATTTATAGTCGTGCATGCAGCTGAGGCAATGGTAGCAAATGCGTTTTTATTGGATTGGTCGTATGTTATAAATCTGTCACCAGACTATACAGACTTTTAAAAAAATATATTGATATTCATAATATTTTTTTTAAACCTAATACTCTTTAGTGGATATTAATAAATAATACTAAGTTATCTCAATATAGGTTTTATCATTATTTGTATAAACCATTTATAGAGAGAAATTCATATTAATGGTCGTCATATACTTAATAATCGTTGGCGATAAGATTAGATAATTCGTAGATAAAAGATACCCTTAAGGTTACTAAAACTAATATTCATACATTATTCACAAATACATAACACACACGCACACGCACTAATCTAACTAATCTATGTATGTTTTTTCTTCATCACGAATGGACGATTTACAATTTTATAGATCGTAATGGTCAAATCTCAACTGATGATTTGCAAAATATTATGGTGACATATACATATGACAATAAATAATTCATCAATAGGTGTGGTCTGGCTAATTTAGATATGATATGATTATGATTATTTAGGTACATATTATTCCCGATTATTAAGGATGACCCCAATATAACACATAGGTAATACATGAATACAGATAAATAAATCATATTGGCATACTATTCCTATTAGTATACATACATATATAACGATACTCACTCGAACTTCTAAAATTCTACTCCAAACTGGCGTAACAAAAAATAGAATGCCATTCGCTGCACCAGGTAAAGTCACTGCCCTGAAAGTTAATACCAATAATTGTAAAACAATTTATACTATATGAATTTAGGAATATTTTACTTAATTACTAATCGATTTATCAGTTTTATAAGTAATTATGTCTATATATATATAGGTAAAGATAGGTAAATTTTAATTAAATAACCTGTTAAAATATTTAACGTTTTAAAATTTTATTTCGGATAACATTTTCTTGTTTGTTAACTTTTAAGTATCTAGTAAAAATCATAAAAATTTCCATGTAAGATCATTTGTGTTAGTCTGCTTTTGTCACTTCCGACAAATTCACTTAAAATACATACGAGTATTAAAAAATTCTGTTACTCACACAGGGACGTGTAACGAAGATAAAAAAATGCGCTTTACTTTTTGAGGGTCAAATTAACTGTATCATAAGTACCAAATGTAAGAAAGTGTTATGAGGAACCTACATCTGGGCAAAGGCCTCTGCTCCGTATAAGGAGAATACTGTAAGAAGAACGAGAAGAGTTAGAGCTTAATCCGCCAAGCTGCTCCGCTGCGGGTTGGTGTATAATTTTTGATAACAACTGGGACCGATGGCTTAAGGTGATTTCCAAAGCACATTTTTTCTGTTATTTCAAAATAAAGTAAGTCTCTTTAAGATGGTGTCATCAAAGAGTTTAACGTCTTATTTAGAGTTGTAGGTACCTACCTACCAGATTTTATGTTACTAAGATAATAGTCATCGATAAGTCAAAAAGCAGACCCTGTAACGGTTTTTATGTCTTCTATAGCAACATAGAATGCTTTTGTTTTATTACAAAGAAGATTTGGAGTTTAATACATTATTTACGCCACAAAGGCAGATCTGTGAACGAATGTAATAAATGTAAAATGAGCCCGAGTTTGTTATTTTTTATTTAGAAAGTATCGCAATTAAAATAAAAGTACCTGGATGACCGAGCTTTGCTCGGTTAAGCTATATTTAGACACAAATTACATACTGATAAAATATGAATAATATATTCAATCTTACCGATATAATAATAAAACAATAGTCACTGGTTATTTAAATAAAAAAAATAAAAAGAGATCCTAGTAATATTTTTTCTCACCAAAAAAGGAACTTGAAAAAAAGGAAAAATCTTCCGTTTTCGAGACCGCCCGATTTCCCACCTGAGCTATTATAAATTTAAGATGGTGGCGAAACTTAATTTCTTATTCTAATGATATTCCAGCAGTTATTAATTGCTCTCGAGATTTTTATTTAAATAACCAGTTTATATTTTTTTTCCTACCTCTGCCGAAAGTTCGATTTTCGTCCCTGTGAAGCGGGACAAAAGTGACATTTTCTGTCCCCGCTTCACAGGGACAAAACCTGAACTTTCGTCCTAGGGAGGAAAAAAAAGTATGTGTAACATGGGACGAAAGTACTACATCCATTCCCGTATGTTTGCTACCCTCGCCTTCGTCTCGGGCGGCAATTTCACATGAGGGTCAAAAAAATAGTACGTTCATCCCCTTGTGACACAAAATACTATATTATTATATAGATAAGATCGAAAAATATTATTCATATTTCATCAGTTCTATCGTATCTAAATATAATTCCCAAAAAAAGAACGATTAACAAATAAATTTAAAAAAATACCGAACAAAACTCGGACATCCAGGTAGTACAGGGCTCTCAATAATAGTTATTTTTTTTACAAAAGAAGGAACTTAAAAAAAAAAGCAAAAAAAAATGGGACTTGAGGCATCGGGATTCGAACCCAGGTATACTGATTTCCCACCTAAGTTATTATAACCTTGTAGATTATGCCGAAATTTACCTTCGTATTCTAATAATATTCTAACAGTTTTTAATTGTACTCGTGATTTTTTTTAAATAACCAGTTCATATTTTTTTATTATTATTTCGTTAAGATCGAAAAATATTATTTGTATATATAATTAGAAATTATTATTATAAAATTAGATTGCTAGAAAAACAAAAAAGGGTTTGAGAGCGGACCTGTTTTCGAAATAATAACAATGTGTGTGAATTTAAATTTTACTGTATTCAATTTTTTTATTTTATTTTTAAAAAACATTTTAACTGCCTAATTTTGTATATTGTTTTTTATTTTCTTTTTTTTATATATTTATATATATATCTAATATATCATCAGTTCGTAATTCGTATGTAAATACAGTTTCCAAAAACATTAATTACAAAAAATAAAAAAATAAAATACCGAGCAAAGCTCGGTTATACAGTTAGTAAAGGGCTCCCAATAATAGTTTTTCTCACAAAAGATGAAACTTAAAAAAAAAAGAAAAAAAAAATAGTTCTGGAGACATCTGGATTCGAACCTAGGGATCTTCTTATTTTGAATCCGCCCGGTTCACATCAGAGCTATTTTAAACTTATCAATGACAGCGAAATTTACCTTCGTATTCTAACGATATTTTTTAATTGCCTGAAAAAAGGGATAAAACGACATTTTCTAAAAATAAATCCTAGCTAGATCGATTTATCGCCCCCGAAAACCCCCGCATACTAAATTTCATGAAAATCGTTGGAGCCGTTTCCGAGATTCAGATTATATATATATATATATATACAAGAATTGCTCGTTTAAAGATATAAGAATAAGATATAAACTTTTAGCCGTTTAAGAGTTTGCTTTTTAGCAGTTAAAGCCTTGCAAAAGACAACTCTAGAGGACAGATATTGTTTTATTAAATTTCATAGTTAATTCAAATGAATTTAAAAAGCTGATTGCATATCTAAAATCTATTTTAACTAATAGCTTGTCAACTTTCTGACAATATTGGTATATTATTGTTTTTTAACAATAATAGATGAATTTGAAACAAAATATTTTTTCATGGTATTTGCTCCTATGATGAGAAAAATCAGATGATTTCCTAAGACACTTTAATTAATCATTACGGTAAATACGCATAGATACATGACGCAGTTACAGGAATTAGTATTCCAAGTTTTTCATTATTTACCCCTAAACATAATAATGAAATGTGTATTTCATCGTTTAAAATTTCCAGTTTGCAAATTTTGCAATCCAGGCCTTCCGGTTAACTTCTAATGGATTTTCCAAGTCCAAGTAAGCTTATTACTCTAAGTTACACAACTTACACACAGTTACATGTTATTGCTTAAGCCTATACTCGGTACAAATGCAAAAATACTTTTTTGATCAGGATAAAGAATGTTAGTAATTAGGTAAATGAAATTCGGGGTACGTGTATATTAAAAACTACATTTGTCGTAAATAGTTTAAATCGTTCTAAAAAGCGTTATGATCCGTATAATAGTCTAAGAGCGTAACCACACGGCGTATTTTAAGCGTGCAGATGACGCGCGTTTTAGGTTCGCGCGTTTTCGGTGCCGTAGTTGCTGATTGTTGCCTTTGAATGGATGATGTAATGCAAACGCGCGTACAAAGGAGTGGAGAAGGGGCAAAGAAGAAACGCGCGCTCATACAATCGCACGGAAGCTACGAGCGACAGCAGCACGTCTTTATGGTTATATAACTGCGCGTATACGCGCAGTAGAGGCGCGTTTCACGTTCGCCCCGTGTGCATATGTTACAAGGTTGCGTTCGAATCTCGTTTGAAGCACGTATACGCGAGTCATCTGCGCGTCACCTGCGCGTTTAAAATACGCCGTGTGCTTACGCTCTAACTGCTATCACTTACCTAATGAGAAGAATGATCATAACAACGTAAGGAAAGAGAGCAAGGAAATAAGCCGCTTTGCCGGAACTCTTCACACCTCGGGCTACGATTACATATATTATGAGCCATGATATAAAAAGACTTAGTGTAAGGTCCCACAACGGTACACCTGCAACGTTTACATTTTTTAATAAAAAATAATTCTCAATGTTTATTTTGAAAAATTAGCGTTTTTATCTAACTGTATAAACTATTAAACTATATATATATATATATATATATATATATATATATATATATATATATATATATATATATATATATATACAATAAAATAATATAAACTAATAAAATAAAATATTAAGGAATGTTAGATTATCTCGCAAAAATAATCGTAAATATGAGCGCTATATATGTAACTTACCTATTCCATTATGTATTCCATCAGATTGTCGAAGAACCGTTTGACTGGAATTTTAAAATAAACATTATGCTAATAACTTTGTTCGAATAATTATGCTTTTGAGGCTTTGTTGAAACGAATTGAATCTTTAAGGAAATATTATATTCTCGTGGTGTAAAATTAACTGAATGGTGGAATACAATTGACTGAATTTTATTATGCTGCAATTATAATATCACTTAACCGATTGTCCGTTTCTTAATTTATTCGGGATGTTTTAAATAAAATGATTTACAGTATAATTATAATAATTTTATGTATAATTAAAAAAAATATTAACTGCATTGAGAAAACAGTAAAGAGTGTGATATAAACACAAGAAGGAGTTATGAAATTGTAACTCCAAGTTTCCGACTTTACAAAGTAAACGTTTCTTTTATGGAACAAGGTATTTTCATGTACATATATGAAAATCTCACAAACGACTTTACAATTGCTAATAAATAAATTTTAAGTTTGGATATATTCAAAAGTTTTTTAATAGCCAAAGCATATTAATCGGTACAAGAATATATAAATGACAAAGTTAGGATTTAGTAACGCTGGTTTTTTTAATGCATGATCTAATTAAGACTTATAATTGTTGAATTATTGTATTGAAAGTTAGAAATATAGTTTTAGTTTTTATTATTCAGGTTGAGAACCCTCTGACCAAATTTATGGATAATTTATGGATCCAATAGTTTCGGATTTTATTATCAACGCTTAAAAAAATACTCACGTAAAGTACAATTCTGCACTGCTTGTAGCATTGCCCCCAATGGAACTTATATTCACTGATTCGCCAGAAGGTACACAATCTACCCAACTCGGATCACATACTGCCCACGGTAATGGGTTTTGGAAACTCATCGCCAGGTAATATAAACATAGTGCAATGAGCGCTACGTAATACGATACTAAATAAAAAGCACCCAAAGTTTGCACAAATCCTGTACCTAATAAACAAGACAGATATTTTAAATTATAATAATTAGTAAATGGACATCTTACAGCGCAATTGAAAAGAAGATACAAATATTATTTCATCAAATTGTGATATATTTTTGATAAATACAAAGTGAAAATTATATATGTAAGTAACAATATTTCTTACCTGCCATTGCTGGCGAAAGTGCCCACATTTTGACACAGTTGCTGCTACTGAATTGTCCTAGTACAGTCTCTAAATAGTACATAGGTTTGCCTATGAGAATGAGAACTATAATATAAGGAATGAGGAAAGCCCCACCGCCGTTTTGATAAGCTACGAATGGAAAACGCCATACATTTCCCAATCCAACCGATGTGGCAATGCATGACATAAGGAACTCGATTTGATTGTCCCATGTTGGACGGTTATTAGCAGCTCCGGTAGTCTATAAGAAAACATAGATTTAAAAGTGAATAGTGCACATTGTTCGTTCGTATTGTTGAATAATTTTTCCTATATCGTATGCTGTATATACCTACATCATGTATGCGAATTGGACTATATTACGGATTCAGTCTTAAGATTTAAGAATTAGTAATTCTCCTTATCCGTAGTGTATATATCGAAAGTTATTAGTCATGATATATCTCTTTTACTTTACACAATATTTAAATTAATTAAAACGTTAATCTATAAAACGTTAAAATTACAAGATAAGATTATTTAAGTTCTCCTAGAATTATTAGAATATAATTATATTTTTAACACGGAATTTGACACGCGCCATTTGCACGTGAGAAGAACGTGACATGATAATAATAATAGTAAATTTTTTTTTTTATAAAATATCGATATTAACAATTTGCTTACTCATTAACGATAATGACTGTCAAAATAAAATCTTCTATCTTAAAACGAGCAATTCTTATTATATATATATATATATATATATATATATATATATAATCTGAATCTTGGAAACGGCTCCAACGACTTTCATGAAATTTAGTATGCAGGGGGTTTCGGGGGCGATAAATCGATCTAGGTAGGATTTATTTTTAGAAAATGTCGTTTTATCCCTTTTTTACGCAATTGAAAAATATCATTAGAATACGAAGGTAAATTTCGCTGTCATTAATAAACTTATAATAGCTCGTATGGGTATCGGGCGGATTTGAAACAAGAAAACCCGGGTTCGAATCCGGGTCATCCAGGTACTGTATAATAATAAGAACTACATAATTATATATGTTGTAATATTTACCGGATAATATTTCAAATATCTTCTTACAAAAATTAATACATGAAATCGGAATAGGCATTAATGAATTTTAACTGAGTACATATTTTGACTGAAAGTCCCTTCTCCCAATGCCGAATTGCGGGATAAAAATTATCCAGTGTTGTAGCTCGTAGTATGAACTCAAAAGAGTACGAGTTTCGTTTAAATTAATTAGTTTTGGCATATCAGTAGTTTTGGCGTGATGTGCGGCAAAGATACAGACCAAGGAATTTGTATCATAACTGGAACGCTCACTGGATAAAATTATATATTCAAATATGTACCTTGAAACATTTAATATAAGGTTGACATTGGCTTATAACAGGTAAAGTGAAAAATTGTTCCGAGCATTTCGTTGAATACGGGTATTTTGTCTCTTTCTTACGAGAGTTGCCTTGAATTCATGGTAGAAAAAGATGCAATCCCAGCCGTAGGAACGTTTTTTGAGTGCACGTGAGCATTCCAGTTTGTATGTAAATTCCTTGATACAGACTGATGGACTGACAGAGACAAAAATGAAAAAAAAAATGAACGAGTAATAATACGATATACATTTTTTTGACGATTTTTGTCAATATTTCGGACAAGTTACATGATCCATGGTCACGAAGAAATTAGATTATTTATGTTATCTTAAAATTATTAAAATATAATTATATTTTTGACAATCTGACACGCAACATTTGCACGTGAGAAAACATGACATGATAAAAGTAATCACTTTTTAATAACATTGGTACACAAAAAATATGCATGTTAATATACCTATTAATTTCACATTTACGATTTATAGGAATAAAATTTAATTTCATATCGATATTAACAATTTGCATACTCATTAACGATAATGACTGTCAAAATAAAATGTATAATAATAAGAGCAATGAAGTCTGTAATATCTGAACTGTCAAACTAACGACTTTTTCGTTTCAATTCATTACTTTTGGCATTTCAGTAGTTTTGGCGTGATGTGCTGTAAGGATACAGGCTGATGGACTGACAGATAGACAAAAAGAAAAAAAAACGAGTACATAGCACGATATAGATTTTTTGACGATTTTTATCGATATTTCGGACAAGTTACATGATCCGTGGTCACGAAGAGTCTCGTCAAAAATCATATCGTGGTATGTACTCGTTTTTAATCTTAAAAAATAAAGTATGTTTGAAAACCATGAGTGTATATGTCTAAAAAGGTTAAAAATGATAAAGAATTAAATTTTGGCTCCAGCAACGATTATAGAGTGTCCTCCAAATATATTTTCAAAATCTCCATTGTACGGAATTGGACCTGTTACAGTTTTATGATAAGTATAGATTTTTTGTACGTTATAATTTTTTTATGTTTATAACACATTTTATTTATATATCATATCTGTAATTATATTACAATAATATAATCAAATGATAAGTTTATTATTTGGCATTCTATTATTTTTATGTTCTAAGAGTAAATACAAAAATTTTAATGTGGGCTAAAATTCAATTTAATAAAATGTATAGGTAAATGTTTTCCATCAAAAGTATTTATCGTTTTATTGATTTATGGAGAAGAAAAAGACGAAATACTTTTCATTATTATTTTCTATAAATTTTTCGATTTTGTTTCGTATAATTTTTTGATTTGAGTTTTAGTCTATAATCTCTAAGCTAAACTGAATCAGCCTGTAAACGTTCTACTGCATTTATAACTTATAAACATTAATCACATATTAAATAAATTAATAATTTTTTTAATCATAGATTTCTTCTCTACATGATATATATATTTTTTTAATATATCCGTGGCTGGCGTGAATATGTTGACATGTCTAAAATTGCAATTTGTCAGGGCGCCCGTTTTAAAGTTTTGACCTCTTTTGGTAATTCGGTAAATTAGTTTTACGTATATGTTTTATTTCATTTAAAGGTTATTTTATGTCGTTTTTTAAATGATGACAATAAATAAACGAAATTCCCTATAGTTTGCATAATAATTGACTTATCAAGTCGTTCACCGACGAGTTATCAACTTATTCACCGAGTTCAACTTGTTCACCAACAGTTATCAACTTATTCACCTTCTGAATAGGTAATATTAGTAAGTAAACTATCTCATTTTAATGAGAAATACATTATTATAAGATAGTAAACAGATGACGAATATTAAAAATATTTGTTGATTAGAGCTGAAGTACCTGCTACTCAAATCAAATAATGTTATTCTAAATGAACACATATTTTTTTATAGCATGAATATGGTTTATTTCGAAACTTTACCTACACAAATTAAAATACCACGAACTTATCAGTTTCCTAGTGTAAGGGCAATAAAAAACAAAATGAAATAGTAAATTGGTTTATTGAGCCACAAACAAAGTAAAAAAAAAAATACTACAAAAAAAGTTGATAGACTGATGACTGTGGTATACATGCCACAGTACCATTGATATTTTATAGGACCTCAGAATCTTCTTCATCTGGGTTGTCCTCATCCAAATCTGGATCAGTAGATGCAGAGACATCATTGACAGTTTTTATTTTAATATAAAACTCCTTGAATGAATCGTCAATCAGGTCAATCATGTCCATCAAATCCTTTTTTTTTCTCTGCGCTGATTGGCAAAGCCTCCTTAGAGATTACGCTCAATCTAAATACATCAATGGTGGTTTTTCCTCTTTTTTTTAATTTATTGTATTATAATTTAACTTTAAATATATCCAGGCTTTTTTTAAAATTTATATTTCCTACGCTGTTTTTATTATATTGCAGCCATTTAATAGGTTGCCACAGAAATTTATCCCCCGAATCATCCAGTTTTTTGACAGCAAAAGGTCCTTTCTTGGATTTTAGTTCGGTATTATCGAAGAAATTATTTAACGTCATCACCACGACCTTGAATGGTTTCTGAACTTTGCAAGTCCTGACCAATTGTACCCAATCATATAAATGGTTGATTCTCATTTGTGTTCTCTTTTTAATTTTTTCAATAATCGCGTGGTCAGAGTCACACTCCATATGTGTGTGCCCACTGAGGAGCAATTTGTGGTTTATCTTTTGAAGCGTCGGATGATTATTTATAAAAAAACATGAACATCATTGCCACGGCGTTATTCTTGTTTTGGCCACCACAAGTATCGGAGTAAAAAATCAATTCTTTGACTTCCGATGGCAAACTGTTGCAGAAGTGCCATAAACATGAAGCAATTTGGTTTGCTCCTCGAGCTCCTATAGTCTCGTCCCACATGTAACATGTAGCTTCATTAGTTGCTAAATCATGTATTGTTAAATTAAAAGACCAAAGCTGTCGTTTATAAAACGAGACAGATGTTTTTTAAATATGGTGTTGGCAAACACTGCTTGAGGTCAAATGCAAATGCCCTAACAGATGAATCTGTTTTGGCATTCGCTTTATCCACACGTTTTTCAGGATAAGCTTTTTCAGCTTGATGTTGGTGTTCAGCTAATTTGGCAGTTAAATTAATTTTGCGGTCTTCATCTGCAACTTTAGTTTTAGCGTTTAACACATCGCATGTGTTGCATGTGTCTTTAGATGGGTACGATATTGATGGAGTGGGCGGTGCGACAGCATGGAGTCCTCACCTTCCGACTCGTGCAAGTGTTGTCAGGGCACGGCTGCATTGGCAAATACTTGCACATTGTAGCAAGGAGGGAGACGACTCCGGGCTGCCACCACTGCGACTACAGCGAGGACTCGGCGCAACACACGCTCGAATCGTGCCCCGCCTGGGTTAAGTAGCGCCGGGATATCGCTGCGGTCATTGGAGAGGACCTGTCGCTATCGGCCGTTGCGCAAGCGATGTTCGGCGGTGATAGGGCCTGGACTGCGGTCGCCAACTTCTGCGAGAACGTCATCTTGCAGAAGGAAGCGGCGGAGAGGGCCCGGGAGGACTCACTCCTTTCGGACCCAATTCGCCGCCGGCGCGCGGGGCGGCGCAGACGCGCTCACATGCGCCTGATGTCGCCCTAGTCGAGGCTGCGGATGGTAGGGTCGGGGATTGCCCATTGTCCGCCGAAACAGCCTACCGCGAAGGTGCGATGCCCGAGTGCGCGGGGCATCGCACAGGAGAGAGTGCCCGATGGGGCTGCCGCCTGCGAGCCACGGAGCAACGTACGCGGTACCCGTGGTCCGCCTTGTAAGGGCGGGTGAGGGCGCACGGCGGGTTATTTTAGTGGGTGAGGGCCCCACACTACCCCGTTGTCACCCCGGACGACGGGGTGTGCTTTCAGGTACATTTTTCCCGCGAAAACAAAAAAAAAGAAAAGAATGTCACACGATATTAATTTCATAAATTGTTACTTATACGAAAGCATGTTGACAACTCGGTTATTTTTTTTTAATACAACTTGGGTACATAAGTTAGTAACTAAACATATTAATTTAACGTTAAAGTTTTTTTCTAACCGACATGTAGTGATAACTATACTTATTACATTTAGGGTTCAGAACTTAATTAGTGGCCGTAACTGGACATCTCAATATGTCAATATTAACAGAAATACTTCGGTTGGCTATAACTTGACATCTTTATTTGTCTCGATTTGATAAAGAGACTTACACTGGCCATAGCTTGATATTTCAATTTGTCAATTTTAAATAAGTACATGAAGAAAACTTTTATGTGTATAAGTTGAGATATCAAATAACAAATATTATTTTGATTACTGAGTATAAGTTGATATAACAAAATATCAATGTTCGTTCACAAAAACATGTGAATCGTTAATTTGACATGAAGTTTTGTCAAGTTAGACATGTTAAAATGAGAGATGTCAAGTAGTACCAAAGTCGATTGCTCCAAAAATCATGTGTATTTGGAGCTGTAAATTTTTTTCATATTAATTCCTAATGCGTAGGAAGTATTAAGCCAATAAAAAAAAAATCATGAAAGTCGAGATGTCAATGTGTTCACGCCGGCCACCGATATTTTGGACGTGAATCGATACCAGACGATAACGGGTGATGAGGATTGACACTGATGATTTATCAAGTGCTTAATATCTTGAAAATATCTCTTGTCCAGAAGTGAAGGAACATTGTGAGGAAGCCTTTATGTTTCCTAAGAAATTCTGAGGCATGTAAATAAGTAAACCGACACACAACACCAGCAACAACAGCGAACCCTTCTGGTACATAGGATAAAAGACATTTGCCCAAAGATACTGTTCTTAATATTTCTATGCATTTGCCCGTCAGTGAAACATTTACTAGCTGTTACGGTTCGATACAATATGTACTTTTATTAATTGATAGTGTGTCTGAATTAAGGTAAACGCAATAGTAGATATTATTTCAAAACAATTGACATTTTTTAGGTCATTTCCAATTTATATATAGGTAAACTTTTTATATATAGCCTTTTGTCTGTGGCCTTGCCCACGCAGATGCAGACCATATGTATATTTAAAATGGTAAAAGTAAAAATATTATTTAAAAAAACATTTCCATTTTAAATTTTAAAAATGATAGAGTTCCTATACAATTTTGTATGCCTCATTTCAAGGTTAAGAGTTATACAAGTATCACTACATATTATAAAACAAAGTCCTCCACCACGTCTGTCTGTCTACCCGTCTATTCGCGATAAACTCAAAAAGTACTGCACGGATTTTCATTCGGTTTTCACCAATAGATAGAGTGATTAATGAGGAAGGTTTAGGTATATATACATACCCCGGCCGCAGCCAGGACGGGCCGCTATAAAAAAATAATTAAAAATAATATTATTTAAAACGACACGAGCTTATCTACTACAGTAGAAGAACAACAAGTACAAGGAGCGCCATTTGTGAATCATTTTTGTAACTAACATCACATGTTTCTGATCTATCGCGTCAAATAATAAATATCATCATATCATATCGTCTTATTAATATTATTATCGTCGTATCGTCATAAAGACACCAAGACGCCTACTGTGGCGGAGTATGTGCGTCACTTAGCGCGCACAATGTTCGCTCGCGCGGACGACAGTCCGTGCACACACCTCCACGGGATAGTCCCTCTCCATGCGAGACCGCCAGAAGAGCGTCTACTACCTCGTGAGCTCCTGCTGTTACAGACGACCAGGCCCAACACTGATGTCGATGGTGAAAATCAGGACGACATAGAGGACTCAACATCACCGTAACAGTAAAACCGAACACAGCCACCAACAGCCATACAGGGCATAAATAAAAATATGCCTCTAGCTTTAAAAATAAGCTAGAAAACGAATGATCTCGGGAGGAGGTCTCCCGGCGAGGACAAGCTCGGACAGAGAGGTACAGCCTGTAGGCCCGTACCCATAAAGACTTTCATAGTGTATATAAGGAAGAACATGGATGGTGATCAATGACAATTCATTAATGTGATATATTCAATATTTAAATGACTACAATATTGTCCAAATTTTTCGTACAGGTTAGCTAGTTTATATAATTTTTAACTAAAACAAAAAAGTATCATTATAAAAAAATTGAAAGTCGTAAAAGCCATCCCTAATTTATTCCTAATTATCCAAAGCAGAAAACCTTAGAATATCTAAAAAATCTCGAGTGTTATAACTTGTTAAAGGGCTTCAGTAGTTTAGATTCAGTGATGAATAATCAGACAATTTTTATAACTGTAGACGAAAATATTCTTTTATTTTAAAAGAGCATGAGAATGTTTTACAAGTTTTAGAATGTGTTTCATTTTAATTTAATTTTTAATTATTATTATTAAATAGTTAAACCTTATACAATTTTCTCATCTTCTTATTTATTGACTATTTTTAAGAATTCACGTAAACGTGTACACTTTTGATATTTGATTTACATTGACATTGATACATAGCCTACTACATCTATACTAGATGGCATTACCTGATGATGGACACTAATGTGCGTTAGCTTTCTAAGCTTTAGCTCCTTTCTATTTAAGGCACGTGGCATTTTTTACTTGCCGCTACTTTTGTATAGGTATTCCACACGATACGAAATTTACTTAAGAATTAGTAAGAGAGCTTTTGTTTACATCTTCGATTTTTCAAATTATTATTATTATGTAATAATAAAATTTCGCAGCATTTTCACAATTAACTATATGCTATTTAACATAAGATAATAAGTATAACTAACCTTGTTTTTTTGTTGAACGTCTATGCTTCCATTTTTGGTCGAGGTAATGTTTTCGGGGCTGGGATCAAAGGCTTTATTCACGGTTTCTCCATTTTTATAAGAACTATCAGTAGTTTGTTCCTAAAATTAATTTAAATTTCGATTAATTAACAACTATAAAATTAATTTATTTCGTAAAAATATTTTATCTAATAATCACCATTGTAACTTAACTGCGCACAGCTCTGAGCGCTATGAGAAATAAGCCTGGCTTGTTTTTGGCGTATTTAAGTAACCTCTTATAATCCACACCAATCACCAAATCTGAAGATAAAATAATCATAAAATATATCATAAAATTACATCTTGCGATAACTACTTTGTTAATTATATTTTTTTGCTATCTATGCTTATAATATAGTAAAGTATGTTAAATTATTATTATTTCCTGAACTGTGACATTTGAATATATAGGTACAATGATTTTGCTAATAATTATTAGGTAGGTTATTAAACTTAAAATATAAAACATTGTCTTTATAAAATTAAAATTTTCCTCTAATGTTAGTTTTAACTTATTTGAAATAAATATTTTCAAAAGTTTCACTCAACTTTATGCAGTGGATTTGGCGTAATGTCTAATCAAGGCACAGATAGGCAGACAAAAAATTTGGTTTAAGTATCGATTATAGATTGCCCTGTAAAAACTGCTTTAAAAATATTTTCAATGTTCAGAATTGGACTTGTTGCAGTTTTATTATAAGTACTAGTTTTGCCCGCGGCGTCATCCACTCATAAGTTTTACTTTATTTAGCACTAGCTTCCAACCGCGGCATTTTCCGCGTGGTTGTATTGAAAAAAGTAGCCTATATTCTTCCCCAGGGCTTAAGACTATCAAATTCCTACAACAGCTCGGTAGCAAAAACTCTCATACAAAAAAAAACGTTCTTCCACGCTCGCAGAGTGCACAGTATACAGGATGATCAAAAAGTCGTGGATCAAACGAAACAGGGAGATAGAGGAGGTAATTTCCAACAAAAAATCTTTCTACAGCATGGCCATAACTTCATTGCACGAAAATTTATGAATATTTTTGTTTTTTCAATGAAACTACCGACTTTTTTAACAATTTCATCAATAAAAAATTAAATTGATTAAAAACAATAAAACAAAAAGTGCTTTACTATGACTCGATAATGTATCAATACTACAAAAATTGTATTGCAGCTCTTGGTACCAAATTTAACGAGCAATGAATTTTTTTCCGTAAGATTTGAAGCGATACAAAAAATTACTTCTCACTTTAAGAGCATCCTGTGAAAAAAAATTGTACTACCGAAAAGTGACCCTGTATTAAAATTTTTTGCTCATTTAATGCTGATTCAAATGAGGTACAACACTTTACTGTTTGAGCTTTAGTTTTGGTTTTATGGTCGTGTTTTTATATCAAAGTGCAAATTTCATTAAATTTGCCTTATTAAAAAATTTTTATTAGTTTATCATAAACGACCAGTTTTTTGTACGAATGCTATAACTGTTCTGTTCTTGTCACTATTAAGGAACCGCTCGTTCAAATGTCCTTGAACTGAAAAAATGAGGCCGGGCGCCGTCTTGTTGTAGCCACATTTCTGAAAAATCTTAACTTCGTTGAGTATTTGATTCAAATTATTTTATGAAAAATTCAAATACAGAGCATCAGTCAGCCTTGGTGGCATTTCATGTAGCACAAACTGCTGGTCAATTGTTCTAGCCCACATGTTTATACCAAACAGATGCTGGAATCGATCATTTCTGATGAAATGTGGGTTCACTCTGGAGTAGAAGTTTAAATTGTGGATGTTAAAAATTCCCATTCTTCTAAAATTTGACTCATCAGTCCATAACACTGTTGAAAAACTTCGGATCCTCTCTGTTTCGTCTAAACATCTTTCTGCAAAATCTCACCCCCAAGGTCCACAGTCAGCGGGCAGCAAAGCTTGCACTTTTTGCACGTAGTAAGCTTGATATTTATTTCTTTTAATAGTAAGGTGCACCGTCGATCGTCAAATCCCGAAATTTCCTTATATTTGGCGTTAGCTAATACCAGGGTCCAGTCTTAACTGTCTCAGTATTTGCTCGTCATTGTCAAATCGTACTACTGGTCTACCTGTTCTCGCAGCATGCTCACCGGGTAAGGTTCCCCCATGTACACATTATGCACGCGTATAAAGACCCTGTAGTCCGGGAAACGGTCTCAGTTAGTGTAGCTTTGTCGATATCTTCGGGCAGTAGCTCGAGTATTGCCTTCACAATAGCCATAGAGATAATGCATTTCTGCATACTCCCGTTGGGTGTATGCTCTCCTCGCAGCAGCCATCTTCCACTTATCTAGCCAATCCGTAGCGAAAGAGTGTCTGTCCATTTCATAAATCCTAAATGTGACAAGAACAGAACAGTTATAGCATTCGTACAAAAAACTGGCCGTTTATGATAAACTAATAAAAATTTTTTAATAAGGCAAATTTAATGAAATTTGCACTTTGATATAAAAACACGACCATAAAACCAAAACTAAAGCTCAAACAGTAAAGTGTTGTACCTCATTTGAATCAGCATTAAATGAGCAAAAAATTTTAATACAGGGTCACTTTTCGGTAGTACAATTTTTTTTCACAGGATGCTCTTAAAGTGAGAAGTAATTTTTTGTATCGCTTCAAATCTTACGGAAAAAAATTCATTGCTCGTTAAATTTGGTACCAAGAGCTGCAATACAATTTTTGTAGTATTGATACATTATCGAGTCATAGTAAAGCACTTTTTGTTTTATTGTTTTTAATCAATTTAATTTTTTATTGATGAAATTGTTAAAAAAGTCGGTAGTTTCATTGAAAAAACAAAAATATTCATAAATTTTCGTGCAATGAAGTTATGGCCATGCTGTAGAAAGATTTTTTGTTGGAAATTACCTCCTCTATCTCCCTGTTTCGTTTGATCCACGACTTTTTGATCATTCTGTATACTTACATATTGCCCAGTCGATACTTTAGTGAATCCTCGCAAAAAGAAGGTCGTAAGCGCCATGAAATAGGTGTCACGCGTTTTCACGTGATGTTTTTTAAACTACGTTATACGTTATATTAAAGTAGTGTTACAGACTTTATTTTATTAGTTTAATGCTCTTGAACAGTTGTTCAACCAATAATGAAAATGACAAAGATTTCGATTTAAATATAGGAATAAAACCACTCGACGTTTTGTCAGCAACTGTTAATGATATAGAAACTGAAGATATCGACAATGAATGACAAAAAAAAAATTATATACTATACATTATTTTTTCTGTATTTATCATTCAAATAAAAAAATATTCACTCTTAAATAATAAAAAAATCTTATTACATATCATGGATTATTCCTACAGGGAAAACCATGTAAAAAAAAACGCGCCTTGCATGCATTGCATTTGCATTGCTTCTACTCAGGGTTGGCATTGTTTTAAACAATTGTTTAAAACAAGTGTTTTAAACAGTGTTTAAAACACTTAGAAAAACGTATAGGTGTTTAAAACATGTTTTAAAACAATTTGTTTTAAACGTGTTTTAAACACTCATAAAAAACACTAATGTTTTTTTATCTTTTTTTACGTGTAGTGACTAATAGAATGCATCCAAATTTTTTGGTAGATTTTATCTATAAAGCTACCAACTCTCATTTTTCTATTACTGGCCTTACATTCCCAAAACACAGAAATAAGGGGTGGCTCGTGTATATGGACGGATGAGATTTGAGTGTGTACGACGTGCGTGTGCGTGTGGGTTAGCAAGTAAATGTGTCAGGTGATTGTTTGTTAGACGTTTCTTGTTGGAATTACGTTAGAAATTGTTTTTGACTAGGATATTGTATATATATAAACAATTATGTATGGTGTGAATAGATATAAATATTTTATTGACAGGTATAATACCTATAAGTAGAAGGATTATCATTTTAATAATATCTTAAAAAGCACCCCACGCTTTTTTAGGGTTCCGTACCCAATTAGCAAAAACGGAACCCTTATGGATTCGGCAAATCTGTCTGTCTGTCTGTCCGTTCGTATGTCACACCTACTTTTTTCCGAAACTATAAGGACTATACTGTTGAAACTTAGTAAGTAGATTTATTCTGTGAACCGCATTAAGATTTTCACACAAAAAAAAAATACATTTTGGGGGTTCACCATACTTAAAACTGAAACTCAAAATTTTTTTTTCATCAAACCCATATGTGTTGGGTATCTATGGATAGGTCTTCAAAAATGATATTGAGGTTTCTGTCATTTTTTTCTAAACTGAATAGTTTGCGCGAGAGACACTTCCAAAGTGGTAAAATGTGTCCCCCCACCCCGTAACTTCTAAAATAAGAGAATGATAAAACTAAAAAAAATATATGATGTACATTACCTTGCAAACTTCCACCGAAAATCTAGTAAATATTTTTTTTTATATAAAAAATATACTATTATTAAAACATCGACCAAAGTTACAAAGAACTACAAGAACATTTATATGATGTTACTTGCTGCTACGGAACCCTTCATGGGCGAGTCCGACTCGCACTTGTTTAATTTTTTACAATAAAATACATTTTTTTCTTATGTACACTATAATTAATTAAAATTTATTTTTTATTAGTTTGATTTTTTTATAAATGTATGTTTTTTTAGTTTTTTTATTTAACTACAGTAGAACCTTTATAAGTCGAACATCAAGGGAGACGCCAAAACGCCGTTTTCTACTTATAGAGAATTTCGACTTATGCGGATTTTGATTCGACATAATGAGGTTGAGATTAATTCTTATAAAGAGTTAGAGAGGTAAAATAAATAAAACATTCAAGTTGCAGAGGTGACACACATATTTTTATTTATTATAAATCAACATTATTTCAAAACATACTTAAAATAAAATAAAGTAGCATTAAAAAAACCAGTATTTTTTGCTTTAGATAATTCGGTTGTTCTCTATCTGTAGCATTGTCTAAGGTTTAAAGAGCAGAAAATTCTTGTTCTTCAGAGTTGCTCTTCAGAGAGCTTGAAATCCGTTTAACGAAAACCGAGATTAGAATCGAACTGTGAACTCGATTAAGTAAAACGTAGTTTTATTAAACTTGGTTTCGAATACAAATAGTGAAATCGGCCCTAAATTGCTTTCTAAGAAACAATGGTGTACTTACACTGTCGGTGAATTCTCGCCGGTCGGTAAGTTGGTAACTTATTTATTTTCGAACAATAGAGGTAATATGTCTCAAATAATCGAGTTGTAAAAAATGTAAAATAAAACATTGCTATGTTCGAGATACAGAGGTAAAATTTAATTTTTCGAGTTAAGGAGGGAAAATATGTAATAAAATGGCTTGGAGGGACTCACTGATTATTTCGACTAATAGAAGGTTGAGATATCGAGTAAAGGAAGTTTTGGTGTTTAAAGGGAAGGGAACAAAACATTTTTTCGAGATTTGGAGGTTTTCAACTTATCGAGGTTCGACTTAACGAGGTTGTACTATTTTTTTTTTTTTTTTTGTTGAATTTTCTATAAAAGAGTTTTTTTAGTTTTTTTTAACTATTATTATTTATTTTATTCAAGGTCATAACTTATCCGCGAAATAAGTTATTTGGGCTCCTGCTGTTTTCTCGGTTGAAAAAGCTGGTTTTCAGATTAGTCAGTAACTTATACGAGAAATTGGTGATCGAGTAATGAATAACAAATCGCTAATCCTAAAGATTCTGGTAAGGATAACAGGGCTAACTATTTAAATTATTACATTGTCATCAGTCCCGAAGTCGGTAACTTATCCGAGAAATAGGTGATCGAGTAATGAAAAACAAATCGCTAATCCTGAATATCCTGGTAAGGATAAGAGGACTATTTAAATTAGTGCATTGTCATCGATCCTTCGATAAGTCTACTAAGTTTATATGAAATCTGAACGTTTGAAGTAGGTCAAAATGACGTCAAAAGGAGTTGGTTACAAACATACAAACAAACAAACAAACAAACAAACAAACAAACAACAGGTGAAGCTAATAAAAATAGTGTAATAAAAAAGATTCGCTTTGGCGACATTTTAGTGATTTTAATGCTGGAGGTGGTGGTGAAAATGGTACAGTAGGTATAGAACTTTGTATAGGAGATCGAAAAAGAAACTTCATTAGCGAGGGTATGTTTCTTGGGTACAGTTGTTCAGTATGACCAGGAGATCATGTCGTTAAAATATCATCGATTGTCCCAGACTTAACCAGTATATTAGAGTAGAAGTAATATGGCTGTTTTACTAATAAGATATACATACATTCTTATTAATTAATTTAAAACAATGTTTTAAACATGTTTAAAACGTGTTTTAAACAGCTGCATAAAAAACAAAATATTTTTTTGTTTAAAACATGTTTTTTTTAATATTTTGTTTTAAACATGATGTTTTGTTATTTTTTTAAAAAATTGTTTTTTTTCCAACCCTGCTTCTACTTAAGGTAGGTAGTAAGGAAAAAGTGCATGTAGTCGCTTTCTCAGCGCTCTACTCCAAAAACGATTAATTTTACAGAAAAAGCATGAGGCATTTTTTGTAGATAATTTTATGACATACAGTTTGTATAATGTCCTCTATTGACCTCCGAGTAATAGGTAGCGTGATATTTGCGAAAAACTGATTTTCATCATTTTTTGCCCTGTAGTGTACGACGTAAACCTATGACAAATAAACCCAGAAAATAAACTTGTATTTAAAATTGTATTACATTACTAAATATGATTTTGTACATTATATTTTTATAATTAAACTTTGAACATTAAATTTATTTCGCTTACAACAAATAAGAAAAATGTGTGTTAATAAGTTACGTAGCGACCTACTTGAAAACAACTATAAAACACTATATTTTAAAGAATAAATGATCAATTGAGAATCTACTTTTGTCGTATTATTACATCTCCCATACCGCACATCTCATGGCGACCCTGCCAGGCGGTGTCGCGATCTGCTTAAGCCCGGTATCTTTGGGTACGCAGATGACAGCACCGTCGCGGAGAGATACTTCTCCAGTGCAAGAACAAGACAAACTGAAGTGGACGATCTTAGAGAAGCAATGGTCGACCGTGCCAATCTTACTCTTCAGGCTGTCTCCGATTGGGGTGATGCCAATCTAGTGAGATTCAATGCTTCAAAAACCCAGGCGTGTCTCTTCTCCGCTAAAAAGAGCCAGTTTAACTTGGCTCCCACTTTCCGGGGTGTACCTGTTCCAGTCACTAACCACCTTGAACTACTCGGTATAGACTTATCGTCCAAACTCAATTTTGAAAACTATATCGAATCCAGGGCTAAGACTGCTTCAAAAAAACTGGGCATCCTCTCCAAGGTCCGTCATTATTTCACACCGGACCAGCTGTTAAAGCTTTATACAGCTCAAGTCCGCTCCTGCATTGAGTACTGTTGCCATCTGTGGGATGGTTCCGCCCGGTACCAGCTCGAAGCCCTGGAAGCTATCGACAGGCGTGCCAGGAAACTCATTGGCGATGAGATGTTTACTTCAAGACAGCTCCAGAGCCTCGAACATCGCCGACTGGTTGCTAGTCTAAGTGTCTTCTACAGGTTGCATTTCGGTGAGTGTGCGCAGGAATTGCATCAATTAATTCCCCCAGCACCATTCCACCATCGGACAACTCGACGTGGGCAGGGGTTCCATCCATACGTGGTCGACATTCCTCCGGTTCGTACCTCGCGGTTCGCATCATCTTTCATTATTAGAACTGCAAAGGAATGGAATTCTCTTCCTGCGTCACTGTTTCCTGATGCGTACAACCTAGGGATTTTTAAGGCAAGAGTGAACAGGCATTATTTGAGTTTGCGTGCTTCACCTTAGACTTCATCGTTGTTTACCATCAAACAAGATTGAGGTCAAACGCACTCGAATTTTCAATAATAAAAAAAAAATTCTAGCATCCTCTTGGGGCTTCTGTAATCTATATTTAAATTCTACAGAATATGAATTAAAATTATAAATTGGATCTATTCTATTTAATATATTACTAGGTATACGACATAGTTTACCAAACACCAATTCATAGGGTGTATATTTTGTTGCTGAATTTTAAAGAATAAATGATCAATTGAGAATCAACTTTTGTCGTATTATTACATCTCCCGCACCGCACATCTCAGCCCTTTATAACTTTTTTAGCCGGCACGATATCAATGTCGATTTTTCACATCTTCATTACAACGCCGTAATAAAGGTGTATACAAAAAATAAGCTCACTAGGAATTTTTCCGCAGATAAAACCTAAAATGACTGGGTTATTACATATTCGTCTCATTGGTTTTTTTAAGGTAATTGAATATTGTTTACGGAAAAAGAAAATACTAGGCGAAAAAAATAATGTGTGTATTAATGTACACACGTATGAAATGAAACTTTCTATTATATATTTAACATTAATTGGTCAAGTGAAGCTTACAAAAAAAAGTGTGTGTGGACTTATGTACGCACGTAAGAAGTTATACTTATAATAAAACGATGCACCGAGTATTAACTCGGTAGGGTTGTGCGCCCCATTTGTAATCAGACCCTGGTAACCACCTAAAAACAAAGTACGAGTACGTCAAGACGAAAACGAGCCGAAACTCAATGGGGTTGCGTCATTTCATTACAGAGTTCCTATGAAAACCTTCCAGCTCCATCATCAGACCCTGGTTACCATTGAAAGACAAACTACTCGTCAAGACGATTGAATCGAGCCTGAACTCGATGGGGTTGCGTTGTTTCATTTCAGAGTTCCTATGACTACCTTCCAGCTCCATCACCAGACCTTGGTAACCATCTAAAAACAAAGTACTCGTCAAGACGAATAAAACGAGCTGAAACTCGATGGAGTTGCGTCGTTTCATTACATATATAATACGGAGTCCCGAAATACAGTACAATACCATATATGGGCCGAAAATGTGACGGTCGTAGTGTGACGAATTTTGATTTTTTCACCCATACGTCGATATAAAAGTTTCACTTTAAATATGGTTTTTCATAGGTTTTTGTATGGAAAACTTATTGTTTGATGAGTAACGCCTTAAAATTAAAATTAAGGGCTATAGCTCAAAATTTCTGTTTATTTATACATAGGCTACAAACACACACACACACACACACACATAATATATATATATATATATATATATATATATATATATATATATATATATATATATATATATATATATGTCAGATTGTATGCATTTCAAATTTAAAATCTAAATTTAACATATGGTACCTAGATGATGAAACCATAGAAGGCAAAGTAGATGATGTCATTGAAGATTTGATCAAAATTAAAAACGAGTTCAATAACATTGGCCTCAAACTAAATTTTCCGAAATGTGAAATTTTTTTCACAGATATATTATCTCCTAAAAAAATTAATTTCGCAAGGGAATTATTTTATAAAATTGCACCTAATTTGAAAATACTTCAAAGAAATACACTTTGTCTTCTAGGTGCACCACTTTTTGATGAAGGCATACAGCCAATTTTAGACAGTAAAATTAAAATTTTCCTGGACAACACTGACAAATTGGGTACTCTAAATTCTCATATAGCCTATATTATTTTGAAATATTGTCTTTTTGTCCCAAAATTAATGTACATACTTCGCACGAGCCCAATTTGGAAATTCCCTGGCTTGACCGATAAAATTGATGCCACTTTGAAATGTTCTTTAGAAAAAATTCTAAATTTATCTTTTGACGAAAATTCTCCGAAAATCTTCCGAAATTTTAAAATCAAATTCAGTCCAAATTACAGATGCTACAGACACAGTAGAAAACTGGAAGTTGAGGTGTCCTAATGACGATATCCCCAAGGAAAATACAAAACAAAAACTTTGAGATGCGCCATTGGTTCACAATACTCGTGAAAATTTGACGCAAAATCTTACAAGTGACAAAAACCGTGCAAGGCTTCTAGCTTTATCAAGTAAAGAGTCAGGTCACTGGTTACACGCAATGCCGTCAAAAAACCTTGGGACACTTTTAGATAATGAAAGTTTTCGAATTTGTACACTATAAGATGAGACTATAAGATTTCACTGTTAGTGTAGCTAATTACGTAATAACTTAAGACAGAAAGACCCTTAAGTACGGACTGAATAAATTAACCGACTTGGTATTACATAGATCTCACAACTTTTTACGGTAGAAGAACTGAGTTGCGAGACTTGGTATATTTTTACAAGTTGTGTTTTTAATAGCATCTCATTTATTTTTGTAGATAGTGCTACTTGTTTTCTTACTGTGTCTTCTACTTCTTGAATACCAACAAGGGATTTTCTTAAAGCCACGTTCTGTCTTATGAGCTTTTCCTTTTTTGTAGATAGTTTTCCTCTTTTTCTTTTTCAGTACTACCTCTTGAGTTTCAGCAATTACTGGTATAGTTAGTACTTGTACGCAAGATTTTTTTTTGTACAGAAATACGATTAACAGATATATATTATTGATAAAATAAAATAAAAAAAATCTTTTATTTGATTGTCATGTACATATTGTGACGTCAAGTTGACAGCTTGAGATACTTGACAAGAGAGATAAATGAAGTATGTTTAGCCAAAAACAGTGTTGTCAGATTGCTGTAGATTTTTTACACCTAAATGTCCACAAAAATATACTTAAAAAAATATTAAAAAAAAGTGTATGTGTACTTATGTACGCACGTAAGAAGTTATACTTATAATAAAACGATGCGCCGAGTAAATTGTTAGTGCGCGCCATGATAACCCACTAAAAACAAAGTACTCGTCAAGATGAAACAAACGAGCCGGAACTCGATGGGGTTGCGTCGTTTCATTACAGAGTTCCTAAGACCAAATTCCAGCTCCGTCAGGAGACCTTGGTTACCATTGAAAGGCAAACTACTCGTCAAGGTGATTCAACCGAGCCCGAACTCGATGAGGTTGTGTCGTTTCATTGCGAAGTTCCTATGAACACCTTCCAACTCCATTATCAAGTCAGACCCTGGTAACTAACCAAAAACAAAGTAATCGTCAAGACAAATAAAACGAGCCGAAACTCGATGGGGTTGCGTAGTTTTCATTACGGAATTCCTATGACCACATTTCAGTTCCATCACCAGAACCTAGTTAACATTGAACGGTTGATCGTTCGATCAAACCCTGGTAATCATCTAAAAATAAATTAGTCTTGTTTAAGCGTGATTGTGTCGTCATAAACCTCCTCAAAAAACTTTCGTATTTATAATAACATATTAATCCCATTTGGATTAAATACATAATCATGCAAATACTAAAAAACGCTGTTATTATATTAACTAAGGTTTAAATAAAAACAATGTAAACTTATATTTATATAGATTTATAAAAATGAAAATATTTTTATATTGTCATCACATTTGTTTCAAAGAACCAAAACCAAACATTATATTAATTTAATTTAAAAAGCTTTTAAAAAGCTTGTGCGTAATGTGTTTGTTAATTGTTGAAACTTGATTGATTTATGTATAATTGAAATTTCTTATTTTTTTTCTGTAAAACTAAACTGTATGTTTGGGGCCATCCATTTATTACGTAAGATTAATTTTGCTACATTTCGACCCCTCCCAAAAATAAGAATAGGCCAACCCCTCCTGCTTAATATTTATTACGTAAGAATTTAAAGGAAAAATAATAACACATTTGATTTTTTTTTGTTTATTTTTCAAAGTATCAATTTTTAGAAATGTTTATTTGTACTTACAAAGGTTCTAACAAATTTTTTTTGGTGCCTGCGCTTGGCCGCGCTTTTTCAAAGTATAATTTTAACTTTTTGTGATCTTACGTAAGAACTATCGAGACTCCCTCCCACCCCCTTGGAAAAAAAAGACATGGTCGACAATAATAGTCTGACGTAATTAATGAATGGCCACTTTCCCGAATAAGTAAATAAATAAATAAATTACCTTCATCGCAGCCTTTATTAGCTGAATAAAAACCTCTTAGAAAATAAGAAGAATCTCTTAGACAGGCTGCAAAATGACAGGTGTCCGGCGCATTTTGCTGTTTTGGTGCGGGAATATTTAAACAACACATACGCAGATAGGTGGATTGGGCGCTTGGGTTCAATTTTATGGCCACCACGATAACCTGACCTGAACCCCATGGACTTTTTTTATTGGAGATGTATTAAAGAAAAAGGGTATAATAAAGCAGTGTCGAAAATCGAAGAATTGCGCACAAGTGTGCAATTAGCCGCTCGTGAAATTGAAGTATCAGGCTATGCACGACGTATCACAAGATCATATATAAAGCGAAGCCGAGCCCGCATTGCTGCCAATGGAGGACATTTCGAACATTTAGTTTGATGTAATAAATGCATTAAAAAGGCATTCTAAAAACCTTTGTTTTTTTTTCTTTATCCTAACATTTAAGTGACACAAATGCTAATGACACAAAACAAACTTACTAACCGTGATAAGCTCTTTCGCTCCTACAAAGTAATTTTTCTTGTCAAGCGGTAATTGTACCTTTTTAAAAATTACACAAACTAAGCATCTTTTTTAAATACTGGGCAATTCTAGTGAAATACTTTTTTTTTTAATCAATGGTTAAAACTTGACAAAAAGTAACGAATAAAAATAACTTATAACGCTAATTTTTATACGTTTAGAATAAATGATGCCTGAAATAGTAATTTCATTAGATAGTACAAGTATTCCCGAGTAAAATAAAATAAAAAGTACACTAAAATACCTTAATTTGTAAAAATTATGACCAAATTACTAGTCGCGGTAGAATTTTTTGAAAAAACACAAAAATATTTACAATTTTCACAGTGTTGGCAACCCTGACATAAAAAGTACATTTTCTTGAAGCTCAACATCAGGGCTACCCTCAGTTAATGGATTATCCATTATTAACGACAGATCCTGTATATGGATGATAACTTATTTTCAATATTAACTAGCATTTAGACACCAAAACTGCAAAAAATTTAAAACTCTGTGATTTAAAGTCACTGGAAACTGGCAAGTGTCAATAGTCAATACTCAACGTAGATTAAACGTAGTGATTGTATACTCTTTGATGTAGATAAAAAGTAATTTTTGTCTTATGTGGATACAGAATTTCAAGGAATTTATATACAAACAATATAATTAATTAAATTAATTTATTTATTTATATACAAATATATGTTATTATATAAATTCCTTGCAAAATTTAGAATATCACTGTTGCGTTGTAAAAATATTGTATGTTTTTTTGTAAGGGCAACACGAGTTTTTCTACTCGACAAGGTAAAGTCTTCGGAAGAGAATTTTGTCTCTCGTAGTGCGCATGTTAGGGTAATCGAGAAAATACTTGATGCAGACACATTATCTCTCTCTCTCGTCAAGACATATCTCGGTACGCATGCTAGCCCGGCTGGTTACCATTGGAAGACAAGTTCCTCGTCAAGAAGATTCAAACGAGCCCAAACTCGATGAGGTTGTGTCGTTTAATTGCGAGGTTCCTATTGCCACCTTCTAGCTCCATCATCAAATCAGACCTTGGTAACCATCCAAAAACAAAGTACTTGTCAAGACGAATAAACGAGCCGAAACTCGATGGGGTTACATCGTTTTCATTACGGAGTTCCTATGGCCACATTCCAGTTCCATCACCAGACCCTAGTTAACACTGAACGGGAGGTTGTGTCGTTTCATTTCGAAGTTCCTATGGCTATCTTCCAGCTCCATCGTTCGATCAAACCCTGGTAACCATCTAAAAATAAATTAGTCGTCAAGACGAATCAAACGAGCTGAAACTCGTTGATGTTGTGTTGTTTTATTACAGAGTTCTTATGACCACCTTCCAGCTCCATCATCAGACTCTGGTTACCATTGAAAGACAAACTACTCGTCAAGAAGATTCAAACGAGCGCCAACTCGATGAGTTTGTGTCGTTTCATTGCGAAGTTCCTATTACCTTCTAGCTATATGGTGCTGATCTGATGTCCTCCATCAGATCAGCACCATGTGATCATAATATTGCATTCTCACACGATTTTCTATTATTTTGATCAAATTTAATTTTCAAGATTTGATGACAAACATTGGGACTGGTGAACAAAATAAAAGCTTGTAAAAATTGAGCTAGCACATCAGCGCAATGAAGTAAGTTAGCGTAATTGCGCGGCGCCTACTAACTTCATGGTTTCGGCTTTTTTTGTCATTGTGTGCGCGCGTATCGTAAAAATTTACTCTCATCAAGAACTATAACTTCAATATACAAAAGTTATTTTGAGTAGTACTTATTTTCGACCTTTTTTATTTATTTAATGTTAATATATACATTAATTAACAGTTATTACTGTTATGACTCATTTTATCAATTAGGTGCTTTGTAATAATTACAATTATATTAACTCGAAAATGATGACCACCCTGGCGAAGTGGTGAGCGCTGTTGTATATTAAGCAGGAGGTCCCGGGTTCCCAGGGAAGTTGCTGGTCCCCTACTGGGCGCGTCCCCCGGTGGCGGATAGGGGAACGCCACTCGAATGCCTCGCGAGTGGTAGTGGTCTTCGGACTCCCGCGGACCAAAACCAGCAGCGGTGGGCGCGAAAGCGCAGGAGGGGGATGACTCGCTCTCCCCCTCCATTCGGTGGCGCGAAAGCGCGGTAGTTTGGGCGCGGAGGCGCACAAGCCACTGGGCCCCCTGGACCAGCTGATGTGCGGACCCATCAGCGGGGGTTCGCCGTCTGGGGTAGCTGGGCGTCCAGTAGTGGGCAGGGCGCGAAAGTGCGGTGAGAGTGTGGGCACGGGAGGTGCAGTCGGCGAGGGCGTGGCGCCAAGAAGGCGCGTAGAAATAGGGGGAAGTTTTTCCCCCCAATCGGTGGCAGGAGCGGGCGATTTCGGTCGTCCGTCCCGGACAGGTGGACGCGAAAGCGCAGTGTTTGGGCGCGGAGGCGCACAAGCCACTGGGCCCCTGGACCAGCTGATGTGCGGGCCCAGCTCAGGGATTTCGCCGTCTGGGGTATCTGGGGTCCAGTGGTGGGCGGGGCGCGAAAGCACGGTGAGAGTGTTGGCACAGGAGGTGCGATCGGTGAGGGAGTGGCGCCGAGAGGGCGCGGAGATTATGATGGTGGGGTCGCTCCTGGTACTTCTCTGAATTAGCAGAGTGGACCAGTCGAGCGTCCCCAATAACAAGCGGAAGGGCCACCGGGCCAAGCGTCGGGGTGCCACGGTTGTATGCGCGAGCGATCCCGTGGCGCCCCACTACGGCGCAGACGGTCGATGGGTTTTAGTGGGTATTCTGGCTTTGCAGCCAGCGAGTCCCACATACCCGTCGCCTGCGGGCAGCGGGATGCGTAAATGCATTTCCCATCGTTAAAAAAAAATGAGGTCCCGGGTTCAATCCCCGGCAGAGTCAATTTTCTTTCTCTGGTCTGCTTTGGTCTGCGGTAGTCTTCGATAGTAGATAGTTACCACCCTATCGGTTAAGACGTGCCGCCAAGCGATTGAGAGTTTTGCTAAAATACAGTGTAGAAACGGGAAGAGGGATGGGTTTAATATAACTGCCAACTGACTAAAATGAAATAACTAACGGGCGGGAAGTGTGGAAGCCGCGGTGTGGGCAAACTACCTCCGCCAGCCGTTATTATGATTATTAGTGTTCTTTCTTTCATGACAAATTCGGGCAATTTAGTCTACTTTATTACTTTGCAGGATTTTGGTACAACTTCATAAGACATGTCCCATTCTTGCTTTTTTATTCCGTTGACCATTTTACAAGTTATTTACTTTTATTTACACTGATTCATTCACTGTATATGTAACTTTGTAATTCTATATATTTATATGAGAATACAAAATTATTTATGCAGTTGGTATATCTAGAAAACCGTGTTTATATACTAAACACTATTTGTATTCTAAATTTTAAGCTTCTATGTCTGCTAGAAGTGCCTTAGAGTTTTGATGATCGGTCAGTCAGTGAGTGACAAAATTAAGAAACTTTGACTAATTATAATTCTTAAACTACTGGTTCAAATTGAATGAAATTTTAAATATACCGTGTTTATACAATACCTGCTTGGTTAGTGAAAATTCAGGCTTCTAGTTTTATCCATAATGAATTTATAGGGGGTCAAAAATGGCCTGAGTTGCTTCGAGAATAGGATAGTACGACCGTGCCACTTTTTTTGCTCGACTTGGCGAGGGCACTGCCGTGCTCCCAGATTTCAATTTTTAGTTGCATTCTTTTGTTATTACAATAAAATAAAAAAAAATCGGAATAGAAGCCAGAATGAATTAATGATAGATATTTAGACTAATTAAACACAATCGTATGTGGCTATATATAAAAATATTTATTTAGAACTTACAAACGTAATATCACGAAAATATTTTAAATAACTACATACATTATTTACTTTGTATTACAGGAGTTCCTTTATATGCTTGATGTTTGGGGTGCCTAGACGAATTATTAGGATTTTGCTAAACTCGCTCAGAGTTTAATAATCGATTGAAGGTACCGTTGGCATAGGAATCCATTATGAAGTAGGTGGCATTATAATATTAAGTGGTTCCGGGGCGTCGTCTTGATTATATACAAATATGACACCTTTGCTACTAGGGAATTATGTCGAGTATTAATAGACTGGTTATGTTGCCTAAGATTTCATACAATCTGCTTAGATATGTCACAGACGCGCTTGCTATAGTTTATTTGTCAGCAGATTAACTTTCACATGTAATGCTTTTAAATAATTGCATAAAAGCTAAACCATAAGTTATTTTAATTTACATGTTTCGTCTATATCCCCCAGTCAAACTCAACCAAATGTGCTTAAACCACGATGTTCTCATTTTCTGACGTTCCATTTTAGCGTTTTCTTTAAATAGTATCCATTCGTTTTTATGGTGTGCATCTCGAGGACCCCATGATGATTTCGACTTGAAAGATTTCTTAAGGATCTAGTAAAAGATAACAGAACGTAAATATATTAAAAAAATACAAACAGCCATAGAAACTCCTTTTAGTTTGAAGTCAGTTAAAATAGGCATAAATACTATACAGGTTTACTTGTAAAACACCAGCAACCTCGCAGGACAAGATAGCTAACATTATGTACAACAACATTTGTTCTACGACTTTTGACATAACTCAATACATTAATTAAAAATGATTTTTTAAACTTTTATTGTACTGTCCTGACATTTAAAGTCTATGTTTCATTCATTATCGAAAGGATGACGCGACGCTCGGGCGCGCTTGCATAATAATAGTAATAAATAACACTTTCTCTGCCCGATAATTCTAGTTAATAAAATTAATATAAATTGCTTGGTTGGTTTGTAGGCAGTATCACAGTATGTATATCGCAGAGACTTAAGTGAATAATCAAATTTCTGTTTTGTCATGTCCCTGCAATACGTACACTGAGTCCACAATCCCTTCATACTTTATCAAGCTTAGGACTGGCTATATTAAACAATAAAAAACAAATAAATCGTATGTATAGAAGGGCAACACATCTGCATAACCTCCAGAGGTTACCGCACAACCAGTTTTGCGGTAGACATCCGGTACCTAGTCATCAAAAGGCTTCGACTGTCCGTATGCCCGCCTAAACTATAAAAATGTAGGTATGTAGATTAGGTATCTGAATTCTGAACATAAAAAAATATGTGAAAATTATTAACGTAGGTAATTTCTTAACGTTTAATAAAGTCTAATTAAACCAATTTAATATCAAATATTGGTAGCTAAGTATTATTCACTTTTCATTGTTAAATACAGGCGTATTTAAAAAGTGAAATCAGCGTATTTACAATAATTAAAAAATTAAAAATAATTGACAATAAAATAATATTTACAAACTAAATATTACCTCTAAGGTTAAAGTCTCGCGCACGTCGGTGTCGGTCACCATCACAACCAACACACAGACAACACCTAAAAATCAGCTGTTCACTAACACGTGATAACACTTCCGAATTAGTTTTAATTTGATTGAACGCACAAATTATTTTAGTTAACCGAACCAGTTACAAAAATTTACTCGTGCTAGTTTGTCAGATTCGGTGAGTTGACATTGTCTCATGGCTCGGTGTAGGTAAGTTCGAATACCTAGCTGCTTATTGCCGACAGGTTTCCGACACATTGTCATCACACCTAGCCAGCAGTCTCACCATTTCCGTGTATTCGACATTAGAATAGCGGTACGCCATGGTTATAAAATAACTTTAGTACAGGTACAATACATCGATCGATACGAATAAAATAAATACGAGTAAGCACACAAAATCATATGACACACACAAAATCATTAGACGCGCGCGCAGATCAAAGTCGCCGCGCCGACTGCCGCGATTGGCAATAGGTCAAGTTCAAAGGCGCTAGCGCCGTTCCGTTCCTACCTTCCCCCTCACATTAGCACGTGGTAATAATTGACCTAATCTTTGGGACGCGCGTAGAGTTTATTACATTCAAACGGAAAATTTAATTAATATTTATTTTTGTATGAAAATAAAATCTAACAAATTAACAAAAGTCTTAGAACAAATGTTGTTACTTATGATGTTAACTATCTTATACTTCGAGGATGCTGGTGTTTTACAAGTAACCTGTATATCACAGTCGAATATTGTAACATATATAATAATTATGCCTAAACTACGAGAAGCATTTGAAAAGTTCGTACCCTAACAAGGAAAATGAAAAGATGGTAATTTATTTATTATTTATTTTTCAACATATTCTCCCCCAAATTTTATACACTTCTTCCAACGGCTTCTTCCACTTCTACCAAAAAAAAAAGTCTTCGTACACAACTTCAAAAAACGTCGACAGCAGTCTTAACCTCATTTGTAAAAATTTTTTACCTCATAAGTGGTTTTTGAGCTTTGGGAATGAATAAAAGTCCGATAAAGCGAGATCAGTACGTCTACCATGAGTTTCCAGAGACGATACACGTTAGCGAGTGTAGTAGACAATTTGTATGGAAAGTTGAGCAGCGCCTCTAACGGATACTATCATTACCATAGAAATATTAAGAACAGGAGAAGTGTCATGGGGGCGTGTCCGCGTAGACGCAACTTGCCCAAAACGCTCACATATTTCTTAAATGGCCGTCACTGCTAAATGCTAATTAGTATGACTTCAACCGCGGGCGAGAAAACAATTAACAATGCCGTCTTGTTCAGTGGTTTGTTGTAAGAATAGAAGTCAAATCAAACATTTAACAATTCATGGAATCACTTATAAAGATTACTTTTTTACTATATTTTACTTAAAAATCGTAAAAAACAAATATACGAGAAATATTTCTTGCTTATACTACATCAAATACATTGCTTTCTAACCACTACCTCAGTATGTTGCGGAGTAACTGGACAAGCATTGTAAAAGTTACAAAACGATACTATCATAATGGTAATGTTGCATATTTTACCGTTTTGCTTAGAAGAGACCGAGCGATTCGTATCTACGGTGCATGTTTCATGAGCGCTGCGTTTAAAGACATAAGGTTCATATTTGTATTGTTTAAAACGTTATGATTTATGAATTGTATATGTCTGCGCTGTTTTGCGAAAAGTGGTGGGAGAGAACTGGCGACATTGTGTTCTCGTATATTTTTAATGAAACAACATATCTCCTTATTTCAAATATCTGTGATCATTACTATTGCGTTCTTTTTATGTGCGCTTGTAACAAAAAATTATGGTAGACGTACAGGAGAATACGGGGCATGGGGTAACAATTCGAAGCCACACTGATAGATTTCTGCCATAGTTTCGACTGACGTGTGTACTCGCGCATTTTTGTTTCACCAGGATGGTATAGTACCATAGTCACAAATCTCTCAATAAATTTAATTGGGTCAGCCTCAAACAAAGCTACAAAGTCACGAGAAATCGTTAGTCGAACGTGTTTTTGTTTATAACTGAAAGCAGCTGAGGCACCCACCGCGCAAACACCTGTGCAGCTCAGTGGTAATTATGTGGTTCGTTCGTTCTAACGAAATGCCAGTGTTGTCAGATATCTCCTTAACAGTCAATCTCCGGTTAGATAAAATCAAATCACAATTTTTTTCAATGTTTTCGTTGGTGGTAGACATCGACGGCCGACCGATGGGTCATCTTCGATACTTTCTCGACCACGTTCGAATTTCGCTACCACTTTTTTGACAGCATACCTACGAAGGTCCGCTTAAAGTTACATGTTAGCAATTCGCTTAAAGATGCTAACATGTCTTCATTAATTTGTTTTGGTGTTAAACCTTTCTTATTCAAGTACTTAATCACAGTACGATGTTAGATTTTATCAATTTTTTTACGTACTTGTTCACGTTATAGTGTGAGAAACCGTAACGAATGTAAATAAGGAAAATTTACGCAATTACTCAAGAATAAAGTAGCTTCAAAATGGAGTTCTTTTGTAGTTTCATAAAAATAGCACGCTCCTAACTATATTATGCTACAAACTTTTCAAATGACCCTCGTGTTACAGCATAAAATATTATAACAATAAACTTACAGCTCTAAAACTGCCAGCAGATCTGTTTTTATACATAATTATGAATATAAATATTGGAACAAGTACAATTCCACCCCCTAAGATTAAGTATCCAGCAACTGTAACAAATAAAATTATAATAAATCATTATTTTGAATCTTTTTAAAAATTAATTTTAAGTGAAACCAAGTTTTATATGAATATAATACATACCGTATGCCATAGTTGGATATATGTAATTTTCTCCAAACACTAGGGCATCAAGCGCTACTAGAGCGTAGATGAATACAAAAATGAGTATAGCTGGCGTAATGATGCCCCAGCATAAGCGCCAGTATGCGGATGTCTTACGGTTAGACATATACTCAATATCGAGGCAAAAGTTTTCAAGACCTGAAACAATACATTCTTAAATAGATAACGCCGAGAATGTTACCGCCTCCCTAAGGCACGATAACTATATTTATGAATCAAACTATTTTACTTGTACGCGTAAGTAAATATGAAGTAGGTATGTTTGGTTATGAATCTTCATTTCTCAAAAAAGTATCTAAAAATGCAATTACCGTAAATCCAGAATAAGCCAACAATTTCAATTATACCACAGAATAATGCAAAGAAAGTTCCGCCGTAGTAGTCAACAAGTTCCAATATGTATTGACCACCCTAAAATAACACATAAAACAAATAAGATAATAATACTTACATTTAAGTTTTATGCTTATATCATAGTGAGAAGTAAGAATAAATCCGTAAATTATCCTCTTCAGATAAACTTTCATCTTTTACTTTTTTACTGTTTAGCTTATTAGTTATCACAGAAAATAATTATAGGTTACGCATTTTTTAGAGTTATTATAAGTGCGGAAAACTAATAAATCGGTTTTTTGTTCATTGTGAGGTATCTTTAATACTTACAGGTGTTACATAAACGAGACCAAGACAGAAACCGGACGTGCAACTGATTGCCGACATTATGATGGTCGGTACATGAGGGAAAGCATCCAGTAAGATTGTATTGACAGCAGTTAACAATGCCACTGCGGAACCTATTCCCAGAACCAGCATCATCAAGAAGAAAAGAACTGAATATAGCTGCAAACAAAACATTAAAAAAAATTCAATAATAATTGGCAAATCTAAGAATGTGTGTTATATTTGTTTGTAAACATTGTTTAAGGTTTAATATTAGCAAGTAAGTAATACTATTTATGTTCAATAACTGTACCTGAGGTTGGAAAGTTTTAGCAATGGCATCAGGATAAGAAATGAAAGCAAGACCAGTGCCACCTGAACCAATTACCTCACCAACGGGTCTCTGTAAAACATTTGCTAGGTTGCCCAAGATGCCAAATATTGTTAAACCTGATAGCAAACTGGTGCACGTGTCCAAAGTTGTTACGATCATAGCGTCCCTGGAGAAAATAGTATGTGTATATAATACGAAATGTATTCTTATAATAATTTAAATCAGATATTTTTCACTCTAGAAGTTAATAATATAAATAATTGACTAGCCTTTTGGCTCAGTTAGCAATAACCCTGGTTTCCACTCTAGGGTCGTGGGTTTAGTTCCCGTCCCGAGTGGGGGTGTAATATTCATATATGTATGACGTATGTATGTATTTATGTATGTATGTATGTATATATGTATGTATATATGTATGTATGTATGTATGTATGTATGTATGTATGTATTTGAACTGAACTGAACTGAATCAGCCTGTAAGCGTCCCACTTCTGGGCAATGGCCTCTTTTTCATGTAAGATAAGGGTTGGAGCTTAATCCACCACGCTGCTCCACTGCGGGTTGACGAATAATTTTCTACCAGGAGTAACGATCGCTACCAGACGTATATGATAACTATCGGGACCGACAGTTTTACGTGCTCTCCGAGGCACTATACCTCTACTAGTACTATCGTACCTCTACTGCTAACGTACCTCTCCTACACGTACCCTCTCCTGTATTGTTTGTCTCCTGTATTTGTTTCCGGTCTGGGTATACACCGTGGGTATACCTAAACCGGAAACAAATATTTCTACAAATACAAATATCTGCCCCGAACGGGAATCCAACCTGCGACTACCGACTTTGAAGCGACTACTCGCACCACTACACTAGAACGGTCGTCCAGACGTACCTATGTAGGGGAGACTGGGTACGGTTGTGCCAGGGTACGGTAGTGACAGTCGTCTTATTAGCGAAACTATATGGAATACGGGAGAGGGTGCTATGGGAGAAAGAGGCGCGGTGCAAGTCTGAACGCGTTCCCCAGCATTGCGACAGCCATTGTGCGACGTTAACGTGAGCAGGAGCCCACATTACTTTTGAACAGTCAAAAGTAAGTATTTTTGTTTGATTACCTTTAACAATTACTTTTATATATATACAGATAGATTACCGCGTATTATTTTACGTTATAAGTTGAACATTAATAGATAATTACGAGTGATTAATTATTACATAGATTATTTGGCAAAGTCGTGGCATTTTTTTGTTTACGAAAGAGTGCGTCGGGTACGGTTGTGACAAATTTTGTGGTTACGGTTGTGAAATATATATAATTTTGTTTTTTGTTTTTAGATGCCTAGAAAACGCTTGCGGAAGACCAAAAGAGAGAGGTGTGACATCAGTGAATATGGAGATGCTTATAAAGAAGTGAACCCGGGACCTCTTTCCAGAAATACCTCTTTAAAGCTTTTTATTATAATTTACAAACTGAACATAACATTCAAGAATATTATGTTTCATCATGTTAAATATTTATAGCAATAAAACTTATTATATAACATTTTGTTGTATGTTTATGCATGTAACTACCGAATCCAACCACTGTCACAACCGTCCTTGCCCTGTGGCCGGTTGTGACACTTTCCCTTTTTTTTAAAATTTGATCTTATGAGATCTTTTGATCTTATATATCCCTAAATACAATATTTTAGTATTTTTACGTCGAAAAATAACCAAATTATGATATAAATTACTTATCTACCAGCTTACCAGTAAATTAACAAAATTATTGGCGATAAAACAAAAATTGTCACAACCGTACCCAGTCTACCCTACTTATTATAAAATATTAAGTTGATATAAAAAATTCTTTTAATTCTTTAGACTGAGCAACCATTTCTTCCTGAAATTTTACCCCTATGTTTCAGTTCACCTTGTATGCTACTCCTTGACGAAAATATAACTAAAATTATTAAATATAACTAGAAAATATAACTAGAATTATTTTATAAAATTGTATTTAATTTGAAAATACTTTAAAGAAATACACTTTGCCTTCTAAGTACACCACTTTTTAGAGAAGACATACAGCCAATTTTATACAGTAAAATTAAAATATTCCTGGTCAAAACTGTTAAATTGGTTACTCTAAACTCTCATATTTCCTGTACTATTTTGAATATATCGTTTTTTTTTTGTCTCAAAATTAATGTGCATACTTCGCGCGAGCCTAATTTGGAAATTTCCTGGCCTGATCGATTAATACAAAGCCAGCTTAAAATGTTCTTTAGAAAAAAAATATAAATTTATCTTTTGATGAAAATTCCTGGACCCAAGCTACTTTACCAATTAGACATAGCGGTATCAGCGTGAGAAAAATTTCTAGTGTCGCTCTTCCTCCTTTTTTTGCTTTTGTGCATAGTATCAAAGGCCGATGTTCCGAAATTTTAAAATTAGATTCAGGCCAAATCACAGATGCTACAGACGCAATAGAAAACGGAGGTTAAAGTGTTCTGATGAAAGAAGTTACAAAACCAAAATTTTGGGATACGCCATTGGTTTACAATAATCATGAAAACTTGGCGCAAAATCTTACAAGTGACAAAAAACGAGCAAGGTTTCTTCTAGCATTATCAAATTAAGAGTCAGGTCATTAGTTACAAATAATGCCGTCAAAAAACCTTGGGATACTTTTAGATAATGAAAGTTTTCAAAATTACTCTAGGTCTCCGGTTCGAAGCACCACTTTGCTTTGAACACAGATGTCCGTGTGTAAAGGAGGTTGATTCTTTTGGACTACAAGGCCTTTCATGCAAAAAGAGTTCTCCCGCCACGGTTCCCTGAATGAAATGATTAAAAGAGTTTTTGCCACTATCGACGTACCTGCTCTTATTGAGCCAACTGGAATTCATTGCGATGATGATAAGAGACCGGATCGATTAATACTGGTTCCCTGGGACAGGGGACGGGTGCTGTTGTGGGACATAGCCTGCGTCGATATATTAGCTCCATCTTGTGTCAGGGAGACAGCTTTAAGAGCGGGATACGTTGCGGAAAAAGCTGAAATGACTAAACGACCCAAATATTCGTCTCTTATCTCAAAGTATGTCTTTGTAGTCGAAACACTTGAACTTTGCAGTATCAGTGCAAATAATGTATAAAAGAATCGACCCCACGTTTCATGAAGCGTTCACTGGTGACAGGAGGGCTGGTGCATTTGTGCCCAGAGAATCGGAATTGCGATTCAAAGGGGAAATGTTGCCATCGTCTTTGACACCATTCCACACGGACATGATTTCTACCGAAACTGTCTCTAAATAATGAGTTTTTAAGTTTTGTATTGTAACTATGTATATATAATTTTGTAAAATTTCGGAATAAATATCTTTATGTAATTAAAAAATGTAATAAATATGTATGTACATATATCTGTCGGCTGTTACCAAAAATTCAGGTGTTAAGTTGCCGATCTTAGAAACAGATGGTCTGTGTGTATGTTAATGTTTTTTTGAAAATCTTATATTTGAAACTATTAAACATTTATACAAAGAGACTTTCTTAATAATAATTTTCATATTTTCTTAAGCCTTATTTTTTATTAACCTATGTGTGAAGTATAAGTGTAGTGTTTTAGATACATAAATATAATTAAAATCATTATCTTTTTTGCTCTATCTCTGGAATGTGTTTGTAATAAAGAATTTATTTACCTGTAAACATTTTGTGTGAAACTATTATAAGAAGAAAACATAAGAATTGGTCCTGTGCATACTGTCAGTGAAAAGAACACTTGTGTAACGGCTGAGTACCAAACCTGAAAATAAATTGCAAGTAAAATTATAAAATTTTCATTTTTAATTGTTATAATTGAAAGGGCTAATTAGATTTGTCTTTAACATATTTATTCTTTGGTTAAATTTTCCGACAAACCTTTTCATAATTTAATAATTAATTGTATCTTGTATTTTGGATCTAAACATTTTAAAAACAACTTACGCCAAGTTCAAGTAACCTGTCCCACTGTGGTGTTAAGAAGAACAGAATACCGTCTCCAGCTCCGGGAAGGATAGCGGTACTGCAATTACAATAATAGACGTTTTTCGGTAATACTATCATTCTATCTCCGCAGCGTCGCCCGCATGTACTTTAATTTTAGTTTAATATGTAGTTGTATTTGAGATTGGTTTAAGATACTAATTAACCCTGATTCAGAAAGCGGTATTAGTGCCATCTATTAGTGACGTAACTCAAACTGTTTTTAAAAAAAATAGACATATAACAATTTTATTATATCTTTAGATATTCCTAAATATAATTGCATTACAATTTTCTCTGATATAAAAACAATAAAGAATAAGACCTTAAGAATATGATTGTTATACCTTATCAGAAGAATTATCATGACGACATAAGGAAATATCGCCAGGAAATAAGATGCTCTTCCAGAACTTATAACACCTTTGGATACAATGATGAAGATCACACTCCATGAAGCTAGTAGACACAAAGTTAAGTACCACAAAGGTAACCCTAAAAACGCAATTATTATTATTATTTTTATCATGTATTAATAGAGATAAGATCTAGATGTGTTTCAGCTCGGAAACCATATTGTGTCAATGTGGGGATAGTATCCGTATCTATTATTAATTTAATTTTATGTAAATTTTGCTACATAGTAACTTATAGCAAAATTAAAATCGTTTCCGTAGTGAAATATATAAAAAATATTGTTCATAGCCCCTTTATTTTAATAAATTTACAAAGTACTATTTTGGGCCAAGCGTCGTCGTATCAAGGTTACCTCTAGGTTAACAAATTAAAATAAAAAGACTATGGTTCAAAATAGTTTCGTTTCAATAATAAAATTATATGCAGGTATTTTTTTAGAAAAGTCCTTTTCAAGCAGTTAAATGTATGATTTTTCATATTACGCTTTTTGGGTACAATAATAGTTTTGTTATTTTTTTAATAAAAGTAGAGTAATATCTGAGTTTCATAAGGCAGTGTTATAATTTTAGTATTATTTAGACTTACCAAGACCACCTTCAATTCCATCGAATTGTTGAAGTACTGTACGTCTACAAAGAAAAAATGTTGTTATATAAACAAGTATCAATTTGAAAACGATATGATTTTAAACGATAAAAGCATAAAGTTATAATGGATTTTTTATTAGGTTCTAAAAATCTATACGTTATGGAACTTATGGATATATTATAGGAAATTATATAATTATGTCACCGCGGAGTTCGACACACACACACACACACACACTCACACATACACACACATATATATAGGTATATATGTCTCTCTCTAACCCATACAGCTACCGTAATAAATTGTAGTGATAGTAGTAGGAACTCGGTCTGTCAGGTACTGTTGTATTTAAATTAATCAATTATCAACTTACGTAAAGTATAATTCCGCACTGCTGGTTGAATTAGATGTTAGAGTTACATTTTCCGTCAAACCAGATGGTACGCAATTCTCCCATTCGGGTTCACAAACAGCCCATGGCAATGTTGAATTGAAGCTCATAGAGAAAAAGTATAGACATAATGCTATGATTGATACGTAGTAGGAAAGGACATATACAGATACCAGAGTTTGTGCATAACCGATGCCTAAAATATAAAAAAAGACAATTTTTTATTCATTATAATTTTGGACATATTATCGGTTTAATGCGGCAAATAGTGACCGACCTGCGGATTACTGCGGCATATGTTAATCGTATTATTTATTTATTAAGTATATATCGACAATTGGTATCCAACATGGAGTTCACTGACAAAAACATAAGTCTTTAAACATAGAATTATATAAACTTATCTTTATTACAAGTATTAGGTACAAAAAAAGCTACACAAATAGAGTTGACTTCTAAAATAATTTATGTTAAAATAATATTAAATGTAATAAAATATGTATTTAAAAAATGTGAGAAAATAATAATCATGTAAAATAATTAAAAGAAATTAATATTCTCGCCGAAACCTGCATATTTTATTTCTTCTCTACGTAGGTAACTTCATAACTATTGAGACAAGAAAAAACTATACAAAATTTGGGAGGCCAGTGGAAAGGGAGGATCCTCCGACCAGATGGGTGTTGTGTCTGGTGGGCTACTGCCCCCGACGGTTGTTGTCGGGTTTTTGTATATATGTTTAATCGCTTTGATAACTTTGATAGCACGATGTAGGATACGTCAGTTTTGGTATGTGGCGAGATAGATATCGCTACAAAAATATGAACAATATTTATTTTAAATTTTTTCGAAATACTCTATGCAAAGTTCCATTCCCCTAAACCAACTATTAAAACACTTTTGCCAGTTTTGATCGGATAGGTCCGAAATTGCGATTTCGTAGACGCAGGCCTCTTTGCCACACGAAAAAGTTTTTGTACCTATTATTTATTGGTAGAAACTAGATTGGTTTATATTTTATCTTGTTATTGGAGTTTACTCCTTAAGAATCGATTTTCATATATAAGGCGCCCGGTATGAGAAAAATATGAGAGGTAAAATCTACTGATGAATGACCTCGTTACTTTTTCGGTGCGCGCGCACCTACGGTGCGGTGCGAAAGTAATGTTGCTCTAATTAATATTGAAAAATAATATTTAAAAAATAAATGATAATTGTCAGATAATAATAATTACATAATTTATCAACATTCCTAATGAAATATTTGTGCACATCTGAAATTGACTATTGTGAAAAGTTTAATGTAAAATATTTCGCCGATTAGTTATAATAAATGTATATAAAATGAATAAATATATATTTATATATGTATATTATTTTCATTAATTTGTTAATTTACCCTTTCATATGGTATTAATCTTATTTTCAGTTGGATAAACTCTTTTTGCGTATGTTTAGACAATCGTACTTAAGGAGTAAACTCCAGTCGTGGGTCGGAGCTGACACACACAATTTTTTATTATTTGTATGTTATTGTACTGTTTATTTCTCAAATATAAATAAATAAATAAAAATTATTAATAAATTATTAAAATATTTAAGTTAGATACAGTTATAATTGAATTAAAATTAATTGTAATTTTGTAATAGGAATGTATTAAAATCGCGATATAAACAACAAGACTAATATTTATACGAAGACCGTTCTGGTGTAGTGGTGTGAGTAGTCGCCTCAACGTAAAAATACGTTCAGGCCTGATCATACATGGCCATGCCTACTCATGCCTGATGTCAGACATGATCATGCCTGTTGTCACTGATAAGGCCAATCAGAGGGGCTTGTAGCACTGCATTATCATATAGTCCTATCACTCCTCTATTTCGAGGAACAAACAAAACTTGGGAGTCATATCATACTTGAAAACGGATTTTTTAATTTTTTTTGTCTATGTCGCTACCATGTTTTTTGCATTGCAGCATCGCCATTTCGTGTTCCCTCATTAATGACTAATTATACATATTATATCGTCTGGTAGTCTAATCGAACTAGGTTTAGTGTCGTGGGCTCTTAGACTACATAAACTAATAGCCGACCATAACTAATAGCCGAAATTTATGATTCACGCTCAGGTTATAAACCTGAGCGTGAATCATAAATTTCGATAGAATATAACCTCAGTTGTTTGTTAAGTTTTTTACTTTATGCAGAGCAAAAAAGTTTAGATAGAAAGTTTTAGATCATAGCATGACTTTTTTCTGCTAGGTTTATTTTTACTTTTTCGAATTTAATCAAACTGATTATTTTTTATTCGTAGTGGTTAATTACTTTATACAGTTAAAATAATATTTTTTATTTATTTTATCTTAATTAATGTATATAGCATGTGTCCTATATTAGTGTTTTATTTTTTAAGTTATACGTAAAAAATATTATTTACCTTTCATCGCTGGGGCCAACACCCATACTTTGACTTGATTTCTAGAACTAAACTGTCCTAGTACAACTTCGGCATAATACATAGGTTTCCCTATTAGTATCAGTACTACTAAATATGGAATTAGAAAAGCTCCGCCGCCGTTTTGATAAGCAACAAAGGGAAATCGCCATACATTGCCTAGACCCACGGACGTTGCTATACATGACATGAGAAATTCCAGCTGATTACCCCACATAGCTCTTTGTGGTTTTCCATCTTCTGCTTTTTTTTCGTTCTACAGATAATTAAAAACAAGCTATTATTATCTTTTTAATATTGAATTTTATAATTGAATGAATGAATGATTGTTAATTTGTTTTGTGTAATCATTGCTTTGCTTTTTATTTTCAATTTTAATTTTAATGATAATTTTTGATTTTAGATTTTTAAACTTCGAATTTTAATTTTTAATTATTTATCACTTAATTTAATGATTCTTAAGGTTGTATTTAATTGTTTTAAATTTAGGTTTTAATTATATTGTTATCTCACTTTTTACCTTCTGCTTCTTGTATGTATTAAAAACGGACATAAAATTTTGTTTAGAAAAATAAGTTTTAAAAAGTACCATTTCTTCTGTCGTTTCTGGAATGGGTGTCTTCATTGCTGGCTGTGATAAAATAAACCCTGAATTGACTCGTATTTCATCATTTCTATTTTCAGAGTCCGCCTGGAAAAAATGTTTTGTCATTAAAATAAAAGCAAAGTATATAGTTATAATCTACACGTATTTTACAATTATAATATTTATATTGAGTTTTATTTATACTGTTATATATTAATAATATTTAGATAAAGTTTATATTTATAGATACAGTTAAATTCTCACGAATTGAAAATTAGTGTATCGATTTATATTGAGAATAAATTATTTAACTACATATATTAACGATAATTTAAGATAGTCAGTATCCAGTAATATGTTATAATCCACAGCACTAAAGGCTACTAAAGTCTAGCAAGGTCAATACTGTGAATTCCTGGTTATCCATAGCTGATCTGGTGTCATCAGTAATTTAACAAAGAATTTTCCGTACTATGATCAGGTCTAAAAGTAGACAGAAGATTCTAAACTGTAGACTTTTAGAGATTGTATTTAACAGAATTGGCTACATTGTAATACAACTAGCCGAGGTCCTACGGTAGATATAACTAGTTTTGCTAGCTAGATCTTTTATCTAGCAAACTAGTAACATAAATAAATAGCTAGAATCTAGCTATAAATTGATACGCCCGTATCCAGCCCGCTGGCCGCATCCTTGCCATTCCTGGTTTAAAGGGTTGTGCGAGGAACAAAAGTCTACAGTTGATGATGTAAAAGACGCCCTAACATTTTGGAAAGCCACGGGAGAATAGAGATAAGACGGTAATCACCAAAAGATGAGGTTTTTTTTTGGGTAGCGGAATAACTTAACGTTTCACAGGAAGAAGGAAAAGTAGTAGTCGTGACAGAATTATTGAAAATGGATATTATAGCAGGAACCAAGTAGTCGACTATGGGGATAATCATTTTACGGCTAATGCAGTTGTAAAAAATAGCATTAGAATTAATAGCGAAATTATTTTTCTTAATATCACATTCAGTAATTTCACGAGTAGAAAAGGTTGTAAAAGTTGGATTCGTTCAAGCAGAAAGAAAATTATTTATTAAATAGTCGCTTTAGTTTTAGCATCGATGACATCTGAAGAAATGAAGTCATCAAAGTGGTTTGAATTAAAATCTAGATTCTTTGCTTTGCCAACTCCAAGTGATTTAAGAAATTTTCAAACTCTGGAGAGGTTTTTATCCTTCATAACGCAATGTAGATGTGCCATTGATGTGTATATCTTCAAAGCTTGTTGCAACGATTTCCACGTTTTTTGTGATTCAATTTATTTTGCTTGCTTGGATTTGCCTTATATCTAGCTTAAGCTGTTTCTACCATTTGTAGTTTTTTTTTTTTAAATTGTGGAATAATACAAGGTGCAAGTGAATGCTTTATACGCACGGCGTCTGCTTGGAGTGTAAATGTCATACAGTTAAGTTAATATAGAAATAAAAATTTCAATTTGAAAACATTCTGCTTTATGCCAAGTTCCATCAAATATTATGATGTATATGCAGCCATCTCGCGTTTAACATTTATTAATATTACAAAGTGAGATCGTGCCTCAATGAAAACGTTATGTTTCCTCTTTGTCAAAAACTTGGATTGTGTGACCTTAGTGCCTTTAAATTTAGTTTCAGCGATCGAAGCTTGTCCAGCTTATAGGAATGCTTAATGCCGAAAGTAGATAAATTTTAAAGAAGTAGATGCTCAGCTATCAGATCAGTGACATGAATTGTCGTATCTTCTGACTTCTCCTGTGGCACGCCATGAAGAAGAATAATTCGACACGAAAACGGACTACAAGTATACATCTCTTGATTTTCAATCTCCTTGGTCAAAAAGTGTACTCGTGGATTGTAATTGTAACACGTTCGTTTTGTTATTAAATATGTCAGTTATTGTAGTCAAGGTTTGTTATATGGAGTTCACAGTATCTAGTAACGCCGTTTATTTTTATGCAAAATAAGTGTAATATAATTATGTACTAGGAGAACATAAGAACATGGGGTAAGTTTATGATAAATGTAAATTTAGATTAAAAAAGATTTTTTTTTAAATCAAATATTATATACCTACACTAATTTACCGCGAATCGAAAACCCGTGAAATAATTATATACTTTTTTTGGCTGCCTTACTCTAATGAGTAAACGAAAAATTTAAATCAATCCCATGTCTGTGACAGGACAGTCTGTATCTTTGGGATCTTATCAGGTGTTACTTATAAATTTCTCAACAAATAAAAATAAAGAATAGTTTAACAATGTTCTTGTACAATGAACCTATGTTTTGGCGCTTTTAATCCAGTCTAAAAAATACGTAGTATCTAATATTTACGCAGTCGGGGAATCCTTTGTGTGCTAGTGTGACTTGCATTCGTCCGATTATTTATTTGTTGTATTACATTGAATAAAAACTGGTGTTTCTTTTTATTGACGTGTCCTGCGATAAGTAAGCTATCATATATAATCACGAAGCAATATTGCTTCGTGTATATAATATAATTTATTATTCAGTAATCATTTCCGATAGCTCGATATTGTTTTATCTATATGTCTAAACTTCATGCTATATATTAACTTTATTAAGCAATAAAACTAGTAAGGACTAGACGTATCTTGGGGTTTTACAGACCTTGACATTTATAGCTACTTTTCCGCTACAATTAGGTGTATGTTTTAAGACAGTGATTCCCAAAGTGGTCTATATCGACCCCTAGGGGTCTATGACAACCTGCAAGGGGTCTACGTCAGCGAAAAAAAATTTGGGGGTCCATGAATCGAAAATGGGGGTCCACGATAGTGGATCTCAACACATACACTGATAGTACCTATTTACTTACATCATACTATCTTATAATATCAAAACATATATACATTATTTATAAAAGTACCTATGAAGTAAAAAAATTATTATATATGTTTATAAAATTGTGTAAGTTGTAGGATGTTGGTATTCGCTTTGTGATCGCAATACATTTTGAACTTGTAAAAACCTGAGAGTCGCAGTCTCAGAGCTTCGTTACCTTGCACTGAATTGTTCAATTCATCACTCTATAAATACGAATGTGGGACAAATACGTTTATTCGTTTCCTGAATCTTGAAAAGGAAAGTGCTAAGAAAATATTTTAAAAAATATAAACAGATAGTATATCACACAAATTATAGTGAGTCAGTGTTACGTATATTTTACATAACAGATACAAAATTTTATTTTGAATAGTTTTAATTTAAATTCAATTAATAAATGTATAAATTAACGTGTGTTTTTACTTTAAGTTTTTAACACTAAACTTCACTACAGTTAGAAATTTACAGGAAATCAATATCAGGTAAATAGGGGGTCTACCCAACACGGAAAAACATGGCAAGGGGTCTACGACACAAAAAAAATTGGGGAACTCTGTTTTAAGATAATATTTATTCTTGACAATATAATTTACTAATAGTGGATTAAATATTAAAACAGTTTTAGCAGTTTCAGAGTTTAACTATTACAAAACGAAGAAACAGATAAACTTTTATTTATTATATTATTTCCTATATTAATATTATAAAGATTATAATATTTACACAGGTAAATAGTAATTTAAACTTTTAGGAGAAATAAAAATTATTTTAAATATTATGCAGTCTTTAAACAAGCAAAATTCTTGTATATATATACATACTAGCGGCCCGCCCCGGCTTCGCACGGGTATTTAACTAAAATTTTAAAAATTATAAAAATAAATTTAATTTATACTTTAGCCTCAACAACACGTGGTAATTATGCTGTTAAAATGTAGCTTATATGACACGTTCGTAGATTTACCATAGCAGCGCCATCTATTGATTACTTACTCAACCCAGTCGAAAGGTATCGACATCTGTTAGAATCATTTGGAGTTAACAGATAATTGTGACTGTCAAATAATAACAGACAAATAATTAGCAATAAATTAAAATTGCGACTATAATTTGAGATTTAAACTATCCTATCTCTCAAGTTGGATCGAACTGCACATGGTGTGCGAATTTTATTATAAAGTGGTTTAGGAGTCCATTGAGGACAAACATTGTGCCACGAGATTTATATATATTAGAATATGATCTGAATCTCGGAAACGGCTCCGACGATTTTGGGAGCGATAAATAGATCTAGCTAGGATTTATTTTTAGAAAATGTCGTTTTATCCCTTTTTTTAAGCAATTAAAAAATATCATTAGAATACGAAGGTAAATTTCGCTATCATTGATATTTGAATTGATTAAAATTGATTGATGGGAATCGGACGGATTCGACATCAGAAAACCCTGGTTTGAATCCAGGTGTCTACAGAACAATTTTTTAGTCTTTTTTTTTTCTTTTGAATTGAGAGCTCTTTTTATTTTTTATTTTTTATTTAAATAACCAATTCCTATTATTTTACTAGTATGTCAGTAAGATCGAAAATATTATTTATGTTTCATCAGTATGTAATGTATCTAAATATAATTTAACCGAGCAAAGCTCAGTCATCCAGGTACTGGTATTGAATTGTGCTACGTTTCTTTTAAATTCTTCGAGTAGTTTTGGCGTGATATGTGGCTAAGATACCTACAAGGAGGTATAAAGAATATATATATATATATATATATATATATATATATATATATATATATATATATATATATATATATATATATATATATATATATATATATATATATATATATATATATATATATATATATATATATATATATATATGTATATATATTTTTGGCTTCAGTATCGATTACAGATTGTACTCCAAAAATTTTCAAAATATCTTCAATGTACAGAATTGGATTTATTACAGTTTTATTATAAGTATAGAGTATAAGGCTTACAGTAGAAACGCAGTAATGTACACTACTAATGACGGTTAAATAACTATTTATATACGATCTCTTAGAGAAAATATGTTGAAATAAGAGTTTTCAAATACCTATTTATGTTATATCATTGTTAGGCAAGGAAGTAGGTATGACAATCCTGTGTGATGAACCCGAGGATATTGGAAAATAAAGTTTAATTTATTTCATGGTTCTTATCTGATAAAACGACAATTATATATATATTTACTTTTTTTTTAAATTTAATTATCAAATACAGAAAAAAACAATATTTACAAATTTATAACTGTAGGTAGCAAAAGAAAACCACTAAGGTTTGTACAATGCTACTATTTTCTTTTTTTTATAGTACAATGTAAAATTAAAAAATATATATAATTTTAGTTGCTAAATTAAGATTATTGCTATATAATTATACAATAAACTATTTTTTTTATTTTTCTTCAGACTTAGTCGATAGGTCTAGTACATTTTAAGTTTTTGTTTAATATTATTTTTTTTATACATTCAACTAAATCAGATGGTAGTGAATTTAATAAAATATTTATTAGTGAATTTAATAAAAATAAACTTAAATATAATTATATATAATTGTCGTTTTATCAGATAAGAACTTTATGTTTAATACCAACAATCATTTTAGTTGATCAATTACGTCATTAAATAAGTTCGTCCTCGGACAAACTAGCCTAGCATTAAATTTGTTTCGAATGGTCACATACATAAACACTTCTAATGAACCTTGCTTAATTAATTAATATAAATAAATATAAATATGTTTAACACACACAAGGTTAATTCTAACGAATTTAGACTAAGCTCTCAATTGAGTTCGTTTTTGGGATTGCAGTTTTCACTAAGAATGCATACATAGCATTTTTCATCTTTAATATGTAGGTCAATTAGGTTAGCAATTATTAAATAAAATTACATCACAACTTAAAAAAAATAAAATTAAACAAGTAAAAAAATAATTAAACAAGTTAAAAAAATTTACACCTACCATGTCGTTTGTTACCTTTGTAGGTGACTACGAAATTTGTACGTTTATATTATATAGGAAAGTTGTCTTTGCCTTTAAAAAATATAATGTATTTAAATACTTGAAAAGTTTATCTTCTATTTGGTTAAAATATTTTTTTATATAATCAATAATAAAGTGCAAATCAATATAATTTGCGATATTGTTTTATTGGGAGTTATTTTATTAATCGCTTATATGATAATATTTTTATTATTAAATTGATGGCCGTTAGCTCAGTCCATTTATTGCGCATTTAATTTCAGAACTATTTACTAGAATTTAAAATTATTACTTTTAGCAATTGTTAATTTTTCACTAAATATTTATGAAATAAAAAGGTGATCCAATATTTTTTCTTAAGCATGTTGAACAGCTTTGTGATTGACGCAAATCCTATTATTATGACATAAGAGTAAAACGATAATCATGATATGGCAATTAGATACTTTGTAAAAGAAAAGATAGTAATGATTAACAATACGACAGCGACGTCATTCACACTCGATTTCTTCTCTTTTATACAATTCTTTACAATCTATATTTATTATTTTTTTACTTACAATTTGTATTTATTTTTAATTTATACTTCTCTTTATCTAAAGGAACGTTTTAGGTTATTGGGCTCGAACTTTTTACTTCCACACCACCTTCCCGTCCCGGAATAACAATGAAACAATCTACTCGAGATGGCTCTGAGTCGAACGAAATGTTACAGTGAATCTTTCACTGTAAAGACAGAGAAACTTTGGAATGCGCTACCTGGTGATATAAGACGATCGTGGCTATTTAGACATCTACAACATTAAATATGTTGCGGATGCGGTGCGGGCGTGAGCGCGGGCCTTTGGTAAAAAGTATATTTTTTTTTGTTTTTGTTTATTAAAATTCCTTTACTAGCTTTCAGGCGCCCGTACCCTTTTTATTGCCTTTATATAATGTTATTACACAGGAATTATTACATCAGCAGACAATATATTATCATTATTAATCTATGAACTATAAAGTAAAGGTAAAAAGTATCTAAGCATTCGACTCTTGAAATTACCTAAAATTATAGCGTTCGAAAGCCTTAATAATCTCAGGAGAAAGGTCATTGGATGCATGTAGGTACGTACGCGGGAAAAAAGTTCGGAAAGCCTAAACATTAAAAGCAAACCAGGCATCCAAATGGTAAAATATTAAATATATAATATAAATTTATAAAAAAAAAACTAACTTATTTAAAAATGTGCAATGCCCAATAGGTTTTTTAATTTATAATATCTGAAGCGTAAAGAAATGTTTTGCTGTAGATTTATTATTGACTGCTTAAGATTTTTTTATTCAATTAATTAGAACGAATTTAAATTCAAATTAAGTTAAAAAGAATCTTGAAAATTGTATCTTGTGCAATTTATATTTATGAACCTATTTTATAAAAAATGAATGTTGAATTTATAATACTAACATAAATTAACTGATGTAGTTAAAATTGATTACTTCACTATTTAAAATATTTTAAGTTAAGGTAAAGTTTATTAGGTTATTTAAGAGATCTTACCATTTTCGGCACGTCTTTGTGTCTCTAACTTTTTAAGCGCAGATGTTAGCAACACCAACAAGCCACTAACAACACTGCAGTGAGGTAACGCAAGTTTTTTTTCAATTATTTATAACAATGGGCTTTCTTGATAGTATTTATTACTATTAAAACTACTCTGATAAAAATTAAACTTTTATCAACAATACTAGCTTTATGAAGTCATACGCGGAATTATCTTCATTGAAAGTTGATACTCGTCTGCATATAGGATTAACGTAATGGAATTTACAACTTAAAGTTTAGTGTGGTTGTTAAAATTATTATTATAAGGCAATATAATATTTATTTTAAATAAATATTTAAGCGCAGACAAATAAAAACTTATATGTATATTTACACAATAAAAGATTTCAATAATTATTATAGTATTGTCCTGCAATTAATAATAATAATAAGCCGTGTGGCTTCCGGCACACTAGAATACGGTGAACCCATTTTCTGCCTATGGTGTCGTAAAAAATGACTAAAGGCAACTAAAGCTTCATAATACCAGCGCATCCACCTCGAAGTGTATGTGTGCCTCTCCGAGTGAGTAACCTAGCACTCAAAAATACACAATAGGAAAGCGCTTAGGGTAGGTAGAGCCCCCTTCATTTAACATTTTGGTTCCGAATATATTTGTTTGAACACGAAGACGAAAAAAAAAAACAAAAATAAAGGTCGTCTCCATCTTACACTGATATTTATCATTGCTCCAGCTAAATATATTCCAAAAAAAAAGTTACTCTGTTGAGCATTGAGGAACGTTTCATAGAACGATTGCAAATGGTAACAACGAATTTTGTTTATACATAAAAAACTGTGAATAAGTTAAACCGTTAAAAACTGTGAATAAGTTAAACCAACCTAATAGACCGTATCGCGCCTCTGAGAATCAACACTATGAATTAATTTCTTTCGTCTCAGAATCAAGTGCACCACAGCACTGATAAATGTTATATATTTTTTTTATTAGTTTACTCGATCTCATGGAAAAATCTCATTTTATCTGTAATTGATGTCTGAAAATTTGATTTCATTTGATTTAGACTCATTGGGTATAAAGCGTGATAAGTTGGAAAATCCTGAGCTTTGCAAAGTAAAATTACCATTCCGTTATAATTTTAAAGTAATTACATTTAATATACGCAGCATTAGTAAGAATGTTGATGATTTTTTAGTTAATCTAACGTAATTTAATATTTCCTTTAACGTTATAGTGCTTACAGAATGTTGGCTGAGTGAAGACTCAACTGTACCTCAAATTCCGAAATATATGAGTTTTAAATAAAATAGTGAATCAAAACAGTAGTGTAGTTGTCTATGTTAGTCATATTTGGAACATGCAGAAAATGCATACATCGAGTTCCTGGCCATTACAAAAGCGAACCGTGAGGTAAGCCTGGCCACCTGCAAAAAGATCATGAAGACCTACCAATATGGACATGAAAGCCTGCTGGAGGTGGAACTCGATGAAGCCGAGGCTGCCATATATAATAACGACACCTGCCAAGTACTCAAAGGCAGTATGTCGGGATTGTATATGGCCGCTTATAACACCACAGCCCGCTTCGTGGGCGCAATCGAGGCTGAGGGACAAATAGAAGGACCTCAGACCTTTAACACGCCAAAAGGAGACCCAGTGGTGGTAGTCGCCAGATGCACGAGGGTGATGCTTGGCGACCGGATACTCGAGATGGCAAAAACCATCACGGGCGATCCGGAAGTCGGCGATGCCTTCGGGGCCTGGAAACTGCCGTCACTGAAATGGATCAATGGGGTTCCTGGGTGCGGTAAGACAACACACATAGTCGGGAACTTTGACGAGGATGGTGAAATAGTAGCCACGACCACAATAGAAGCGGCCAAAGACCTCAAAGAAAAACTTGCACACCGCTATGGCGAAAAAGCCAAATTAAAGGTGCGCACTATGGCCTCCATCTTAGTGAATGGTTTTCGTTAGGGCGTAAAAATAGATCGTTTAACGGTGGACGAAGCCCTCATGAACCATTTCGGGGCCATAGTGATGGCCGCCCGACTGTCGGAGGCAAAAGAAGTGGTCCTCGTCGGAGATATCAATCAGTTGCCGTATATCGACAGAGAGAACCTGTTCGTAATGCGGTACTGTAGACCCATCCGCGAGACCGGCCGTAAGGGACCTCCACCGGGGGCTACCCTTCAGATCGGAGAGGGGAGAGTCAGGATGAGCCCCCAAATGAAATATCTCGGGCTCATCCTGGACGGAGGGTGGACCTTCGGCCCATATTTCGCGATGGTGGGACCAAAGGTCGTGAAGGCGGCGAGTGCGCTGGGCAGACTCCTCCCGAACCTCGGAGGACCCAGCGCCGCCTGCAGGCAGCTGTACTCCGGAGTCTGCCGGAGTATGGCGACGTACGGTGCCCCGGTTTGGGCCGGTTTATGATTCAATTGGAGAGAGCGCAACGTTTGGTACTAAAGGTGATGTTACGAAAACAATATAAATATCCAACCCGCCTAGTGTATGCAGAAAGTAAACTCCTCAACGTTCGCAAATTATTTATACTTAGCTTGTCTATATCTACCGACAAAGTAGTTCTAAGGTTCAAAGATTATGATAATATGTTACAACGTCATCTTTTTAAAATTTCAATTCCAGCTGTAAACTCAAGTTTTGCAAAACGGTTTGACCCCTTTATAATTTCTTTTAAATATAATAAAGTTAACAGTCTATGTGATATTAAATTGTGCAATGCCAAAAAAGCAAAAAACGTGATACAGGAATGGTTAGCTACTCTCACCTACGAGGCGATGATGGAGGGATTATTAATGAATTTGGTTTAATCTTAAAATAATTTGAATGCTAATAAAATAACACAACTACGTGTTAATGTCGTGTGACTCCCTTGGTAATTTTAAACCCAATTGTAAAACATCTTGTAAATTTTAAATGTACGTTGTAAAGTGTATTTAGTAACCTATTTTTTGGAAATAAAATATTTTTATTTTTTATTTTATAGTAATATACTCGTAAAAATAGCGTAGCTTCATATATCATGCTATATTCATTCATTCATCTTCGTAGATTTCATACTATAAAACGTGGAGATCTGATGCAGAGAACTCGGATTTCGAAAACTGGGGTGAAACTAATAAATTATCGATTTTTTGAAAATCGTTAATGTCTACAGCGAGAAAATGAAAATTTAAATTTTAAAAAGAATTAGAGCAGTCAATGTGTATTATAAATAAACAAATATCTAAATGCTCATTTTCTGTTTGTTAAGAACTCAACAACTAACAAGTATATTGACCTAGTGATCAGTTATGACAACAGTATGAACAATTAAAAAAACGTTGAAAAAAATAAGTATGTCGATATTAAGGTGCTAGGTATTTTTATATCGTCATGACCAGATAACTTATGGTAGATTGATTTATCCATGATTGACCAATTACATTGACCTAGTGACCAATTATGACCATTTCGTGACCAATTTGGACTAGGTACTTTTTACAAGATTATTTTTTTCCATTTGGGCCGCATAAGAAAAAAGTCAACTTATTTTTTTTTTTTTTTTTTATATCAAAAACGTTGACCAATTATTAAAATCAATTGACCAATTGTGACTATTTTGAAATGAATTGAAATGATTTAAGAACCAATTTGTAGGATTAATTTGAGCCGCCAACATTTTATTAATATCCTTGAAATTTATAACCCTCTATATAATTATTGTCAAAGTATTGACCAATTACTAAAAATCATTGACCAATTATGACCATTTCGTTACCAATATGGACCACTTTTAAGAGGCCAAATTTCACCATTTGGGCTGCTCAATGGATGGAGCTGAGCTATGGGTACTTAGTAAAAATAAATATAAGGAATAATAATTTAATACAAAATATAACTTTTATTGGAGAATTAGATTCTAGTAAATAATAGCTACGTTTTATCCTTACATTAGTGACACAGTCTCAATATACATATGGAGACATTCCATGCCAACGAATTACTTACATTTTTACCATTTAGATAGTCTCTCATTCTTATTATCTGTCGCGAGTAATACATATATAATTTAAAAAAAAAAAACATAAAAAAGAAATAATTCATTTCAAAATAAAAAATAAAAAAATTATAACCCATCGTTATCCCATTACGAGACTAGGCTCAAAATTCGTGTATTAGGGAGTAGTATTTTTGAAATTAAAAAAAATAATATTAATCGAAGGATACAAACAATCTTAAAATTGCTGTTATAAGTTTAAAATTAAAAAAAAATAAAAATAAAAATAACAGTCAAATTCATAATGAATATTTTTTTGCATACATTTTTTAGAAAGTTCATCAAAAAACACGAATTAAAAAAAAGACCCATATCGGACAATTTTCCACGAAGATGGCTTTTAAAAAAAAAAACTCCAAACTTAAAAAATTCTTCTCCCGATTGGCTGGATAAAAAAATTTGAAAAACTGTTCTCTTATATTTACGCGAATTTTACTCATTTAATTAAAAGTAGATCGGAACTTATCGCGTTTATTTGTTTAAAAAACTTTGCAGTAATTAAATTATTTTCCGACGTTTCGGACCATTTATAGTGGGTGTCCGAATACTGATCATTAAATAAAAAAAAAAATAATTGAAAAGCTTCATAAAAACCTTTTTCTAGGAACAAAAAAGACAAGAAATTCTTTTTCTACCAAAAAGTGACCAAATTTCAGCGAAACCGGAAATACAAAATCCATTCGTAGTACGAGTTTGCATGAAATGCTCCATATATATTTTGTAATAATTCTTATTATTTCATACTGTTATAGTCGAATCGAAGTTACACATAGCGCATTAACGAGGAAACGTTGCGCAATAGAGAGACTTGTTATTTTTTGCTTTGAAAAAAATGTGAGTAGGATCAAATAACTGCTTATAATGTTACAATAACACACGAGTTTGTAACCCATTTAGATTTTTTAAGAAAAATATTCCAAACCATGTATGTCAATTTTTTTAATGGGTCACAAATTCTTGGACAATTTTAAGTATTCTTTCTTTGTGTTTGTCATTGCAAACACAAAAACTCGTATTGGTTATACAAAAGGAAAACTTAAATTTTTATGCTCGAGAAAAAGTAAAATACATAATTTATACCTAAAAAAATCTAAATTTACCATTTATTATTATTATAAAATAATTATATTATTTTCACATCTAATCACAGATCAATCACTCATGTGTACACATTAATGTATTCGTGTGATATATTTACTAAAAAGCTTCTAATTAATTGATTTTTTTTAACTTAAACAAACAGTTCTTATAACCTACATTCGCCGTCTATATCCACCAGTTATAATCATACAAATGTGCTTGAACCACGACGTTCTCATTTGCTGTCGCTCCGTTTTAGCAACTTCTTTGAACAACTTCCATTCACTTCGTAGGTCTAATGAGCGAGGACCCCATGTTGATTTTGGCCGGAATGATTTCTTGAGAATCTATTAAATATAATACACAAATAATAAGAAAAAAAAACAAGTTTTTACTAAATGAAAAATGTATGTCGCTTTTATAATAGGTTTTTTGCATTTTAGTAAAATAATTTATTTTACTTACATCCCTAAAACTGCCAGCGTTTTTGTTTTTGTACATATTTGTAAATATAAATAGAGGAATAAGTAGAATTCCGCAGACTAACATTAAGTATCCACCAACTGTAACAAATTAAATTATACATATAATAAGATTTTACTTTTAGGAAAATTAATATTACAAGTAAGTCAATAAAGCTTACCGTATGCCAAGACTGGATATACGTAATTTTCTCCAAACACTAGGGCTTCAAACGATATCAGAGCGTAGATAAATACAATAATCATCATAGCTGGTGTAATGAAGCCCCAGCATAAGCGCCAGTATATGGATGTCTTACGGTTAGACATAAACTCAATATCGAGGCAAACGTTTTCAAGACCTGTAATAATACGTTATGACATCATACAATTAATATATTTAATAGATTAATATATACAATTATTTCATATAGTTACCGTAAATCCAAAATATGCCAATAATTTCTGCGATACCGCAGGATAATACAAAGAAAGTTCCACCGTAGTAATCAACGAGTTCTAATATGTATTGACCACCCTGAAAAAGAAATATGTGTAAAAAATACAAGTGATATTCGACAGTGGATATATGTAACAAATTTAACTTTGTCTACACTATGTTCTCATGTATAGGCGAGCCAGAAATTGGATCTAACAAAGCATAATATTACCGCAACTTAGCTGCGGAGATGGTTTTCAGTGAGCCCATCTTTTGCACATTAGAAGTGCATAGTTTGATCATTATACAAATTATTTAACATTTTGAATTTATTAGTTATAGTTAATTTGGAACTACCGCCGATTTAAAATGTAGATTCTGCTTAGAAGAATCGGCAAGAAACTCAACTATTACTCTTAAAAAAACCGTCATTATAATTCGCAACTATTATAAATTTAAGTCATATATCCTACATAAAAGACAGCGGCACTATACCTACACATCTTTGTCATTTATAAAATTTTCTACAGATTTGGCTACACTACTTCTAGATGATGTTTGTATATTTAAATTTATTTATTTATTTTTAATTAATCTTTAAATATGCGGTTTGTCTTGGGAAAAAACCTCAGTTACGTTTATAATGTTTTAATAACTCACAGGTGTCACGTAAATGAGGCCGATGCTAAAACCAACGATGCAACTTCCCCCTGCCATTAAGGTAGTTGGCACACGGGGAAAAGCATCCAACAAGATGGTGTTAACAGCAGTTAACAATGCCACGGCGGAACCTATGCCGAGGACCAACATCATCAAAAAGAAAAGTACTGAAAATAGCTGCAAATAAAACAAAAAATGTAAACCAAATGTGTTCAATTTTAATGAAACTAGTAGTTGTAATATGTGCATCTAGTACCTGAGGTTGGAAAGTTTTAGCGATTGCGTCAGGATAAGAGATAAAAGCAAGACCAGTGCCTCCCGATCCCACTACTTCAATGACGGGTCTCTCTAAAACATACGCCAAATTTCCCAGGATACCAAAAATTGTTATACCGGAGAGCAAACTAGTGAACGTGTCCAAGGTTGTTACGATCATTGCATCTCTAGAGCAAAAATTACAAATATTTTAATACTTATCATTTAACGACCGTTCTGGTATAGGACGACCGTTCTGGTGTAGTGGTGCGAGTAGTTGCCTCAACGCCGCGCACCGGGGTAGTTGCGGGTTCGATTCCCGTGACAGATATTTGTATTTGTACAAATAATTTTTTCCCGTCTGGGTGTATGTCCTTGTGGGTCTCCCCACCGTGCCTCGGAGAGCACGTAAAGCTGTCGGGCCCGGTTGTTATCATAGACACGTGATAACGATTGTTTTTAAGTATATTATCATTATAAGGATATTATCTGCCAACCCACAGTGGAGCAGCGTGGTAGTTAAGATTCGGCCCTTCTACATGGAGAAGAGGCCTTCGCTCAGAAGTTAGTGGTTTACAAGCTGATACAGTGTCATTTAACCTTAATGAAAATTAATATTTGTATAATTATTCTTTTATTTACCTGTAAACATTTTGTTTGAAACCGTTATATGAAGAAAACATAATGATCGGTCCCGTACATACTGACAACGAGAAAAATACTTGTGTAACAGCTGAGTACCAAACCTTTAAAAAAAATACAGAAACAAATATTACTACATTAATTTAGTATACTGCGTAGTTTATATGAGTGTTATTGAAAATTTACCCAGCATTTAATTCATATAAAAGAAATTGGTATACACATATTATGTTACATACAATGTTATTAAATATCAGTTATCTATACATGTAATAAAATTATAACCAGCCGATGTTTGTATATGAGGTATTTATGAGAGCAGTAAAAGACTAAACAATTATAATTTTTTTTTTAGAATATTCATTTGTCTGTATGTTTGTTGCCGCATCACGCAAAATACATATATTGCAGTGACATCTATCTCGCCACATACGAACTGACGTACCCTACATCTCGCTATCAAAGTTATCACAGCGATTGAACATTATACAAAAATCCGACAAAAACAGCAGCAGCAGTAGCCTACCAGACACAACACCCGTCTGGTCGGAGTATCCTCCCTTTTCAGTGGTGGTTGAGAAACTTTACACCCTGTTCCTCACACCCCAAAACTATTACAAGAAATTGGATGCAGTTTTCACAGTTTTACTAATTTATAGTAATAAGTACATTATAATAGTACTTAGATTTTGGAGCTCTGACTTATATACATATATGTATATGACGTGTATATGTATTCACGGACTTGTATCCGCAACTCGACGTCTACTGTGCGTCTATTTTGCGTTTAAAAAGCGGGTGGCTAGTCCTACCAACTTAACTCCTCCAAATCTCTTAGGTCTGACTTAAAATCTGGTGTTTCATCTGGATATACCGATCAGGGGTGGAGAAGTGGAAAACCAGCAGGAGTGGCGCAAAAGAACAATGGGGCGCCGGGGCCATATAGTCTCGCGCTGTGGCCACCCCAGTCATGGTCAACTCTACGTTGACCATGGCTACTCCGGGCATGGCCAGTGATAGTTCTCTAGCTGTCGCTGGCTATAGCGACCTGGATCTCATGGCATGTGGCAACAGATCTGCTTTGGTTGCCGCTGGTCAGGTATCCAACCGGGGGTGTCGATGCTTGGAGCACTGGGGCGGTGTAATGGAGGAAGATCGAGTTCGCTCTCTTCCTTCATTAAGGAGGGATGCGCGTAAGGGCTGGGACGGGTGGCGTGAAAGCACATGGAGGGGCGTGAAAGCGTGGCGGAGGACGTGGCACTGATGTGCAGCGGGTGAGGGCGTGGCTCGCGTGCGGAGGGTAATGTAGGGAGATCGAGCTCGCTTTCTCTCTCCACGAGGTGGTAGGGTTGGGGGGCTGTCTGGACACGATCCAACGGCGGGGGTTGGGTCGCTTAATGCTGGCATTCTTCTGCTCTGCGAAGGAGACCCCGCGGAGAGTGGTCCGGTGGCTTCGGTAGTTAGACCGCTCCTCTACCTCGCGCAGAGTAGACCGGTCGAGCGGCTCGGAGTCGGGGCCGTAAGGCCAAGCATCGGGACGTCACGGTTGTTGTTTAAGTGATCCCGTGGCACTCCACTACGGTGCAGACGGTCGATGGGTTTTAGTGGGTATTCTGATTTCGCAGTCAGCGAGTCCCACATACCCGTCGCCTTCGGGCGGCGGGATGCGTAAATGCATTTCCCATCATAAAAAAGGGGTGTAGGATGATCTCCTTTCGCTCCTCTAAACTTACAAAAAACACGCCTGAAGTATGACAGGCAAGTACTTAATTCAATTTTACATAGCTACTATAATTAATAACTGCGATATAAAAAATGGGATTTAAAAAAATAATAGATGTTGTATAAAATTGCTTGCCCAATAATATTTTTAGTGAACAATTTTACATATGGATACACATGTATAATAAGTTTGAAACAATACTTCAATATTAGAATTTTGCTTTTAAGGAAAATAAGGATCGAGAAACTTACGCTAAGTTCAAGTAACTTGTCCCACTGCGGTGTTATGAAGAATAGAATACCGTCTCCAACTCCGGGAAGGATAGCCGTACTGTAATTAAAATAACAAACATATAAAACTAGTTGATTCACCCAGTTGCTTACAGTTTTATATTTACTGCTCCAACATAGAAACAAATTTTAATCAAAACTGCGGATCTCTAAATTTACCGTCTACAGGAAAAAAAAAGAAACAAAAATCACTTTATAACGTGAGTATAGATTTGATTTCATATTTAAACTAAAACTGTAAAAGACCCGTCGTAAATAAAAAAGGAAAAAATCCGAAATCAATAAATGTCAAATTAAATTAACTATTTTTTTTTGAATGAGTGTAGAAAATTTTCCTCATTTAGACAATAGTTAAATAACAAAAATCACTCTTTAACTAATTTTTTTTTTTTTTTTGTTAAACAAATAGTTCAACGAGAGTTCTTAACGTCATTTTTTTTCGTATTACTTACGCGAATTCTTAAGTTTTTGACACAGTATTTTAGAATTTAATGTTTAAACACATAAGATAAATTCAATCAATAATTTCTAAATATGTATTTTATGGTATAAGTACAAAGTGAATCTAATGTCATGTTCCTGGTAAAAGAAAAAAATAGATAGATAGAACAGCATTTTTCGTTTGTATTTATTTTTTTCTTTTTGCTAGGAATGGAACAGCCAACTAGATAAAGATATAACGATTTTATTTTTTACGTAAAGGAAAGTTAAAGTATATAAGCCTCTTCTATATTCAAATAGGCTTTATAAGCCCATTTGACGACGGTTATGCTCAACTACATATTTAAATGTTTGTGGCGGATATAATATAAAAGAAGATTATTATCCATAACTCTGCCTCGCGGTTTCACCCGCGTTAATTTAAGGGATTTTTTTCCCGTTTTTGTAACATTTCTTATTATTGCTCAGCCCTTATTCGGCGTAGCGTGATGTTATATAGGCTATAGCCTTCCTCGGTAAATGGGCTATATAACACAAAAAGAATATTTCAATTCTAACCAGTAGTTCCTGAGATTAGCGCGTTCAAACAAACAAACAAACAAACAAACACTTCAGCTTTATAATATTAGTATAGATTATTATAATATAAATATATTTTTTTACCTTATTAGAAGAATGATCATTATGACGTAAGGAAAGATCGCGAGGAAATAAGATGCTTTTCCAGAACTTTTAACACCTTTGAACACAATGATGAAGATTATTACCCATGACGCTAGCAGACACAAAGTCAAGTACCACAAAGGTGTACCTAAAAATGCATAAACATTAAAATAGTTAAAAAAACCTGTAAATGTCTAAGCCTAAAACTGAATGAAAAATTGCAACCTAACGGTAAATATTATTCTTTTCTACATTTTAACAAAGTCGTGGTACTGACGACTTGTGTCATATCAGTATTTTCACAGCAATATATATATATATATATATATATTAGAACGATATGTTAAAATTCAGACTAACACTACCAATTTTCAAAATACTATGCTATACTAGGAAAATATTTATAGAAAATAAACAGGAAGCACAAAGATTTTTTGTTTACTTTTTTACACTTACCTAGACCATCATCAATTCCATCTACTTGTTGAAGTACTGTGCGTCTATAAAGAAAAATATAACATAGTTAACAAATTACAGCTGATAAAAAGTTAAATGTACTACTAATGTATTACTACCTATAATTGAAATACCTAATAACTCTTTATTGTACACCGGGAATAAGCAGTTGTCCAGAAAAAGGTAAGGTAAGGTAAGTAAAAATGGTAATAAACTCGAAGAATTATTGTCAACTTACACGAAATATAATTCGGCACTACTGGTCGAATTTGGTGTCAGGGTGACATTTTCCGTTAATCCAGAAGGTACACAATTCTCCCATTCGGGATCACATACAGACCAAGGTAATGTTGCATTGAAGCTCATAGCTAAATAGTAAAGACACAAGGCTATGATTGACACGTAGTAGGAAAGAATATATCCACATGCCAATGCCTGTGCATAACCGATTCCTGAAAAAAAAAAACATATATAACAACAACAACAAAAAAATACGTACTTATTTTTAACAGTTAATATAATATCTGTATATTACTGAACTCAACTGAAATTAATTGAAATTTTGGAGAATGCTTTTTTATTTCGTACGCAACATTGAAAATAATTTTTTTGTAGAGAAATATATGAAATTAACATTTTGAAAATTACTGAAATGTCACAGCTTTTTTTATGATCATCATTATCATCATATTAGGCATTGGATGTCCACTGCTGAACGTAGGCCTCCCTCATCGACCTCCAGAGCGACCGGTTCAAAGCAGCCTTCATCCAAAGGTTTTTTGTATATTATATATTAAATATTATTTGCCTTTCATTGCTGGAGCCATCGCCCACACTCTGACTGTATTTCTAGAACTGAATTGTCCTAGTACGACTTCAACGTAGTACATTGGTTTTCCTATTAATAGTAGTACTATTATATATGGAATAAGAAAAGCTCCGCCGCCGTTTTGGTAAGCAACAAAGGGAAATCGCCATACATTGCCGAGACCCACCGATGTGGCTATACATGACATGAGAAACTCGATTTGATTACCCCACATAACTCTCTCAGGTCCACTATCTGGGATATCCTTCTGTAAATGAGGAAATTCATTAAATGCTTCCGAGATAAAGTTATCAAGCCATAGATAATAAAATACTAAGAATTAATACGTATACGTATACGTAATTATACGTAATTATATTACCGACTTATATATCAATTATATGTCTATTAATCTAAGATTACCGATTTCTCCTTTCTTTCCTCATCGGGTGTTTTTAGCATGGCAGGTGGTAAAGTAGGTTCTTTAGTAAGTGCATATTCTGGTGGTGGTTCCGTTGGAACGAACCCTGCGTTTGTATTGCCCATCATGTTTTTAGGTTCAGCCTGGAAAAAAATAATGTGCCAGGATATTGAGTGACTTTTTTATACAATTTCTAATCGAAAGAGGTATATTTGCTTGTATGTTCAGCTTGGGTATGAACTATGAATAGGCTTATCTATGTTGTGTTGATTGTTCACGACTCATTACACTATATTAATTACAATGAAATGCTTACGACTTGTTTTTGCTCTTTAAGCTGCCACTATAAAACAATAAAAGGTTGGTGACGACAGGTATAGCATAAAATTAAATAACAACTTAAACGCAAGTAATGTTTGAAAAATTTGTTAAATAATTGTATAAGTACATAAAATATGATTATTAAAGAACCCAATTTAAAATAAAATAAAAATACTAAATATAATATACGAGCGATTTTTAAGTTAACCGGTATGCTTAAATACTTAAAGCCTGACTTCAAAATAGGACATCTAAAAAGTATTATTTTTAACTGAGAGGAAAATAGAAGTGTCTTGATAGAACAATAAAAATAGTTTTTTAAGTTGCTTTTATATTCTCTTTTTAATTAAATATACGAGTATATTACTCTAGAGAGACAAGTAAAGCAATTTCAGAAAATAATAACTATAAGTACTGTTTCTTTATTCTATACTTACGTGCAGACGTGAATATAATATAATAGAATAATAGAACTAATATAAGAAAACGATAGCTGTAGGGCTATCATTCTTTTGATTTCTCTCATAATTTTTTTTGTACTATATTATTTTCTGTGTGGTGTACAATAAAGAATATATGATAATAATAATCGCCGCCTGGTTCTCGGCAGACTAGAATAGAGCCAATCCATCCTCTGCCTAGGTTATCGTAAAAGGCGGGATGCTACAGTCGGTGACCTCCGCGTGGTGCACCCTGGAAACGTAGACAGCAGCAGCTGCACAGTTGCGATTGCGGAGCTGCTGCTGCCTACGGCTAACGACCGACTCGGGGGAACGCCGGGTATGCGATTCAGCGCTCCGGGGACCTCTCTGTTACGCAGAGTTGCCCCGTTGAGCGGCCGCATGGCGTGTAGGGGACAGTCGTCTCCTCGGGGGCTCCGGTGCCACTGCGCTCGCGAGCAGTAAAGCAACGGAGGCGGATGGGTCTGATGTGCACTCACACTGCCGTCAGACAGAACGACTAGGCTTGTCTTAGTCGTTTACCGTCCTCTCGTAATCCCGCTACGTGGTGTCGTGGTCATGTCTCGCGGCTACCGCGGGACCGAGGTTCTTGCCTTAACCGGCCGGACCACGAGGAAGAAAACCTCTATAAAAAATTACCCCGAATCCCAAGCGGCGACGCAGCGCGAGGGGATGCATGGCTGACGGGTGGATCAGTCTCGACTGCGATCCTCGTCCCGGTACCGGTCGACACCCACGACGAGTTACGCTAGGCTTACCCAGATACAGGGGGCACTGCCTGGGTGGACCGTCTTTCCCCCATACTCGTGGGAACAGAAATGAAGCCAATAATATTAAAATTTTATAAAGATAAGGAAGCGGGAGAGGAGTCGACTACTGTCGACTCCGATGATTACAGCTCGGCTGCGACAGCCAATGAAGGTGGTAAAAAGCGGCCTCATGGGAGTCCGCAGTCATCCGGCGGGGGGGGGGTCTGATCCTTGCTTAATGCAAAAGACGAATTTTGAGGGAGGAAGAGCCCGGCTCCGAAGCCGAAAGGGCCTTTATAAAGCAGATGAGAGCGGCCGAAGAGGGGCGCAAAGCGTTGGGTGTTGACACCGGAGACCCGCGCACAGCTGACGCAGCTACCGGGGCTCGACTTTTAAAGTTGCCGAAAGGGCAGACTCCAGAGGTGGCGAAACGATTGGCGGAAGAGCTGCAGACGGCATTCGGCAGCTTGTCGAGGGTCGTCCAACCCACGAAGCTCGCGAGCCTGCGAGTCTCTGGGCTGGACGACTCCGTCACCAGCGAGGCGGTCGCTACAGTAGTAGCGAAGATGGGCAAATGCGACGCCGGCGATGTCAAAGTCGGAGCAATCGCGGTCGGACCTGGCGGTTTGGGCGGCACTGTCGTGCGATGCCCGATCCCAGCCGCAAAGGCCCTGGCCGAGGCAGGCAGACTCTTGGTCGGCTGGAGTTCGGCCAGGGTCCAAATTTATATCGTATTACATTATTTGTATCATCTATGTAATATGTTTTTATGGAAATATTTATAGAAGGACAGTTAATAAAAATATTATTATCGCTGAATAATAAATATTTATCAGGATTTTGTAAAAATCGTAGATAAGTATACAAATTATTTAGGTGATGGATTTTCATTATCAGTGAAAACATATCTAACCTTTAATATATCGAATATTTATTAAAATGTGATATTGTTATTTAATATTTCATATATTTTAATTACGTACCATGAAAAACAATTCATAAAATACTTGTATGTTAAAATAAAAAAAAAAAATCATTTATAATTTTTTGAAAGATATTAAATATTAAATGATCTTTTAATTATGCACATTATCATGAAAAAATATATAAATATGGATGCATTAAATTTAAATGTAATATTAGTAGGTACAGTAAGCATAGGGACTTAAATGTAATTTACGATACCTAACATGCATGTAATACATGATAAACAGAAGAATAAATTATAATAATGATTAATTATTATTATTATATATTTTTCCACTATACTTATAGATTTTCAGACATATTTTTACTGATGATAGACTGATACATATACTTAAATAAATTTAGCACAATCGCATATTTTATATATAAAAAATTTGATGCTCTTCCTTAATAAAGCAATACCCGGGAAAAATGATCAGGCCTGATCATGTATGAAAAATGAACGGGCCTGAACAGGCCTGATCAGACATGAACAGGCATGATCATGTCTTATTTCAGGTCTGCTCATACATGAACAGGTATGACCATGTCTGACATCAGGCATGAGTAGGCATGACCATGTATGATCAGGCCTGAACGTATTTTTACTCTTCAGATATGATCATGCATGAACAGACCTGATCAGACATGATGTTGTCTAATTTCAGGCCTGCTCATACATGAATAGGCCTGCTCATACATGAACAGGCCTGATCATACATAAACAGGCCTGATCCTGGCCATTTTTCAAGCATGATCAGGCCTGATCATTTTTTCCCGGGTAGTTTTACTAGATAAAAAACAACGAGTCACTCACAAAGTCAACTTTAAATTTTTTATATGAAGAAGTTTCGAAATTCTTAATCGTTGATTTTATTAAACATAACTATAAAATTCTTTTGGAGTATATTATTAATAATATAATCATAATATTGAAATTGAAATTTTGATTTTTATTTATTAATTATAAGATTTATTTATATTTATGCTATAAAGTTTGGTGTACATTTATGCAAATGATAACTTACACGGTGAAGTGAAAAGTTTATTATGATTATTTATAAATAAAATAATCTTAAAAATTTCTAAAACACAAGATTTTTTTAAGGTTTACTTACCATATTTTGAAGTGAAATTTACAGCGCCTGGAACTGCACTAGTTTCCATACACAAACGTTGGCGATGCTACACAAATCACTAATAACATTGGAGTGAGGCGATGCTGCTCTATTCAATGATTAATATAATTCCTATCACTGACAGTTCGACTCATTAATTCGCCCCTACAATCTACGTAATGGTTAGAGAGCTGGCTTAAAGCTGACAACACATATTTTACGATACCTGAAATTTCGTCTAGTGATACTGCTATACCCAGTGAACAAGCAATGGGTACTAGCTAAGCCCGGCCGCGGTAGGTTTGGGGTCCCTCGGGTTAGGCGGGTTGAAAATTAAGCAAATTTTTAAAGTATTTTACGGCGTCTGCCGTTTTAATATGTTATAATATACCTCTAGAAAAATTGAAAAATAACTATGGCTGCTAATTTTAAGGGTTGCAACATCACGGCAGCCACTTTCCAAAATTCGAAAAAAAAAAAATTTTTTTTAAGTATTTTACGGCGTCTGCCATTTTAATATATTATTTATTGAACTATTTTAAGCTAATATTGAAAATGGCTGCAATTTTGTCCGGTTGTAACTATCCGTTTTACAGCGTAGCCTTACCTGCAGTCCGTGCATACGTAAATATTCATAGGTGGAATTTTCACATTCGTAGAATTTATATAACATTGAAATTACACTAGTACCTAAATGTAAAACATCTTATAAATATACAAATAAACGAACACATCTACTACTCTAAATGTGCATAATAAGGAAAAAAATTTACATTATAATGCCGTAGCAAATATAAAATTAAATTTGAAATTGAGCATTTTTCCAAATGCTGGAAATATAATGCGTAATAAAAACTTGTTTATACAATCACAACAAGCTTGCATCAAAGCTCTGGATTTTTTATTAAAATTTTCTTTTATATCTACAGCCTTGTTAATCAATTTATTATTATTAAATTTTTATTTGTTAATACAAATAGCTGAAACCTCTCATCATCAACATCGATGGATTTTTTTGCATTGTACATACCGACACTTTTTTAAAGTTTTTTCACAAAATAAAAGCATTTTCTCTTCTTGTTCTGAGGCACAAATAACACACTTTAAATTATCAGCCATTCTTATGAAGTAATGGAAAAGAAATTTATAATCAATAAATCAAATGAAAACTTCTATTCACAGTATTATGTCTCTATACTTTCAACATACAACTCGCATTCTGTTTCTGTATGCATTAGAGATGCGCGTAATACAGGTGCGACGTGTTGTTCGCAATATTTAAGATCGCAACTTTAACTGTGAATGCATAATTGCTCTGTTTGACTTAAATTTGGTATTTACTATAAGATTATTTCAAATATATTTTGTCTAAAATAGTAATTAAACGTAATATAAAAATCATATGTACTTACTTAATGAATATATACTATCGAAAAACTTTATTTATATATATATCAAAACTATATTTATACAGGTAGGTACATCAATACTAAAAAAAAGAAATTGTTAGTTTTATTTTATTTTACACCTACATTACATTGTTTTACAACAATGTAATTACAACGGCTTACTAATAACTCATCCTTTTTAGCTGAACGTATCATAATAGTCCAGTATATAATAGGTTTTACCACAGATATTGGAAATATAATATTTCTATGGGTTTTACACACTACCCTTCACATTTTTATATCGCGTTTTAAAAATGGCTTTTGATCGCGGTCGTCGACAAAGTAATTCGTTGTTACATATTATATATTCTTATGAGTTTGAATGCCTCTGTGATAGTCGTCAATATGTCGTAGACATTCGTCATCTTAAAGTGTTCGGTCAATGTAATCTGTTTAATATAAAAGTATGGAAGTAGGGTAAACTACTACTCTTACTGTACTACATGTTTTCTAAGCACGGACTGCAGGTAAGGTTTCGCTGTAAACCGGATAGTTCAACAAATGTCAATTTCAAATTTAATTTCATATTTGCTACGGCATTATAATGTAAATTTTTTCCTTATTATGCACATTTAGAGTAGTAGATGTGTTCGTTTATTTGTATATTTATAAGATGTTTTACATTTACTAGTGTAATTTCAATGTTATATAAATTCTACGAATGTGAAAATTCCACCTATGAATATTTACGTATGCACGGACTGCAGGTAAGGTTACGCTGTAAAACGGATAGTTACAACCGGACAAAATTGCAGCCATTTTCAATATTAGCTTAAAATAGTTCAATAAATAATATATTAAAATGGCAGACGCCGTAAAATACTTTAAAAAAATTTTTTTTTTTCGAATTTTGAAAAGTGGCTGCCGTGATGTTGCAACCCTTAAAATCAGCAGCCATACTTATTTTTCACTTTTTCTAGAGGTATATTATAACATATTAAAACGGCAGACGCCGTAAAATACTTAAAAAATTTGCTTAATTTTCAACCTGGCTAACCCGAGGGACCCCAAACCTACCGCGGCCGGGCTTAGCTAGTACCCATTGCTTGTTCACTGGGTATAGCAGTATCACTAGACAAAATTTCAGGTATCGTAAAATATGTGCTGTCAGCTTTAAGCCAGCTCTCTAACTATAAACAGCTTGAATAATATTCGAAATACTTCGTTAAGCTTCGTTATATATACGATATTCTTTTCATGTTTTTATTTAAATATTTTAAATTAAACATAAAGCATCATGTTACAGTAATAGACTTTTTAAATGTATATATTGTATACTTCTATATCAAATTTCCAACTACGAGGGGCATTTAAAAAGTTCGTAGCCTAAACAGGAAAATGAAAAGATAGGAATTTATTTATTGTTTATTTTTCAACATATTCTTTCCCAAGTTCTATTCATTTCTTCCATCGGCCGGGCAAGGCTTCTATATTAGCTTTAAAAAACTTCGTCTAACCTTCAAAATATGCGTCGTCAGCACCCTTAATCGCCTCATTCGTAGAAAAATGTTGACTCTCTCGTTAGTCGAACGCGTTTTTTTTTCAACTGAAAGCAGCCGAGGCACCCACCGCGCAGACACCTTTTAAAAGAGCAGCTCAGTGTTAATTATGTGGTCCGTTTATTCAGATGAGATGCCAATGATATTAGCTATTTCTTTAATAGTAAATCTTCAGTCAGATAAAATCAAATCATAACTTTTTTTCAATGTTTTGGTTGCTGGTAGACGTTGATGGCCGACTGCTATGTCGATCTTCGACACTTTCTTAACTACGTTTGAACTCTGCTATCAACTTTTTTACAGTAGCATACGAAGGTACAGATTCTCCTAAAGTTGCTAACATGTCTTCATAATTTTGTTTTGGTGTTAAAGCTTTCTTATTCAAGTACTTATTCACAGTGCGAGGTTCAATTTTATAATTTTTTTTTTTAAATTATCGCTACTTGTTCGACGTTATAGTCTGAGAAACCGTAACGAATACGTAAAAGAATATGAAATTTTACGCTATTGCTCAAGAATAATCTAGCTTCAAAATGAGTGTGGTTTCATAAAAATAGCATTCTCTTAACTATATTACGCTCTGAACTTTTCAAATGACCCTTGTTTGTGTTAAAGTAGCGTGGATAGAGACGGGGTGGCAAATATGGAGATCCATTAATATGGACACACGGGTACTCCAGGGCAATCTGAACCACTGTGCCAGGGCTGAGGATTTTTTTGTTCAGAGCTTGGTACAGTGGTCCGTGCAGATGGCGGTGGTGGCCGAGCCGTATTCGGTCCCATCGAGGGATAACTGTGTCGGAGATCGGGATGGAATGTTGGCCCCGCCCTCCACAAATATAATGAGAGGATTGGGATACGTAGCGACACTTCTGGGGGGGATGGTGGTGTAGGGGTTTATTTTTCCCCGAACAAGTCGGTCGCCAAGTTTGAGGCATACCTCGACCAAGTTGAGGAAGTTATAAGAAGGTTCCATCCCACAGAGGTACTTCTACTAGGGGACCTCAACGCCAAGTCGCAGCTGTGGGGAAGTCCAGTGACAGATGCACGGGGGGCGATACTAGAGTCCGTCCTCAACCGTGGGACGACCAACACATGCGTGTGAAGGTGGGGCGGGTCCATCGTGGGCGTAACGTTCGCGAGCCCTGCCTTAGCGCGCCGCATTCAGGGCTGGCGAGTACTTGACGACGTGGAGACTCTCTCAGACCACCGTTACATCCGGTTTGAGATCTCCGCTCGTCCGGTGGTGCCGCCAAGCCCCAGCCGAGCCTCGGAGGAGGAAGGTCCCCGGTGGCAACTAAAACGACTAGACAGAGATATGTTTGAGGAAGCGGCTATAGTGGCTTCCTGTCAGCCACAGATCGGAGGGTCTCCAGAGAGGATGGCAGACTGGCTGGTGAACCAGATGACCGATATATGCGACGTAGCCATGCCGAGGTCGAAGTGTCGCCCCCAACGGGCCCAAGTGTACTGGTGGTCGGAGGCAATAGCGCAGTTACGCAGGGAGTGCGTGGCCGCTAGACGCCAGTACACACGCTGCAGGAGGCGTATATTCAGGTCACTCCTTGCCTCGCAGGATAGGCTGATAGGATGGATGGCCTAAATCGAGACCCATGGGGGATGCCCTACAAACGGGTGCGTAATAAGATCCGTCCCTGGGCTCCCCCACTTACGCAGACCTTGGACACCGGATTGGTCCGTGAGGTGGTCGCGGCCTTGTTTCCGACAGCACAGGCAGAACATCAGCCACCGCAAATGGCTCCACTGGATAGGGACGAAGAGCACGGAGAGGATGCTCCACAGGTCGAGGAACCCGAACTGGAGGGGGCCATCATGCGTCTCAGCAAGAAGAGTGTCGCTCCGGGATTGGACGGGATACCGGGAAGGGCGTGGGTGGGTGAATCTCACACATTTTGTTTTGGATTCATTTAATAGTAGATTATTTACATTAAACCAGTGGATAATCTTAGAGAGAGCCCTGTTTACATCGTCGAGTGAATTTTGTCCACGTTTAACCTTATACAGTAAAGATGTATCATCTGCAAACAAGACTATCTCATGATCATCTCTAACAAGATGAGGGAGGTCATTAATATAAACCAGAAATAGAAAGGGACCTAAAATCGAACCTTGAGGTACTCCCATTGTTACAAGAGAGCCGGGGGACCGCTTGTCGTTGATCACCACGCTTTGGGTCCTGCCACTCAAATAAGAAGTGACAAAATCGAGAGCGGTACCCCGGATTCCATAATGATGTAGTTTCCTGATTAATGTCTGATGCTGGACACAATCAAATGCCTTAGAAAGGTCACAGAATACACCATAGGCATCGTGTGACTGATCCCAGGCCTCATAAATTGTCTCTAAAAGTTTAATTCCAGCATCAGTAGTAGACCGGCCGCGAGTAAAACCAAATTGTTTATTGTGTAAGAGTTCATTACTTTCAAAATGTTTTTGAAGTTGATTTAGGATAATTTTTTCAAAGATTTTACTGAAAGTGGGAAGTACCGATATTGGACGAAAGTTAAAAGGATCTGCGGTACTTCCAGATTTAAATAAAGGCATTAACTTGCTAAATTTCATCAAGTCAAGAAACACACCACTATCAATACAATTATTAAAAATTAAAGCCAGTTCTGGAGCAACTATTTCAATTAGGGAATTTATAAGATGTACAGAAATGCTCCAGAGATCTGGTGTTCTTTTTATATTTAATAATTTAAAAGCCTTTAAAATACAATACTTATTCACATGACTAAATTTAAATTCTACATTACACATAGGTACGTTAGATTTCAACAATGATTCTGCAACGGGAGTAGATGAGTTCAGGGTTTTAGTTAATTCTACCGGTATGCGAGTGAAGAATTTTTCAAATTCGTTGGTAATTTGTAGGTCTTCAGTAATGATTTTGCCATTGATATTAATTTTATAGTCACTCTCATTACTTTTTAATTTACCCGTTTCCGCATTTATATATTATTTTCCAAGTAGATTTCACTTTGTCGACACTATTTAATATTTTATCACTAATATATTTCTTCTTTGCAATTTGACAGACTACTTTGAATGTTTTTGAGTATAATTTAACATAATTTTGAAATTTTTCCGTTGTGTTAAACTGTCTTTCTGCGTACAACTCATACAATCTCTGTCTACTCTTATATATACCTACAGTAGCCCACTCACTAAATATTGGGGCGTCACAAACTGTAATCTCCTTGGATTTATATATGGAGTTAAATTCATTTAAAAATGTCTCAAAAAATATTTTATACATTAAATTGGGATCCATGTCATTACTCAAGAAAGGAAGCTTATTACACAAATTAACTCTCATACAATTCAGGCGACTTGCTGTCATTGGCCTACATACTATTTTTCGTTTCTTGACCCTTTTTTTTTCTACACTAAAACTTGCTAGTTGACCACAATGGTCTGAATCTAATTTATTGAATATAATTTTATTTTACTATCAGGATTAATGTTACAGTATATATTATCTAAACATGTTGAGATTGTATTGCAATATCTAGTTGGCTCCAAAAATAAGTTAAACAAGTTATATGATTTAAATAAATTTAGGATGTTGTAAGTCTGCGAACAATTAATAAGAATATCGACGTTGAAATCGCCACATACAATCAAATGTTTATTAGATTTTGACAATTTGCTTAAGGCTTGATCAAGAACTTCTTCAAATTTAAAATAATCAGAGGAACCAGGCCTGTATACGCACACTATTATGAATTGCTCAAGTTCTACACAAGACATCTCTATTGTGCATTCTACAGAGAGGGACACAATATCTTTCCGTTCTTTACATTTTATATTATTTTGTAATAAGATTAACGACCCCCCATGTATTGTGTTGACTCTGCAGAATGAACTACCAACCCGGTGGTTGCTGAAACTAAAGATGAGTTCAGTTCCCTTACGCCAGTGCTCTGTAATACATAAAATATCAATTTGTTCTGAATTCATGAATAGTTCCATCTCTAATTCTTTGCCCTGTGTTAAACAACAAATATTTTGATGTACCAGGTTGATATTATTTATTTTATTTGATTTAACAATATTTATAGGGCAATTATGAGCTAATTGTGTGTTACTATTCAGTATAACGCTAGAGGGAATAATCTCTGTTGTCTTACTGACTAATTTAAATGATTTGGAACAAATTCCAAAGCATTGGTAATGTCAAATTTAAATTTATTCTGCTCAATAGAAGCAGATAGTTTAGCTAAATTCTTAGCTGTAATATGTAAAAAATATGATAGCGACTTAGCTATCCGTCTTGATAAATAACTAGGAAGGGAAGTCCTTCCTTTGGTCAATTTTAAATTACATTTATTTTTACTAACACTACTGTTAGAGTCTGAACTAAATATACTATTTATGTCAATAATACTTATTTTATTGTTATAATTACTTAATAAATGTAATTTCTGATTTAATTTATAAATTATATTATTTTCAGCATCTGGCGCATTCTTATAATAGGGAAAAGTGAACATTACAATGTTTTTAATTGGCAAATGACTTAATTTATTTAAATGTTTAACTAACTGTTCACTATTAATGTTTCCCCTATTGGCAATTAGTAAAATTATTATACTATTTGAATCAAATTTGGATTTATATATGTTCTTCATAATATCCAGATAATTTAAGTTTGGATAGCAATTATTTATAATTTTATGTCCCAATACATTTAATTTTGTGCCCATACTTTTACCGATAAAATCACTGTACATTACTATATTATTAGGAGAGGACCTGTGATTAACCAAATTGACACACAATGTATCCACGGACGAGGTAGATGAAGGAGCAAAATGGGTCAGAGGCTCCGTGGTCACGGAGTGACTCAGAGCACCAGACCCACTAAGTGACTCTGGAGGATTAGAGCAAGTACAACACTGATTATTTATTCATCAGTGATTTAATATATAATATTAATAAATTTATGATTATTCATCAGTGATTTAATATATAATATTTATAATATTAATAATTTTTAATATATGAGAATAGAACCCGTATCATCCAAACCCAGACTGCCATCCAAATATGGAGGTAGCAGGCTGTTAGCTGCCTCAATGCCACCCCGCGTCGCAGCATTGAGAGGAAGACGGGAGAGTCGTAGCTTCTGTTCCAGAGGAGCGCTCCGGATCTCGGAAATCGCCTCCTCCAAAATCCCTCTCATCTGCTCTACTTTTTGGGAGACTGCTTCTTCAGCGATCGCATCTACAGGCACTTCGCTACGAACGTTTTCCTGTTGCATTACAACTGCGTTATGATCTGTAGATACGGGTTCGACTTCAGGAGCAGCCTCACGTCGTAATCGTTCAAGCTCAGCGGCGTTGAATACGCCCTTTCGTTGTATGTACCGAGCTCTATTTGCCAGGTTTTGTTTCGTGACAGTTATATTTGGCTCGAGCAGCAGGATCTCGCAGTGCATTACTGATCGGTAGCCAGTTCGCCCGGTTTTCCCCCTACAGCCCTAATATACGCACGCATGACATTTTGGTTCACTTTGGATGTCCATCTCATGCGGCGTACTCCACCAGCGGTGGGCGCCGAATGCTGAGTCCCTTGAGACTTTGTCAGCGCCAAGCCAACTGGTGGGGATGGAGAAGACACCGGCCGGATAGGTGGTGGTACCGGTCAGCGGGGGTTGCTGGCGGCTCGCATACTGCCACGTCCATCGCCAACTCTAGACGTGCCCTGGCGCCCCTCAGGCAGCGGCCCTATGCGCTTTTTTTCCAAGGAGGCTGCGTTAGTGTTGTGCAGCTTTAGTTCCCTTTAGTCACCTTTTACGACATCCTAGGCTGAGGATGGTTGGTCCTATTCTACTCTGCCGGGAACCACACGGCGGTTATTATTTTTATTCTTATTTTTATGGCTTTTAGTTGTGCCAGACTAACACAGATTATTTCGCTAATGTCATGTAAAATGGAGAAGATAATCATAGCGTAGTCAATAATGTTTACAAGACAAGATGTTACAGACAAGATGACATAAAGGACTAATATATTATTTTTATGGAGTTCCCCGGGGTAGTGTCCACGGGCCTACCCTTTTCTTTATTTATATTAATGACTTGAACTTAAACAATTTAAAAGCAACCCAATATTACCAATATCTTTTGCGATGACACTATGGTGCTTTTTAATTAAATAAACTGGTATTTACTTATGAATATAGAAACAGCTGTTCTTAGCAGTATCTCCGCTTGGCTTAAACAAAATTTACTCTCCCTAAACGTGTCTAAAAGGAAGTACATAGGGTTTTTTTGTGCCTCGATTAAAATCCCTTTTTCTGCCTCAATTAAACTCAAACTTCATACTTGTACATCTAATGAAGCCAGCACATATTTTAAATATCTTTCTTTCTTTTCTATTTTAAAAATTGCTTATAGAACATATTTTAGTTGTCTAACAGACTCACTTTATAAAGAATATAAACAGTTATGTGTTAGACAACTTTACATTTTATTAACAACTATACATTTTCATCATTTTATTAACAACTACACATTTTCATAAAATGTCACTTGTTACAACTTCATATCCAAAATATATTATTACAGAGACACCAAATTGTGTTACGTGGGTTTCCCCTAGGTTTATAACAAAAATGGTATAGCGAAGTTTTAATTTTTTTGCCCCCTTAATGTATACGAAGATAAATAAAAACATTAATACTATCCACTACTCTTTTTGATCTCTAATTGATCTGTGAAAATAAAATATGTAGGTAATTGGGTTCTAAATTTAAATTATTATGAAATTGAAATTTTCCTAAAATTATCTGATATTTAAATGTTTAATAAAATAAGCAATTATTTGACTTCTCAATATAATCTCAATATCATAATAATCTTAGATTGATTATTAAAATTATCTGGTATTAAAATGTACTGAGTGTTGAAATTGATTGTTCCTGTATGTTATCTAGTAAAATATGTAGTAGTAAGTAGTATTAGAATTAATATTATATATATATATATATATATATATATATATATATATATATATATATATATATATATATATATATATATATATGCAATCTCAGTATATATATTTATATATTGTATATGCACTGATCTTTTTGTCGTATGATACTCTTAGCAATTTAAATAATATTCAAACTTTCTAGTCACTATACACCACGACACAAGGAGTCCTAGTGTGAGGATATGCATAACTAAGAAACTGTTTTTTATTATAAAGATAAATTCACAAGTTACATCTAAACATGTTTATTATTTGTTTTCTTTTGATAATAAGATACTATTTATTATACATAATTATATCAATCTATTTTAACCTAACCAGGAAAATAAAAAGATAGAAATTTATTTCTTATTTATTTTTCAACATATTTTTCCCCCAAGTTCTAAACACTTTTTTTCAGCGTCCGGGCAGAGCTTCTTTACCAGCTTTAACAAAATCTTCGTCTATGCCTTGAAAATATGCGTCAGCACCAGACTTATTCTCCTCATATGTAGAAAATTTTAGCCTTACTAAGTGGTTTTTGAGCTTTGGGAATAGATAAAAGTCAGATGGAGCGAGATCAGAAGAACACGGGGCATGGGGTAACAATTCGAAGCCACACTGATAGATTTCTGCCATAGTCTTGACTGATGTGTGAACTTGCTCATTATCCTGGTGTAACAAAACTTTTCTTCTTAACAATCCAGGACGTTTTTCTTTAATTAATGCGATGCGATTTCTTAAATTTACTGACCAACAAAACTACTTTAGCTTTTTTCGGAGCTAGAGATCCTAGTATTTTCCATTGTTTAGATTGATTTTTTATCTCTGGAGCATGGTAGTGCACCCAGATTTCATCCATAGTCACAAATCTCTTAAAAAAAACAAGTGCGAGTCGGACTCGCCCATGAAGGGTTCCGTAGCAGCAAGTAACATCATGTAAAAGTTCTTGTAGTTCGTTGTAACTTTGATCGATGTTTTAATAATAGTGTATTTTTTTTTACAAAAAATGAACCTGAATGGCAAAAACGGAACACTTATGGATTCGTCATGTCTGTCTGTCTGTCCGTCCGTATGTCATAACCACTTTTTTCCGAAACTCTAAGAACTAACTTGGTAAGTAGATATATTCTGTGAACCTTTTCAAATTTTTTTTTTCATCGAACCCATACGTGTATATCTATGGGGTATCTATGGATAGGTCTTCAAAAATGATATTGAGGTTTCTAATATCATTTTTTTCTAAACTGAATAGTTTGCGCGAGAGACACTTCCAAAGTGGTAAAATGTCCCCCCCCCCCTGTAACTTCTAAAATAAGAGAATGATAAAACTAAAAAAAATATATGATGTACATTATTATGTAAACTTCAACCGAAAATTGGTTTGAACGAGATCTAGTAAGCTTTTTTTTTGTTAAAAAAAATACACTATTATTAAAACATCGATCAAGTTACAACGAACTACAAGAACTTTTATATGATGTTACTTGCTGCTACGGAACCCTTCATGGGCGAGTCCGACCCGCACTTGTTTATAATATTAAGAATCGTTGGTTTTGAACATTCCTGACTACAAGACTGAGTATATGCCATGATAAGTTTGTAATAATTACAGTACTTAGTCTGTAGTGTCTTTTATTTTAGTTTGGCCTTCTTAGGAACATTGTGGCCTTACAAAGAAAGGACCCATAAGAAGGCAATTTCAGGTGAAAAAAAAGTATTTAATTTCACTATGAAACGCATTGACAAGTTATTTGATATCAATATAATACTCTATAACTACTATTTTTATATAATTTCCATTAATATATTCTTAGATATACAATGGTGTTCAAGTAATGTTCGTTGAGTTTTTTATAAATTATAAAAATATATATTTAAGTTTCGCTTAAATGAAAGAGCTTATTATGTAATTTTAGTAAAAGCGGATATATTAATTGTTACAATTCTATTTTTCAGTTGAAAGACTGCTTTATAATATTTGCCTTGTTTGGAGCCCTGTTCCTTGCATGGCCATTTGAAAGAGCTTAATAAATTAAGCTATCAAAAAAAAGTGATTTATATGGTACACAATAAAACAAAGTACCTATTACTTAATAATTTATTTCCTTCATTTATCCACTAAATAAACGAATAAAAAGTGTTTATTCGTTAGGTTGGCCTTCCATGGTCCACCCACCTTATATAATAATTTATGACACTTTACATCTTGTATTAAATCTTTGCGTTTTTATCACATACCTAATTTTTTTTATAAATAAAAGAGAAAAATAGTACTTAAAATTTGAAAAAAAAATTAAAAGAAAAAAATACTGTTTGAAAACAAGCTTTTATTGCGTTTTTGTTAGTAAAAAGAACTAAAAATTTTAAAATAATAATTTATACTTAATAAGAAAAATATCATTAATCAGGTACTTACCTACATTGCAACTTTTAACAGTAGTAAACCATATTCGTCTACGTTACAATAATCCAATATTACCCCTTAAACTTTACACCTTATATTAAATCTTTGCGTTTTTATCACATACTCATTTTTTTTATAAATAAAAGCGTGTTACGTGTTCTTTTTTCTTTTAATTTTATTTTCAAATAATTGGCACATGAGAACGAGTGCATCTACGTACTATAATTATATATACATTTTTTAATTTTTTAATATTTTTTTTTTTGTGAAACATGAGATTATGTGGCGTGCACTTTTGGATTTTCCAAACAATTTTAAATTATTAAATAAGTATTTCAACTGTTAAAATAAAGACAAATTTTACGTATAGTTTTAAAATTTAATTACTTATTACCGAAAATGTACAGAAATACGTTAACTATAAAACTTACTATAATTAAATTATATATAAAGATCGAATTTCTTAAGATTTAACCAGACAATATATGCAGGGTATATATGCAGGGTATTTATACTGTATATACCGGATGCAAATATATGCATCCGAGACTAAGGAATTCACAGAACTTAGCCCAATCTTGCTTTTGTGATTTTTCTTCCGAGCTTAACGTCATAGGTTATCAAAATGAATAGCATAAAATATTTTATACGTATATACGTATATAAATAATATCGGATTTTGATTTATTAAATTTTTTTTTCTTTTAATTCCTTTAATTCATTCAGCGGTGGAATTAAACCAAAGGCAATCAGGCATTATCTAAGCATTAATATTTAAAAAAAAATTGTAAACTTGGCCATTTATTTCAGAATTTTTTGGGCGATTTATTAACATTTTTTTTTCTTTTAATTCCTTTAATTCATTCAGCGGTGGAATTAAACCAAGGGCAATCAGGCCTTATCTAAGCATTAATATTTACAAAAAAATTGTAAACCTGGCCATTTATTTCAGAATTTTTTGGGCGAAAATTTTTGTAAGGATCTAATAACACGACATAATATTTAGAAAAGACACTAGTAGCGAAAAAATATTTATTGTTAGGCCTCCCGGTGAAAATTTTACACGCCATTAATATAGGGGTTTATTTGTTTCGCTTCGATGACTGCCTTTGGAATCATCAAAAATCTAAGGAATTAGTCTGTACATTCAATTCCATTTTAAAATTTTATATAAACAATTACTCTGAGTTTCTTATGCGTGGTCTTCTATTGCAATATGGGCTTATCTATCCTATCCGGTCTTATGACGTTAATAATTATAAAAAATTCTCTACAAGCGTGTTAATGCCAACACTACCTGTCTTCTGGACATTATTTTATCATTTTCAAATTATATCTACATGTGATTGATTAGATATTCAATAAATATCTTTTAATTATAATAATTTCAACTTAAACTGATAAAATTATATCTACAAAAATTAAAATATTAATCAAACAGGTACTTTTTTTGGTTACCTAAACCAATTATTTCGAATTTGTTTAATTATTTAGTCAATATAACTTATTTTCTATACCTATATGTACATTATAGTTGCTTTTCACCTGATTTGAGCGAAGCTTAAAAGCATTTGTGTTGTCAAAATATCTATAGAAATAATATACCCCGTAATAGTAACTAGCCGTCATCGAAGTTACGTCGTCACCCCGTTTAACGTATCGTATCAACGCGTACAAAGTTGCGGATTTATTATTTTATATATAATAATATTATATGATTAATTAATTTATTTCTAGATTCCTCCTTATTTTTTTAGATATGACATTGTAAATCATTACTTCATTTTAGATGATATTAAAAGAAACTTAAACAGTGCAGTAAAGGTCAAGCACAATTGTTCAATTCTCGGTTCCGTACTGGTCCGTCACAGTAGAAGAGGATTGTTTTACTTTATTTTCCCATAACTTTATAAGGCTTAAAATTATATTTACAACCTGTTTTATACAATTTAATCTTCACTTTATTAATATATATTCTTACACTTAGGTACATAATTATATATTTCTACTACTGTCATCATCAATAATATTTTTTTGTTAAAATAATTTTGACTATAAATATTTTTTTTAAAGCTTTTTAAAATTTTCGTAATTAATTAATCTTAAACACATCGTTTGACTTCAAAAGATGGTTAATATGTAGCTCACTCTATAATTTTCGAGACGCTCGTAAATAAAAATTGGAACGCATCTGTATTATATACTAGCTGCTGCCCGCGACGTCGTCTGCGTGAACGCTATACAGTACCAAAAATACCTACGATTATACCTTTTAAAATAACATTCATTTACCCGTTTCTTCTTTACATTTCATATCTATAGAAAGTGCAGTAACAGAGGGAGACTGTCTTTTGTAAAATTGACCTTCAAAAAGTGCTTATTTTTAGCCTGTTTTGAATAAATGACTTTATGGTGATTCTGCTGAATTAAGTCATAAGTTGTGACTGAAGCAGATGGAGAAAATAATGAATAAGGAATACAGAATTAGGTAAAAATACATATTTATAGGACTTCTCGATAAACAACATTAGTAGTTTGGCTCTCCGCAGCCAAAATGTAAAGAGACTCAGGACTGGTGACGCGGGAGCAAGCGACGTACAGCTGCCCGTGTGAGAAGCAGCTCGTCCTGAGGTCGACACCAGCTACCCTCAGTGCCTGCCCCTGCGATTATTGATGGTCATCGCGAAGCAAACACTCACGGGGAACTGTACGCTCTTGAACTGGAACGGGAAGTTATGAGGTATGAGGGTAATGCGTGGTATAAATACTGCCTCGCCGACGCCACAACCCGTAAGAATTTCCGCCTCAATGGTGTGTCTGTGGAGCGAGATGACTTTAAGGCGGGTCCCGTTACACAACTTCGGAGGAAATAGGTTCCGCAGAAGCATAAGCATTTCTTATCTTTATGATATATATGGCATGCTTAATTTTCCTCTTTCTTCGTTATTTAGCTCAAATTACTTACACCAATAGCGTGCCGTTTTCGAGTTTAAATTTTGTTATACATTTATGCAGTTCTTTTTGAGTTCTGTTTGTTATTACATACAGAAAAACTCGATGAATTTTATAAGACATAGATGAAGTAGCTTAAAACTTATATAAACACATTTTTTTAAATTGTCTTGCTCATCTTTGAAACGAATTAACGATACAATTTTTATTAAAATGCACAACTCCATCTATGACTTTTAAAAACAACTATTAACCTCGCCAACATGATCAAATATAAATTATTTATATCCAAAAAGGGTTTACACATGTAATTCGACTTGATGTTTTTGAAATCTCATAGATGGCGCTGCTCTAAAATTGTCTTGATACTACTCATATTCATTTCTTATATTACATTCATTATGTTTATCAGCCTAAGTTACTTATATTTCGTGATTTTTATAGTGTGAAGATAGCTTATAGCATGGTTATTAACATATAGTAACAACATTCAAATATGCGTCGTTATATTACACGTTGTTACAGAATGCGTTGAAGAAATAAATGTTCACTGCTCGTTCCCCGTAGGTGATAGCGTGATAATATGTAGCCTGTATGTTGACCCGACTTCTTAATAATATTCGTGCCAAATTTGAAGTAAATCCATGCAGTACTTTTTGAGTTTATCCCGGACATACTACAGACAAACAGACAACAGTAGCATTGCCGAAACATTTCCAAGCTCTGCGAGACAGGAGAGCAAAAACTGGGCTTCGGGTCAATCATGCTATTTAACGACAACGCTTCGTCACATACGTCCCTCAGAACAAAGGCGTTTCTGGAGGAATCCGGTTTTGTAACTTTGTCTCATCCACCGTACAGTCCTGATTCAACTCCCTGTGATTTCTTTTTGTTCCCGATAATCAAAGAAAAAATAAGAGGGATTTTTTGTGTGGCGAAGAGAAGTCGCGATTTCAGACCTATCGGATCAAGACTGGCAAAAGTGTTTTAATAGTTGGTTTAGGCGAACGGAACTTTGCATAGACAATGAAAGAGAGTATTTCAAAAATATTTAAATTAAATATTGTCCTATATCCATATACTTTTTTCTTGTCTAAAAACTTGTCAAGCTACCTACGTATCTTGCAAACCTTGCATCAGTCAATAGCATAAAAAAACCTCAAAGAGTCATCAACACTTTGATCACGTCCAAATAAATCCTTATATTTTAGGGTAATCCTTGGACCGGGAGGCATTACAATTAATGTTTTTTTCCTAATATATAGATAGATTAACAAGAGGCGTAGTTTTTTATAAGCATATGAAGTCACGGGTGGCCGACTAGTCCTAAAGTTAGTTTATAATTATTCAAAAGCTCTTATAATTTTATACATACTCTCAATAATATTTCAAAATTGCAACATTTAAGAATGTATTAATAATTTGGTCGTATCCATCTCCTTTGAACGCATCTATAAAACTTTTTTTTTTTATTTTCCTACCACTGGCTAGTATTTAAGCGATGTTCGGCGTGTGGGTTGGCTTCTGCGTGATTGGATAAGGACTTTAGTCCTGTTATGAGAGAAAGAGTAGAAGTAGGGCTAGTATACGCACTATCTATGTGAAATGAAAATTTCATCAAATATCAACAAATTAACACCAACATTAAGAAGTTATTTTATAGAAAGAAACAGTAAGTTCTTTTAACACCTAAGTCTCAGGTCCCCTACGTAGAATAGCTTATAGCTTATACATATCTTACGCCGGCAAATTTCTAATGACATGAATGTCTCTTTCTCCTTTTTTCTTATTTTTATTTAGTTATTGAAAAAAATGTTCAAACAAATATTTGTACAAATACAAATATCTGCACCGAGTGGGAATCGAACCTACTACCGCTAGCTTTAAGGTGACTATTCGTACCACTATACGAGATTAGTTGTCCTGTTTGACAGCTTTCTTAAATTTATCTGACTACACCATCCATTTTACATCGTATCCCTCTAATCCTCTTTTTTTTCAAGTCTCCAAGCTCTTGTTTACAATCCTCCCGTTGCCTCAGATCTTGGTCTCGTAAAAGGTGCATCAGATATAAATATCAACTTTCAAAACATTGTTCATCAAAATTACGTCTTAACTTTCCCTTTTTTTTTGTCGCAGGGGAATCCATTTACGGATGACATCCAGGACGCCCGGGTGGTAGTCATAGACCTATGTCGGACTCGGCACTTTGGGAGTGCAATACCGTACTAAACCCCTGCGGGAGCCTTCAGTTGCTTTAATTGGAGGGTCCCGGATCTGCAGGCAACAGGATCCCTCCAGCGACAGGCTGGCCTCGGCGAAAAGGCCAGACTTCTCCTCCATGGGGACTGTCCGGCTCACCTCTGAACAGTCCCAACGACGCCGTGTCCAGCAGTACCGGGTTCCCATCCCGGCCCGACACGGGCACAGGGGCGTCACTGGAGGCGCATTAAGTAGCGCCTCCTACGCACCCCCATTCGTCGCCCGCGGATGGAGGCCACGTCGGCGGCCTCCTCTCTCACCCTCTCGTCGGCCTCCTTCTGGGACATTACTGTCTCGCAGAAGGAGACCATCGCCTTCCAGGACTCATCGTCGCCGAGCATTGCGGTGATGATGCTCGGAAGCGACAAGTCCTGAAGAACTGTAATATGCACTGGCTCACTCAACTATCTGTTAGCCATTATAGAGATCCTTTTTGTAGTAAACCAAAAATTTCCATTATTATAAAGATAAGAGAGGCTTTATTCCCATGTCATTAATAAGGATTACGAGTTATGTTGATATGGATTCTAGGTCACTCTGGTATTCCGGACAATGAGACTGCAGACTATTGTCCTAAAGCGACTAGGTACTCATACTAGCACTTTAGATCATTTATTAACTCTACTCGTGATTTGCGTGTTCTTGCGAAAACTCATTTGGACAAGGCTAAATCAGCAACCTTTTAAAGTTTTGCTGCTTTAGCGATAAGGCCGCCTGTTGTACATTTCTCTTATAAACATTTTACTCTATATTTGTTTTTTTTTTTTGTGCTATAAAGAGTACCTACTATACCTTGTATTGTCAACAATGATTATCGCATTAGATAATTGGACTACCTAGAACATTTAAATAAACACGGATTATTGGAATTTAAGACCTGCTGTCATTAAGTAGATAGGGATTTTGACACCGCGATTCAGATAAGCGTTTTCAGCACCATCTGTTATGATAGTATCTTACTTAAAACTTATACTTTATGTGAAAATAAATCGCAATCCACTATTTTAACGATTTTTCCGTTTTTTTCGTTCACTGTGATTTGGATATGAATATTAAGTATTATTAATTGAGTGCTATACATTATTATTTCACATAATCCATTGCATAAATTAAATGTAATGTATTGTATTGTATTGTATGGTCCTTACATATGAAATTGGCGTTTTGTATGGTCGGAACATAAAGTCGATTTTATATATATAATATATTTAATTAATCAAAGTATGTACAATTGCTATCTATGCACTTTTGCCATTTTATAGGTAGTTCATTGGTACCTTTACTTTTAAAAAAATTGGGACGGAAATCAATAAAATGTTTGAAGGCGGTTTGGACTGCCCCATCCGAGTTGAATTTTTTCCGTTACAAGAAGTTATGCAAATTTCTAAAAAAAAAAAAGAGTAATCTGTTGGAGCAAGGTGCGGGGAGCACGGAGGATGTCTTAGACATTCAAATTGAAGCTCCGCTTTCGATTATCGTACATGATCCACTTTTTATTACATGTAATGATTCAATTTATAATTACTTAATTATTGTGCTGATTGAGTAATGTAACGCAGTAGCCTAAGCGCGTTTGTCGGTTTGCTAAAATAACCGCTATAGTGTCCGGGCAATGACCTTTTAGTTTACCAACTGCACAAAACTGCCCAAAGCCTCTCACGTTTTGTTCCGTAATTTCCCACCGGTGATAGTTTAATATACGTTAATCAACTTGTAGTTGACAGGTGTACTTCGCGTACTAATGCCCGTATCGAAAAAAAGTTGACATGAGCAATATAGCCATAGCGACCATTACTTGACACGGGCGCTTGCGGTTATTGCGGTTAGTTTGTAAACTCTTGTCAACTAGTAGTTGACACGGACAGTGGAGCGGATATTTAATCCTTGGAACCGTTGCTACAGCACTGGTGCCACGTTGGAACTCGTACTTGTAAATAAGACGATATTTCAAGTTTTCCATTTTGTTAACTGAGTGACGCAATGATGAAAAACAAAAGAGTAAGAACCAATTGAATTGCGGTTTTCGAAACGCAAATGAATGAGTAAATAGCTGTATAAATTTGAATTTGGAATTTCTAACCAAAGAGGAAATGTTTGAGATCAAAGTGGCCAGTACGACAAAATGCCAATTTCATATGTAAGGACCTAATATTAACTTTCTCTCGTCTCACTTACGCTTCTTCAACGCATTCTGTAACAACGTGTAATCTAATAGCGTTCACGCAGACGACGTCGCGGGCAGCAGTTAGTTCAAAATATAGAAATGAAATTACCATAGCTTTTAAAAGAGTAAAGCGATTATTATGATGAAATAAAACTAAATGCTATTTCAGGATATGGTTTATGATTTCTATGCTGATTTTTTTACATAGTAAATTTCGTTTTTAGAAGTGATGTATTTAAACAAACAATCAGCCAGACATTTTTAAAATAATAGAAATTTATATAATAAGTTTTTTTAGACTCCTACACTAACTTACGTTAGGAAATGCTAAAATAACCAGACACGTGAAATTTACAATTATATTAACACTGATTGATTAATTGATTCCAATACAATAAATTTTATTTAATGAAAATGAAATATTTTTGACGTCATAATTCCTAATAATATTTAATGGACTTTAGTATATCAATCAATCATTTGATTTCGGCCGATGCGTGGCCATCGAATGACGTAACATGACAAAAACCTACACAACGTATGTGTGTGTAACAAAAAAGGGTACAAGTTATACATATTTGCTCTATTATATTACATACCTACGGTCATATACACAGTATCATTTTTTATACATGTGTGATTATTAAAAAATTTCATAATTAAATGACTCCAGTATTATACATTCAGTGTTCAAAAAATATTATTCGTTTTTTGAAAAAAAAAAAAATTAATTTGTCTACATTAATGTTATAACTTTTAAATATTACTATAAAAATAAAAATAAAATTGCAAAGAGACAATATTCGTTAGTTTGTTTACAATCGATAAATTCTGGAACAAGTAAGCTGAATTTAATCATTCTTTGATCCTAAAACATCGCACTATGTTTAGTGATAGCAGAAAAATAGTCATATACATAAACGCGAGTGAGTGATAATTGCGAGGATTGGTTGGTCGTTTCATGTCAATATTTTATTTAATGTTTTCAGGCATGTGGACTAGGATATATCCTAGTTCACTCACCGTTTCGATCAAGCATATATGTTTGATCGAAACTTCATTTATTAAATAGAAATTTTATGTATTAAAGTTTTTTTTTTTATATTGGTAAGAACTAGTTAAAATATAGTTAACATACTAAAATACCTAATATTTGGCAATTACGATAAGAATTACAAATAATGCTTTTAGGGATTGCAATACCGCAGCTTTTATTAATCTGCTGGATCCCGCACCTACAAAGCGCGGATCCGCGGATCCCGCAAATAAACATTTTTGGCGCTAAAACTTTCTCGTTAATCGCGAGTAGCTCGAGCGCGAAGTTGTCGTTCCGCACATCAGAATATATTTGCAATTAAATATTGCAAATAAATCTTTGCAATTAAATATTTTTGTCAAACTGTAAAGTTTTAAATAAAGGCTATAAAATCCGTTATAGACTTTTAAATAAATGAGTAAAATTCGCGTAAATATAAGAGAACAGTATTTAAAGATTAATCTAAGGAAACAGATTACTAATAACTTATACTTAATTAATAGAAAATAAATAATTTCTGTTGCTTAATGTAAGAAATGCTTATAACATATTATATGTTATAAACATTGCATTGTAGCAATCCCGCATATCAATCCCGCGGGATTGAATGAGCTTTGAGATTGCAATCCCTAAATGCTTTATTACCAATTATTATATTTCTAATATGTTAATTTACAGTTAATACATTAAAAATATAATTGAACAACTACAGAAATGTATTCTCTGCAAGAAAATTAAGGTGTCTATTTATTATCCAACATCCAGAGCAAATACTTAAAATAACAAATATTTTTTATGTAAATTTTAATCGGGATAAGAGCAGCATATTTTATTTCGCTCTAAGGCGCAAATGTGGCTGATGATACTATCTAATCGTTTCATTATTTATCTTTTTTATTAAATTCTATCATACATCATATCAATTTTACAGATCCGGCCGTAAAAGTGGCCCCCGAAAGCTCTTTGACCAAACTCGAGATCTCATGGAAGAACGACGCTAATAATGTAACGCTAGTATATCGGTTCGAGTACAGGAGCATAGCTCGAGAGCGATTCCAATACAGCGAGGTGTGAGACAGGGTGATGTCATCTCTGGACATTGGATGTCAGCACTGAAATACACTTTCAAGCTTCTGGAATGGAAAGGATTCGACATAAATATAAAAGGCGAGTACATCACTCACCTTTGATTTGCCGATGATATCGTGCTTATGACAGAATCTCAGGAAGACCTCAGCATTATGCTCAGTAGCCTCGATAGAGTTTTTCAACAGGTGGACCTTAAAATAAACATGGACAAGACAAGAACCAAGTCGAACATCCATGTAGTGCTCACCCCGATATCAGTTGGAAATTCCACTCTCGAAGTTGTTGACAAGTACATCTACCTAGGACAAAAGGTCGAACTTGATAGATCTAACATCGAGAGAGAGATCAATCGTCGAATTCAGCTGAGATAGGCAGCGTTCGAGAAGTTAAAAAACGTCTTTTCATCGTTCATATCTCAGTGCCTGAAGTGGCAGCGGGCAGGGCTCCTAACTTGTAGAACTGACGGCCGATGGAGCAGAAAGGTTCTCAAGTAGATACCACGTACCGGCAAGAGCAGCATCGGACGGTCATTTAAGAGATGGACAGATGACTTGAGGAGAGTCACGGGAAGCCGTTGGATGCTGGCTGCTTCGAAAAAAAAAGGCTGCTTCGAAACGGTTGCTCTGGGGGTCGATGTCCTACGTGTAGCAGTGGAAATCCAAAGTTTCATATGATGATGAAGATCTTGCCTGTTGCAACTGATGCAAGTTGATTGTTTTAAATTATATTTATTGTTATTTTTGTGTATTGGTATGGAAGAAGAATTAATAAATAAATAAATAGGTGATGATGATCATAGGAAATTTAAATGATTGTCCTTTAGATAAATTGTTTCGGTTACTACAGTTAAATTTCGTGTACAAAGATTAATATTTACTAGTAATTTAGTATTAATACCGAATAGGTATAGTTTAAATTTATTTTTAACGAACATGTAATATATTTTGGAAGTAAATAATCTTACTTAAGAAGAAGATTAAAGAAACACGTTGTTTAAAAATCTATAATACGCTTTTTATTAACTACATCATTTTATATTATGATCTAAATTCTGTTATAATTAGCAAACATTTCAGTAAACATTAGGATTATCATTCTCATCTTTATAATTATTGACAACATCAAAATAAAATTAAACAAACTCTTTGTTCCTAATTGTAGCTCATACCAAAACAATCAGTTTGTTTTAAACGTATCTTTGTATAATAAGCATAATCGTAATGATAACTTGCTTTGGAGGCAAACGTGATGATAGTTCAGCCTTTGATCTAGTAAGAGTGACTTGTGGTAGTCCTGGCGATTCTATATTTTGTAAGAGCAAAGTATCAACGGCCGCGTATGCTTCGTGAACGACACGCTGTAAGATAAATAATTCCATTTAACAAATAGAATAGAGAATAGAGAGACTATGATTTTGTTACTATTGTACTTAGTTCATAATATACATAGGTACACATAAAAAAATTGTCACGAATGATGGAGCAATATATGAATTTATATATTTAATATACCTACCAGAAAACTGAAGTATAAGATGACTCATTGAGTTAGATTATTATTTTTACAAAAATTTTGAAAAAATATATTTAAAAAAATAATTACAAAGATTAATTGATCATATAGCCCGTGTAGTAAACAAGTATGGACAAGAATAAGTCCAAATTATCTGTTTCTTAATGGAGGACTCAAATTTGCGTGCTCAGAATAAAACAAAGAAGATCTGATTAAAAGAAAGAGTAAGTTATACCTCTGTTGCAAGTTTTGAATTTTGAGCGTCATTTGGTCTAAACATCATAACGGTGTAAGTATTATCGATTCCTAAATGTCCATCGACCCAATCTTCAATACCTCCTGCGTAGAGTGCTAGAAAAAAAAATATGTGAAAATTTATATTATACTAACTTTTTTTTAAATATATTTTATTTATATTTGTTCATAAGAAAAATTTTAAATTGATATTTATTATTTACTGGTCAGCGCGTCACACCCTGGAGGAATGCGCCGCTTGGGAGCCCCAGCGCAGAGCCCTGGTGGCAGTGATAGGCGGAGACCTCTCGCTGTCAAGTGTGGTCCGCTGCATGCTTGACAGCGAGAGGTGCTGGTCGGCCGTGACCTCATATTGTGAGGAGGTCATGGCATTGAAGGAGGCCGCGGAGCGAGATCGGAAAGCAGCCGCACACGCTGACTCGCTCCGCAGAAGACGACCGGGGAGGAGGAGACGCCAATATGCACTTTTTTTTGTCGCAGGGGAATCCATTTACGGATGATATTCAGGATGCCGGGGTCGGCAGTCCTAGACCTATGTCGGACTCAGCACTTTGAGAGTGCAATACTGTACTAAACCCCTGCGGGAGCCTTCAGCCGCTTTAATTGGATGGTCCCGGATCTGCAGGCAACAGGATCTCTCCAGTGACAGGCTGGCCTCGGCGAAAAGGCGAGACTTCTTTTCCATGTGGACTGTCCGGCTTACCTCTGAACAGTCCCGACGACGCCGTGTCTAGTAGGACCGGGTTCCCATCCCGGCCCAACAAGGGCACAGGGGCGTTACTGGAGGCGCATTAAGTAGCGCCTCCTACGCACCCCCATTCGTCGCCCGCGGATGGAGGCCACGTCGGCGGCCTCCTCTCTCACCCGCTCGTCGGCCTCCTTCTGGGACATTACGGTCTCGCAGAATGAGACCATCGCCTTCCAGAACTCATCGTCGACGAGCATCACGGTGATGATGCTCGGGAGCGACAAGTCCCCTCCGAGGACCGACGTCAGACCTTGACGCAGCGCCGCCCATCTCGGGTACACCTCGAGGGTGTGCTGGGCGGAGTCCACCGCCGCGCCACAATCGTGAAATTCAGTCGTCGGCTCCCTCTGGGCCGTCCGGCACAGGTAGTCACCAAAGCAACCGTGCCCGGTGAGAACCTGCGTCAGACGGAAGGTGAGGCTTGCGTTTTCGACGCATCCACCGCTCAAGGACCGGGCGAATGGCAGCCGTTACGCGTGTGCCGGACGGCTGCCCCACCAGGTCCCCCCCCACCTCCGCATAAGTGCTTCCTACCATATCCGACGCACCCGTAGGATCCCGTCCAACGTAGGGTTCTCACCAAGAGCCCTCCTACCCGAGACGTATGAGTAGGTCTCGGCAAGAACCTCCGCCACGAGCTTCCACGGGGGGTCGCCGGCTAGAGCAGTAGCTGCAGCCCACGATACCGTACGGTAACTCCGAATCACCCTCACCACGATTGTTCGCTGCGCAGCGCTCAGCGCCGCCTTATTTCGCCAATATGCACTCCTCCACCCTCCGCAATAAAGTGGGAAAGGGCACCACTCGCCACCAGGCCAATAGAGCGCTCAGTGTCCGCGAGCGCTTTATAAGCGAAGGTGGCCCGCAGAGTTGAGCCAACCGTCGGGGCGTCACGGTTGCATGCGAAAGCGATCCCGTGGCGCCCTACTACGACGATGAGGGCACCGCTGGGTTTTAGTGGGTATTCTGGCTCCGCAGTCAGCGAGTCCACATACCCGTCGCCTTTACAGTGGGCGGGATGCATGAATGCATTTACCAGCGTAAAAAAAGGTTGTTAGCACCTTGTAGCTTAACTACAAGGTGCTAACAGCTTTACTAATACACTCATTTGCAAAAAAAACGGGCGGTTTCGATTTTCTTCCTGGCTGAAAAAAATAAAATACCAAAAAGGTTTTAATCATTTGAACATGTTACTGGCCAGTTATAAAAGTGCCATAATGTTTATAAGAGTACATTCCAAATTCAAATTTTTGACTGAGCCTGGTTTTCAAAGAAAATAACTTTTAACTACATTTTGTGGCGCGAATTCCCTATAGTTAATATCGACTCTAATTAACTTTTTGTCAATTTTTATTAAATTATCTGGTGTCCTTGACATTTAAAAGTATTGTTATTGCTGTTTAGCAATCTCGAAAATGGTAGATAAAGTGATAAAAGCGAGCAAAATTATTGCGCTGCTTGAAGAAGGTTGCAGTCAATGCTTCGTAGCTCAGAGGCTAAATGTGAGTCGGTCGACAGTTCAAAGGACCTGGCAGCGATATCAAGAGACCGGTCACGTCAAGAGAAGGCCCGGTTCTGGCAGAAAGACATGTACCGAACCACGGGATGATCGTTTTCTAGTTAGTCAAGCGTTGAGAAATCGCAAATCTTCTTATGTGGACCTCAAGAACACCCTCGAAGAAGTAAGAAATGTGCAAATTAGTCTATGGACGGTCAGGAGGAGGCTTTTCGCTGCTAATATACACAGTCATCGCCCGGCACGCGGCCCTAAATTACTCCGTGGACATCGAGTTGCCAGGCTTAGCTTCGCTCGAAATTGTGTGTCATGGACTCATGAAGACTGGGATAGGGTATTGTTCTCCGATGAAGCCAGGATATCTCTGCATGGTGAAGACCGACGTCGGCGAGTGCTACGTAGACGAGGAGAACGCTTTGCAGAGGCATGTTTTGAAGAAATCACACCTTTTGGAGGGGGCTCTGTTATGTTTTGGGCAGGAATAAATTCTATGGATCGTACGGAGTTAGTCTTCATCGAAAACGGTACACTGACTGGACACCGATACATAACGGAAGTTCTAATTCCTTATACACAACCCGCTTTAACCGCTCTTGGCGAAAACTCAATTTTTATGGACGACAACGCTCGCGCCCACCGGTCTGGCGGCTTGGATGCGTATATGCTAGAAGTCGGAATTCGTCGTTTGGACTGGCCAGCTAGAAGTCCGGACCTCAATCCCATAGAGCATGTCTGGGACGTTCTGAAGCGACGAGTGAGATCAGTGCAGCCGGCTCCGCAGACCATCAGAGAGCTAAAGAATGTGATTACCGCGGAGTGGGAACGTATTCCCCAAGAAACCATAAAAGATATACTCACTAGCATGCCCAGACGAATGCAAGCTGTGATTTCAGCAAGAGGGGGTCACACTCAATACTAAACTTTTATCTGCTTTTAATGTATTCAAGAAAAACAAAGAAATTAACGCGTTTCATTTTTATTTAGCGAGCAGGTACAATCATAGTGTTTTGAGCTTAAACATTATTTCTTAATAATTTAATTAAAATGTTATGATAAAACTGATGAAAACTATTCCTTCCTAATTAATTTATAAAATTCTGAGGATAACAATACCTAAAATTGTCAAACAAACTAATAGTAACTATAAAATAGTTCTTTGCTTAAGTGCCCGTTTTTTTGCAAAAGAGTTTATTAGTAAAACTGTTAAGCTTAACTTTTGAGCTTTTATCATTATGTTTATATGATTTTTACCTTTTTAAGTTACCATAATATAATGTATAAAAATTTCTCTCATACAAAAATTAAGTTCTTCTGGATTGTATAACTAACAAAAATATATAATCATATTTAGTGTATATGACTTTTATATTCATCTCCCAATAAAATATCCTATTTTGCTACCATTTTTCAGTTTATACAAAACACATTGCAACTTACGTAAAAATTCCGAAGTCTGACCAGCAACGTACGGTCGACCGCTAATGCTATAAGCAGCGGAGGCTGCTCGTGAAGCACGTTGTCTCTGTAACAAAATAATTGTTTTATAAGTACAATTGTTAAATATAACGTGTACGTGTAGTAATTATATTAATAAGTTTATTTAAATTAAGTTCCAAAATGTAAACCAGCATACGGACCGACCAATTATGTAGAAATTTGTAAAATTACAATCTGATTTGTCAATGTTTATTTCATTTTGATGTCAAGAAACGACTTCACTCGGTACGCGCTAAGAAAACATTTGTTGACGTCGACGTTTGGCAAGTAGATCCAACAAGTTGGTATCCTGTCAATATCTCTGCATTTGAAACTACGTCTATTATGCTGGCTTATTTTTGGATTAGATCCTTATAAAAATAATTACGTATGCTTACGTGAACGTGGTCGAAAGCACGTCTCTTGTTAGTATGCGAGTAAGGATATAATATTCCCTAAAATAATAATTTTAATTAGTAGTACTTGAATTGGTACTTACAAAATTTAGTATGTATTTTAATTATATAACTCTATATAATAATTAAAAATATTAAAATGTTTAAAAAGCCTTACAAGAACTTCGCCTTCCTTAAATGCAATAAGAGAGTAGATTGATGCTTGTTGTCCATGAAGGAAGTCTGTAAGAGCATGGGTTTCTATTTCGCTAAGCTGACGAGGGCCAGCATACAGTGCGCCACACGGGTGCTCTGCTCGTAACTCATCCGCTGTGGTCGATTTATAATATTACTAGCTGTATCCCAAGGTTTTATTCTTCATATTATATTATCAGTACTGTCTATATACCAGATTATATTTATGTATTGTAAATCAAATCTTGGAAATTTAACAAACATCCATTCTATTCATTCTATCTATCCATCCTAACAAAATTTTGTGTTCCCATACTTATACAGTTTATAATTATATAGATGCAAATAAAAACACCGTTGATTCATTGTGATAAGATCGTTGTTTGATACTTTTTTTTTAATATAAATATTATTAAAAATATTCTGAAAACGCCTTACGAGGTATCCATTGGTATTCAAAATTACGATCGAGGTTTACACCGTAGCAAGGTTGAATCGTGCATCGGAGTCCAAAATCTTCGCAGGCTCGACATGAATCGCGTCCTTTGCAGGAATCCCAAGACTGGCGTAAATTCTTAGACCATTCTCTTCGCTGATTAAAACCAAAATAATGGAAAGTAGGCAATAAAAGGAATAAATTTAAGATCATCTGTATTTTATGTTTACTACTTGTTCAAAATAGTTTGATTATAATTCGAAGTAAATATAATTGTATGATAAATATCAATAATTATTAATATTAATGTAAAATATTCAACGGGGCCATTAGTAAATATACTCTATACCGGAAATCACGAATCACACACAAATATCTATATAGATCCCAATATACGAGTACATCCCTATAGTTTATACAAATGTTTGTAATCAAATCTATCTATTAGACAAATAACTAATTTTATAGTAAATCAGGGATTAGTAATAAGTTTAATCACATTAATAATATCGAAATATATATATTATTATTAAGTGTTTACGTAAATACCTACGTGTCACCATAATTATCGATTGGTATTTAGGTTCTTATCAAAACAACGTTATAACGTCGTAAAGTAAAATTTCTCCGAAAAAAAAAAGTAAATGTCTGTAAAAAGTAAATGTCTTCGATAAAAAAGTGTATAAGAAGGGGTATGTTTTTGACGTATATGTATGTATTAACACAAAATATATACAACCCCTATGTACAAAAATATCTACTTAATAGAAATAGACATAAGTTTAATAGTAATTTGACATGATAAATCGCAATAAAGTAAAATTATTTACTGGTGCATTACAAGGATTTATTGACGAATTTAGAACTAAACAGCAAATTGAACAAGACAACCCATCTTTTAACTAAAATATTCTGTAGATTTAGAGAACCCGTAATATAAATCTGTCGTATGTATGTGTATATGTATATTATACAATTATAATATAATCTATTGGAACATTGAAAAAATATAAAATCTACTAAGGCACAAAATGTGTCCTGCCTGTTTCCAACTTTTTTAGCCTTGTCTACTTCTTTAATGTTCTTCAGCTATTAAAGGAAATTATTTTAATAACAGTTTTTTTTAACCGCTACCAGATATGTTTTTAATTTTTTAATTATATTTTTTATTATTGGATGTTATTGTGTTATATAATTAAACGGATTTATGAGTAGAATAGAATATGATAGAATATAATTTATTATACACTACTTCCGCAGGTATTAAACATCATCATCATATCAGCCATTTGGTGGCACACCAACTGGTGGTATAAGGCGACCGCGCGCCGGCAGACACTTGCGACGTAGGTGTTGAAGGTGAGTTTCCGGTCTATGACGACTCCCAGTAGCTTGATCTCATTTGACAAGACAATATCGATCCTGCCCATGTGAAGAAATGGGGTGTCAAACGCATCATCATTATTGACCATTGCGTTGGTTTTACGAGGCGCAAGTCGAAGTTTATTAGATGCACCCCACGCCCTCACATGTTCGACGGCAGCATTGGCTTGTCGTTCAATCTCAAGGGCCGTCTCATTCTCAAACACCAACACCACATAGTCGGCGAATGCCTTTTTTTGCATTATGGCATTATTGCATTATTTTTGACGGGAAATGCATTTACGCATCCCGCCGCAAAAACGGCGGGTATGTTGGACTCGCGGCCAGACGCCAGGGCAGTGCAGGCAGGGGCGATCCCAGCAGGCCGAATACCCTAACTAAAACTCATCGATTACGTCGTGCGCCGTAATGGGACGCCATTGGGTCGCTTTCGCATTCAACCACGACGTCCTGGCAAAAGCCACAAGTGAGGGATCGATCCCTGGTCGCTTGCTCAAGCGCAGTAGCCAAGCTCGTTATCCATTCGGCCACAGTGTCACATGACACATTCAGTGTCAGGCGACACAGCAGTTATGTCTACGTAACTGCTGTATCGTTATCCGCCTCATATGACTTCGAAGGCGGGAGTTTCCTCCTTGTTGAGAATAGTTAAACCGAGGTTTCCAGGGTCCCGTGCAGTTCCTCGCCACGGCGATTTGTCATGGGACTTTCCCACCAAGCGTTTTTGGCGTTCGAATCACCTGCGGTGATCCACCTCCGGGCTCCCAACTCGCGGTCGATCCTTCACAGGTGCGCTAGGTGCGGATCCATCGGCAGGTCAGGCTCGAAATAGAATGAGACCATGGCAATCTCCCAGGTGATGGTGCGGATACCCACCACATAAATGTTGTTTGTGGTGAGTTTCGGGTACTGTATGTATATACGTGAAGGGCCGCGTTCTAAACGATCATTGCGGCATTTACAATACCCTCTCCTTTATCAGCGCTCTGGAAGGCCCTGATTCTACTCCGAGCCGAAACTCTGTACTCCCCGCCAACGTATGGTTCCTGTACCAGCGCTACCTGTACTCCGCTTTTATGGGCCTCGAGTATATAAATAAATATAAATAAATATAAATATTAACCAACAATCACACCACGTTAACCTAGCCCCGTGATAAGTTCGTAAGAACTTGTGTTACAGGTACTAGGAACGGAAATAAATGTAAGATATAAATACATATATACATAAATACACATCCATGACCCGGTGCAGACATCTATATTCGTCATACAGATTATCTGCACCTGGCGGGATTCGAACCCGCGACCGCTGCGTAAAGTGTACAGTTGCCTAACCACTAGACCAGCCGGCCGTCACGAGTAGAAGCTCGGTGTGTGCCAGTTTTTTACGCTGGAGATTTGCCTGAAGGATTCGGAGTGTCACTGTGTCTGCCGGAGCAACCTTAGCAACAAGCGATCGTGGAGCGGGCTAGTTCGTGCCATCTCCACCTAATTAGGCAGTCGCTGCTGAAGGCGTTATGCTCATGGTGATCGAGATTAGCTTTCAAGCAGTTCCTGCACGTCGGTGGGACGTCCGCAGCCCATTCCGCGCATTTTGCTTTAAGGTGCGGGCCTCCAAAGTGGCTGCATCCATCGGCTGGTTCCTTGCAAAATCTTTTGCTATGGCCGTAGCCTAGGTACCTCTTCTGCCCTCATTCTCTGGAGATCTATGTGGACACTGCCCATGCCAGTAATCCTACTCCAGAGAGTGGGTGAGGTGCTCAGGACCACGTTGGCCGTGTGCTAGGGGTGTGCGATAATTATCGATAATTCGTAACTACTCGATAATTTTTCATTCGATAATTATCGATAATTATCGATAAGTGTTATTCGATAATTTTGATTCGATAATTATCGATAATTGTTCATTCGATAATTATCGATAATTATCGATAAGTTTTCATTCGATAATTATCGATAATTTGTTGCGGTCCGATAATTATCGATAATTTTTTCCGATCCGATAATGATCGATATTTTTGTGTGATCCGATAATTATCGATAGATTATTCAGATACTGGACGGCGGATGACCTTTTTTTTTTTTTTTTTTAGGTATTCTGATAGGGAACGGAGGATTATAGCAATACGGGCCGGCGGATGACCTCTTTTTTTTTTTTTTTAGGTATTCTGATAGGGAACGGAGGATTATAACAATACGGGACGGCGGATGACCTTTTTTTTTTTTTTTTTTTTTTTTTTTTTTTTTTTTTTTTTTTTTTTTTTTTTTTTTTTTTTTTTTTTTTTTCGTCGTCCGAAAATTGTGTCGATAATTATCGATAACTTTCGTGAACTATCGATAACTTTTATCAGATAATTATCGATAACTTTCGCCAATATCGATAATTTTTATTCGATAATTATCGATAACTTTCGCTACTATCGATAATTTTTTATCCGATAATTATCGATAACTGTTCATTCGATAATTATCGATAACTATCGATAACTCAATACGATAATTATCGATAATAAAATTATCGATAATTTTTTCCGATGAACACCCCTACCGTGTGCGGATTCCGGGTGCCCTTTCTATATTTTACAAGGATCCGGTTTCCCGACGTCGAGGTTGCAAAAGAAGTGCATCAGGACATTTTTAATTTCTTCATCAGTGTTAATTTACAAAACTCCCTTGAGTACCAGAAGCAGCTCCCTATCAATCTATACTAATAATAAATCTGTTAAAACCTCCGTTTCATTAATACACTATATATCATCAAGAATAAATTTTAATAGCGCGCTTTAATTTCAATCAGCGCCATCTCTTATCATTTTTTGTTTGTGCACGTATCACGAAAAAGTACAAAACCAATGCAAATAACTTTAATACATAAAAATTATACATAACTCACAGTATAATTTAGTTTTTGTTTCATTGTAATTAAATTTAAAAATAAATATTTAAGAAAATAGAAATACGCCTACGCGACATAGACGCCATCTGGTCTAACGAATCTTAAAAACTCACAAAACTTATTTTTGAGTTATTATTTTGATAAACTTAAAAGTTTACTAAATATGTCGGATAGAAATAGAAATCGTTTTAATATTTTAGATAAACCTCATTTTCAATTAATATACTATTATGTTAAATTATGTTTGTCTAAATATAAAAACGATATTCTACCATTATACGATAGATGGCGCAGAATATGTCATATAATTTTTTGAATCGCGCTGACCAAAACTTCGGCCAAAAGAATGAGACTCGCCCGTATTTAACGATTTTTTTTTGCATTTAGTACCTTAGTGTACTATGGTCTTGGTCGTTATGTATTTGTTGATTATACAAAGTTGGAGGGTTATAGCTATTTAAGTTGTAATCTATATATATAAAGTCGTGTTAGTTACACCGTTTATAACTCGAGAACGAGTGGACCGATTTTTATGATTTTTGTGTTTTTGGATTTGTCTTCGTCGGAAATAATACTTATTAAAAAGTGATATTCATAAATGAAAATATAATTAATTAAAAAAATCAGTTCAAATGTTTCATCCGTACTATCTATACATATAATAAATCTGTTAACGAGTCCGTTTTATAATCTTAATCTTTATATATAAAAGCGAAAGGTCACTCACTCACTCACTCATCACGATATCTCTGGCACTATAAGATCTCGAGACTTGAAATTTGGTAGCAATATTCCTTTTGCCGAGGAGAGGTCAGCTAAGAACGGATTTTACGAAATTCTACCCCTAAGGGGGCAAAACAGGGGGGCAAAGTTTGTATGGGACAACGTAGTTCCTTGGTCCAATCTACTTCAAATTGTGCATAAAATATTCTTTAACAGAATTGACTGAAGACGTGTTTCGTATTTTATCAAAATTCATCTCCTAACGGGGTTAAAAGAGGGTTGCTTTTGCTTCGAAGTTGATTTGACAACTCAATCCGTTTATTATAAAATATTTTCCAGTATCGACGCAGGTGTAGGTGATAAAAAATATAAATTTATAATTTTTAAAATTTTAGTTAAATACCCGTGCGAAGCCGGGGCGGGCCGCTAGTATAATAATAAAATCACGAAGTTGGATCTACCAAGCTGGACCTTTTGTCCAAGGTCTTTAAGAAAAAAAAATGTTGCTCTAAAATGAAGCATCCTAATATAAAATAATAAATACCTACACATACATACATATATACATTCCATAAATAAGACCTCATAAGTCATCAGAAATTATAAGTTGCAAAATCGTAAATAAATAATAGGAAGGACAGAGAAAATAAATCAATAATTGAACAGAAATTAATGCAAAATAATAATAAATAAGACTAATTCACGATCTTTAAAAAATGTCAGTGACTGTGCTTGTCTGATCTTGAGCAGTAAGGCATTCTACAATTGGACTGCCTGTACAGCATATGACATTTTATAAAACTTGGTGTTGTGCACAGGTACCCTTAGTGTGATATTCTCTACTGATCTTAGAACTTTAATATGTGTGCCAAAAAAAAATTAATTTGTCCTTAAAGTAAGTTGGCATTTACGCGTAGAATTTAGAAGAATGGGTATTTAGGTAGAAAATTTTTACAAAAATATTATAATAATTTACTATAACATAGATTAGTCTATCAATGAGTTAAAGCACACAGTTTCACAGAAGGTAGAATATGATAAATTTTTATGCACATGTCTCTTACATGCGGAAAAGTCATTGAGTAGTCGTATCCATCAGGATTAAAAACAGGAATAATCCAGAAACGAAATTTTGAAAGCAAATCGGAGCGTGCTTCACTGCGTTCGATTAATTGATATAAGACATACATCGCGGCCGTAACTGCATGGTGGTCTCTTCCTTGAATTCCTGTAATGATTATATCTTCATATTAAAATCAACTAGTACACTACACTACTAGTACAGTCATACAAGTACTAGAAAAAGTCAGAATGTTACTAGAACCCAACGCAGGTAAATAACTTTAAATATCACGAAGAACTTTTTAGAACTTTTTAAAGAGCAGAGTAAAATATTATTTTCATATTATCGCTCGCTCGCTTGCTCGCTTCAGCCTATCGCATTCCACTGCTGGACATAGACAAGTTCCCCAATTTCTTGCCAAATATCCGAGTTTTTTGCAATCCTTATCCATCCTCCGCCAGTGACCTTTCGTAAGTCGTCGATCCAGTGGGCCGAAGATGTTTCACACTGCGTTTGCTGACACGCGGTCTCCACTCTAGGACACGTCTGCTCCAGCGGCCATCGGTCCTCAATCGATGCGTCGATGCATTGGTGCTGCGTGATCAGCCCACTGCTACTTTAACTTGCTGATTCTAGGGGCTATGTCGGTTACTTTGGTTCTTTCGCAGGAACTCTCATTTCTGATTTTATCCTTCAGAGAGACTCCAAGCATAGCCCGTTTGATAGCACGTTGAGTGACCTTATATTTGTGTAATAATCCCGTGGTTAGTGTCCACATCTCGGCACCATATCAACACAGGTAGGACGCACTGCTTGAAGTGCTTTTGTCTTTAAGCATTGCGGAATCTTCGAATCTAAGACTCGACGAAGCTTACCAAATGCTAATTATATAAAATGCATAATAAATTAATCATAATCATATTTTATAAATCCTAATGTCTATTATATCTGATAGAAATACTTTTTGATAAAAAGATAGCTGTATTCACAATACCACGAAATAGAAAACGATAAAGATAAAGAATATATTCATTGACGACCGTTCTGGTGTAGTAGTGCGAGTAGTTACCTCAGTGCCGGGCGCCGAAGGTCGCGGGTTCGATTCCCCATTCGGGACAGATATTTGAATTTGTACAAATATTTGTTTCCGGTCTGGGTGTATGTCCTTGTGGGTCTTCTAACCGTGCCTCAGAGAGCACGTAAAGCCGTCGGTCGGTCGTCGTTATCATAGACACCTGATAAAAATCGTTACCGAATAAAAGGAAATTATCCGCCAAGCCGCATTGGAGCAGCGTGGTGGATTAAGCTCCAAGGTAAAGGTGGTTTACAGGCTGATACAGTACAGTACAGAAAAGGATAATAATTCTTCCTATACGAACAAAATTACGACTAAATAAATTTTTCATACCTGCAACAATCATTACTGTTTTTTTAGCAGACACAATTTGCCCACTACTTGGATCATCAACTATCATCATATATATTGGATTTTCCATAACAGTATAATTTCCTTTAGTAATATCTAACCATTTTGCAACTGGACTTTCTTCGGCCCAATGCTTTAATTGCGTAATAATCTACAGGAATACAACAACAAAATAGTGTAAGCTTTTGAGCTTAATCAAGTACGTGACTGTATTCTCAAAAATACAAATAAAATATTAAAAAGTTTCCAGGAAAAAATATATAAGAAACATACCTCGTGTAGGGATTGAGGTCTACTGAAAGTAAGAGGATTTGAAATGAGAACACTGCAAATAGGTCTCTTTCTTGTAGAGTTATTTACTGAGTACTTAGAAACTTTCTGTAGGGTCGAAACATCCAATATAGATTTAGCAGTAGTATTTACAGTTATATTTTCCATTTCATCTTCATCTTCGTAATTCTTGTCTAATTCATCAGTTTCAGTAACATTACCAGTACAGTCTGATTGGGTAATACTTATGGACGTATTTTTTATAGGTTTGGCAATATAAGGCATATTTTCAACATTTTCTTGTGGTTTTGTACTCTCAACATCATCGTCGTCATTGTAAAATAAATTATTATAAAATAATTCATTTTCTTTTTCAAAACTTTTGTTTGACAAATCTATGTTCTTATGAAGGTTACTATTTTTTTTGTTTTCCGTATAAAGTTTTCTCAAATCTAGATTATTTTCTGTTTTGTCGTGGGTTGTTAATGATGTATGATGAACATCAATTTCATTTGATGTAGTACTCCTTGATAGAGTTAAATTATTATAAAGTTCTGTGTATTGATAAGAAAAAAAATTCATAAATTTAGATGTTCGAGTAGGTATCGATATATGTGCGTAAGGAAATGTCCGTGTAGGCCGTACAGTTGTTTTATGCAATATCTAAAAATAAAATAATTTTATAATTCCTAGTGATAGATATTATTATTATAGTAGACTACTTCATTTTATTTAAACCATATTGTTATGGTTAACCATATTAACCATATATACTAAATAAAATATATACATATAAAAATCTACAATACTATTTTATATTGTTTACATACGAAATTGTCAACTGTTCGTGGGGTTAGAGAACCAATTGTATTATGGCGGGTGAAGGATACTGGCGCTATAGGTGCAAATTGCCGCGCTATAAGTGTTTGAGATCTTGGCAAAAACTGAGGGCTTGCTGGGGGACTCTCATCGCGATGTGGATGTCGCCCAGAGCCATGTTTAATTTCAATTCCTATGAAAGTAATAAAAAGAATTTATATATCATGCAATATAATTATTTCAGTTACGTATTTGACAAAATATACACCTTTCGGTCGTACTGGTGGTATAACATTACTTAATGATTTTATTGGTGCCAGAACTATGTTCTCATCGACTTGTGTTATAGAGAGAGTTGTCGGAGGTACAAAACGAGTATAATCTTTAGAATTATCAAAAGTGAGTTCTGTAGTTGGAGATGGTACCACAGCTCCACTAATTATTATTTTTTCTTGAACTCCAGTTAGTGGTTGAATATTAATTGCCGTAATCGGGTTTCTGGCAGGAGGTACGTCATCTTCTAAAACTTTAACGATGAATTCTTGTGTACTCTCTGGATTAGCGTACCACCGTGTATATTCTGAGATTGCACGTTTGCGACGAAAATCTATACCGAAATTTAAAAAAATAAATAAAAGAAATCCAACCAGATTTTCAATTATAATTCAATATTATTGAATCTTACATGATAATGTACAAACTTTACAAGAGTCATATTCTGTATCGTTAACTTTTAAACTAAACAACCTTTCTGTAAAGCCTAATATTATCAAAAATATACCAAAATTCATTATAAGAAAAAGTAGACTTCTATCATATTTTGACAGTACAAACATTTATCTTGACAGAGATAATATTAGAAAAAGAATAACTGTTATGAATTCATGAATTAAATAGAACATGATTTTTTTTTAGTTATTCGATTGGATTAATTGGTTCATTTTATTAAGATTATATTTATGCAATTTGTTTTTCTTTATATAAATAACATTCTTTTACTAAAAAGTTCACAACGCCGCTAAAGAAGTTTTCACTTCAAAAATTATCAAAATCAGAACGTGCCCAAAGAATAAAACGAGATAGTGTTCACAGTTTTAATTTTTTTTGGGTGATATTCTTACCTCTTTTTATCAGAATAAATTTTGACACATACTTTTTTACGTTGAAAGTGAATGGGTATAATTTTTTTTTGTCATATGGTTAACAATGTTTTTGCATATAAAAGTGTACATACTTGGATTTATATATTTTTTGGGAATTTTGTTTATGATTTTATTTCCACCTCGAAATTTTGAACAGTATGCTAATAAGTCATTTTTATATTATCAATTTTTACAATTGAATCGATAATAATTTGCATTTACGATAACATCTAGATCAGGAACAAAAATGAGAAGGGTTCGAAGCACCGGCTATAATTTAAAGTATAAGGAATATATTGACTATGAGACTATGTTGGGTGTAATACAGCACATGACTACTGAGGATCCTGAAATGGTAGACATAGTCACCTTGACACCCCACACTGCTGCTAATAATAGCCTTACAGCACTTGAACTACACAGTGATGTACATAGCAAGAAACCTGGAATACTTGTAATAGGAAGTAATACTTTTCTCATAATTAAAGTTTGGTAAATATTCGGTGTCGCGCCACCACCGATTTTGAGGCTGATTTTTTTAGAGGTGCGTTATGACTTCAAAACATCATAACTAGTGTTATTATGATGGCGCATGACCTTTTTTAACTTTAAAAAAAAAAATTAAAAAATTATCGTACGAGTAAATTTTTTGTTATACGATTATCGAAAGATATTTTTTTAATGTTGTTGTTAGGTTTTTTTTAATGATAGGTTGTTAGGTCTTTTTTTTTGTGTTAATTCTAGTTTTAACAAAGGCATTTAGCAAGAACTAGTTTTTTAACTAGGGACAACGCGTTGTAACCATAGAGGTATAATACCTTTATGGTTGTAACTTAAAAAAAAGAGCTAACAACCTATCAATAAAAAAAACCTCTAACAACATAACAATAAAAAAATCTTTCGATAATCGTATGAATAACAAAAAAAATATTCATACGATAATTTTTTAAGGTAAAAAAGGTCATGCGCCATCATAATAACACTAGTTATGATGTTTTGAAGTCATAAAGCACCTCTAATAAAAAAAAAAGCAGCCGCAAAATCGGGTGTAGCGCGATACCGAATAATTACCTAAAGTTTATATATAGTTCCCTATATTCGATGTTAATTTAGCAACTAAATTACTCACATATAGGTATAGATGATACCAATCACTGATAAAATAATCATTTAATGAAATTTTTTCTATGATATAAAATACGAAAAATTACATACAAAGGATAAGATGTAAAGAAAGGTTAAATGAAAATTTAATACTGTTCCATTATTCACGAATCAATCAGATTTGTCTTTGACTTGCATTAATATTATTATTTTATATACACCCAACAATTACGTAATCCTTTTTATCTTTAAATTATAACTTTATACTTTATCAAAAGTATAGGTATATAATTATTATTAATTATACATTCGTTATAATGTTTTTTCGTTTGTGGACAAATAGGTATAAAAACACATTTAAATAAATATTTTTAGCCATCAATGGAATGGTGTGGGGCGGACCGAATACTATACTCGAATTAGCTGAAAAACTTCTTTACGACACAAACTATCAAACACCATTTTTTAACGACTATGACTGGTAAAATATAATTTTAAATATAATTTAATAAAGTATAGGTCTAGAAAGATACAAATTTAGGTTGTACTGCAATGTTCTTTATATATTTTTATAGGGAATTTAACGATCTTTGATAGAACAAAGCTACCCAGCTTTGTTCAAACAATATGCTGAGATGAAAATCTAATAAGTATATCATGCTAAGACATTAAGCTTAAGTTAAAGTGTTTAAATTTATAAATTTATTCAAACTTAAAAATTACTAATCCATTTGGGATGAATTAATAAAGAAAATCATTAGTTAAAAAATAAAACCTTTAACTGCATCATAAGTCACCATGTTTGTATGTTTAGTGTTTTAGTTTTTATCATCTTGCCTGTTTTTTTTTTTTTTTGTCTAAAGTAGTTTTAAATTTTTGATTTGTTTTTTTTTAAGACTGATTTTTTTATTGGTACAGATTATTTGACTTGAGACAGTTCTCGTATTTGTGTGGCAATTTTTTAAACGGTTTATAACTTACATTTTAAGGTATCTCATACCGATTGCGAATCCAGATGCATTAAATTTTACGAAGAGTCTTCGCGATTATACTTCAGTAGATGCTACAGAATGGTCACGTAACATTTCTGCTAGAACTAAAACCAAGCCTTCCGAATGGCATAAAAATATCGACAAAGAAACCAGTAACCAACCATGTTTTGGGACAAATATTAACAGAAATTTTGCATATCATTGGCAAGGTAAAAAAATACCAATCAGTTTTTAAAATGTATCAAATTTTGATCAATAGAAATGTATAGGTACATATTATAATAAAATGGTAGGAAAGTCAAAACTGTACATTGAATATTTTTTTAAAGAATACTTGGGGTGTGATCCACAATCGATACCGAAGCGAAAAATATAACTTTTAGAATTTTTGTCTGTTTGTCTGTATGTATGTCCGGGATAAACTCAAAAAGTACTGCATAGATTTACTTCAAAGGCACGAATATTATTAAGAAGTCGGGTCAACATATATGCTAGGTACATATTATCACACTATCACCTACGGTGAACGAGCAGTGAACCTTTATTTCTTCAACGTATTCTGTAACAACGTGTAATCTAATAATGTTCAGGCAGACGACGTCGTGGGCAGAAAGATACTGTACATTTTTTTAAATAAAGAAAATAAGTATTAAATTCTTTTTAAAAATGAGTTTTAGGTACTAGTGGTTACATTAAAATTATTAAACATGAGGTGAATCTTTATTTTAATTTGTCATTGTCGAACAATTATGAAATGTCAATAAGTATAATCTGGAACATGAAATCTTAACTTAATTATGCGATAGCAATTTTTAAAAAATCTGGATAGTAATGTTAAAACTATTTAATTCTTTAACAACATTTTATTTATTTGAGGAGCCGTAGCAATCTACGTTAAACTGATAAAAATTATTACTGATATTTATTTGAAATACTTTTAATAATTATATACACTATTATATTATTATACACAACGTTATTAATATTTTTTGATTACATTTAAATGTATTAACTTAACTACTCTTATCTAACGCCGTCATTCAAAACAAAATTCAAATTAGAATAACTTTTGACATAGTGAAGCTATTTTGATGAAATACAGACTAGGGCGCTTGTGCACTACACGGAATTTTACTGCCCGGCGTCCGATTTTTTACGGTCCGATTTGGCAATGAAAAACACGAATAAGCGTTTGTGCACTACACGGAATTTTACCGGTAGTACCCTTGCGAATTTTATATCACTGAAAAGATAAGAGATTTTAGACTAATTATTTAACATAATTATTCTAATATAGTGTTCTGTGATAGAATAGAATTTATTAAACAAGTATTTTATGGTTTAATTAAAAAAACTGCAGATACGTATAGCGCCATCTTGTATATAAATAAGATACCGGTAGTTTTGAATCCAATGAAACCAATCAATAACTAATGACGCTCAAACGAGATGGCGCTTAGAAGTGATTTTCTTTAAGATTATAATGTAAATAATAATAATAATAAAATATTTGTATAAAGACTTAACTGTGCATAAATATGTAAATAAACTAGGATTTAGAAAGTTTTGGTTAATAACATCTATACAAATAATAAATCTGTTAAAACCTCCGTTTTATTAATAACTATATAATAAATTTTAATAGCGCGGTTTTTTTTTTGTAAAAGTACAAAACCAATGTAAATAACTTTAATACATAAAAATTATGCATAACTCACAGTATAATTTAGTTTTTGTTTCATTGTAATTAAATTTAAAAATAAATATTTAAGAAAATAGAAATAGGTACCTACGCCGCCAATGCCATCTGGTCTAAGGAATCTTAAAAACTCACAAAACTTACTTTTGAGTTATTATTTTGTTAAACTTAAAAGTTTACTAAATATGTCGGATAGGAATAGAAATCGTTTTTAATATTTTAGATAAACATCATTTTCAATTAATATATGTAGGTACTATTATGTTAAATGTCACTAAATATAAAAACGATATGCTTCCATTATACGATAGATGGCGCATGTAGATCATAAAAAATATAAATTTATAATTTTTAAAATTTTAGTTAAATACCCGTGCGAAGCCGGTTCGGGCCGCTAGTTATAATTAAAGTTGATAGACAAATTGTAGTTATGAAAATATATATACGTATAAATGTACATGTTTATTTATTTATTCGAATATTAACTAATAAAATATAATCAATTTATTGATAAATGTTCCTTCTATATAATACTTAAATATTTCGTATTTTATTATTATTTATTTTTTAAGACTCAAACCAATCAATAACTAATCGCGCTCAAACGAGATGGCGCTTAGAAGTGATTTTCTTTAAGATTATAATGTAAATAATAATAAAATATTTGTATAAAGACTTAACTGTGCATAAATATGTGAATAAACTAGGATTTAGATCATTTACAACATTATAATTAAAGTTGATAAACAAATTGTAGTTATGAAAACATATAAACGTACGTATGTACGTGTGTAGTTTATTTATTTATTCGAATATTGACTAATAAAATACAATCAATTTATTGATAAATGTTTCTTGTATATAATACTTAAATATTTTGTATTTTATTATTATTTATTTTTTATGACTCGAACCAATCAATAACTAATCGCGCTCAAAAGATGGCGCTTAGAAGTGATTTCCTTTAAGATTATAATGTAAATAATAATAAAATATTTGTATAAAGAGTTAACTGTTCATAAATATGAAAATAAACTAGGATTTAGAACGTTTTGGTAAATATCATTATAACTAAAGTTGATAGACTAATCGTAGTAATGTAAATATATATATTATATTTTATTATACGTATAAAATATGAACATGTTTATTTATTTTTTCGAATATTAACTAATAAAATACAATCAATTTATTGATAAATGTTTCTTGTATATAATACTTAAATATTTTGTATTTTATTATTTATTTTTTATGACTCGAACCAATCAATAACTAATCGCGCTCAAAAGATGGCGCTTAGAAGTGATTTTCTTTAAGATTACCTATAATGTAAATAATAATAAAATATTTGTATAAAGACTTAACTATGCATAAATATGTAAATAAACTAGGATTTAGAACGTTTTGGTAAATAACATTATAATTAAAGTTGATAGACAAATTGTAGTTATGAAAACATATAAACGTACGTATGTATGTGTGTAGTTTATTTATTTATTCGAATATTAACTAATAAAATACAATCAATTTATTGATAAATGTTCCTTATATATAATACTTAAATATTTCGTATTTTATTATTATTTATTTTTTAAGACTCAAAAAAACCGATCCGGAATAGGGAAAAGTAAAATGTCGGACGGTAAAATTACGGATAGTGCACAAACGCTCTATACATTTATATGGCGTGCCATGTCGGACCGTAAAAAATCGGACGCCGGGCAGTAAAATTCCGTGTAGTGCACAAGCGCCCTAAATGTCACGTCAGGATCTGTACTCACTCTATACTCAGTACTTTAGCAGTGACGTGTGTGACAGACAGACAGGCAGACATACATTTCTAAAAATGATAGATATGTATATAATTAGGTAGTGTTTTTAGACCGTTATAAAAATTGTCTTCGAAAAAATCTGAATAACAGACACGTGAATTTCATACAATTTAATTATATGTATGTACCTATAGATAAGGCCTGATATCTTGGTGTAATCCTACATTATATGAATATTAATTATTATTTAAATGCTATAAAACATAATTTTACACAACGTTTACCATTTTTTCGGTTACATTTTAATGTATTAACTTACCTACTGTTCCCTAATGTCGTCATTCAAAATACAAAATTTGATTTACAATAACTAGGTATTGATAGAGTTATGTTGATAAAATAAAGACTAAACGTTACCTCAGGATGTGCTATATGGATTTTTATGCTGATTTTAAAACCTACTAGCTTTTACCCGCGGCTTCGCTCGCATTTTTTCTTTCGTAAATTTTTTTTTTATATATAAAAAGTATCCTATGTTACTTCTAATACCTCCAAGAATATGTGTACAAAGTTTCATCATGATCGGTTTAGTAGTTTTCGCGTGAAAGCGTAACAAACAAACTTACTTTCGCATTTATAATAATTAATAGGTATTAGTATGATTAGGGAATAGGGATACAGTATCTTACTACCTACTTTAGCACTAATGCGTGTTCAAACAAACAGACAGAAAGACATTTACAAAAATGGTAGAAATGATGTACCTACATCCTACCTATGTGAATAATATATATGAATATAATCAGTGCTTTTAGGCCCCTAAAAATGTTTGTCAATAAATTCTGAAAAAAAAAAATCAGACTCGTGAAATTTACAATTTTATTATAAGTATAGATTTAGAATAGTCATTTTGGAATTTTTAAATATTATTACCTACTTATTTGGTTTCAAAAAAAGAAATGTGAGTCGATTCAAATTTTAAAGACAACTTTAAAATGTCTATTATCTGTCGTTTAAGAATTTAATCGTTTATTGCGTATAATAATTAAAAATACACGTGAAATTTATTGTCATATTATAATGATGATAAACTTATATTATCTACACTGTCAATACCGCTTATATTAAGTTATTATCGTATCAGTATTTGACGCGTATTAAAACAGTGATAAAATCAAATCTTTCTTTTACAGACGACGTATACAAAACACCTGTGCATTGTTCACAGTACTACCCTGGTGCAAAGCCTTTCTCAACTGCAGAAGCCCAAGCAATACGAGAATATGTTCATAAGCTTGCTGATATTGTTCATTTAGCTATACATTTGCATGCGAGTTTCGTACCTAAAAAAGTAATCTATCGATCCATTACTTACATTCAAAAATTATCTTATCTATTTTATCTATCGTTTTACCTACTAGCTACATATTATGTTACTCGTTCAAAGAAGACATTAATAAGTACGACTCGTCACAATTTACAGTGATGATTAATTTAGTTTAGCATGAGTAGCTGAGTTTATTTTTCATAACGATCACAAAGTCCAGCCAAAATTAAGCTGAGTTAAAGGTAGTTGGTAAACTCAGTGAAAGTAAAGTATGTGAAAGTCTCTTCATAATTACACATACTTTATAGAGTATACTTATATTTTTATTTAGCTTTAAGAACTCTGGTAATAATTAAGTAAAGACATAAATATTTCTATAGTAGTTAGCTTATACTGGATTACGTTAACTAGTTAGTTTACACGTGATGTACATACCTATGTACTTATAAATTCTTCTTAAGCTACTCTTAATGCAATAGGAAAACTTACCGATATGGACTGGATCTCTTTCTGTTTGCCACCGTAATTGAAAATAGAAAGCAAGTAGCCAGGTAGCTCAAGTTTAAAAAAAATATATGATTTTCCAGTCATTTAACTACGACGGTTTACGCGTTTTTCTTTGCAACGATGGAGCTTAACCGCGAACATTGGTGCGCGCTATGATATTTTATGATTTAAAATTTGGTTTAACTGAAAAACTTAGCCTCAATTACAATCAACGTGAGGGGCGTCTGCCCCATCATCATCATCGTCCCAACAGTTTTTAGATGGTTCAGTAAATTTAAAAAGGGTAAAACAAACCTAGAAGCTGATTATATAAGTGGTCGCCCACAAATGACAATAACTGCAGAAAATGTGTGGACTACTGAAATTATGGTGCGAGAAGGCCCAGAAATAACATACTCAAGAATATTGGCATTAATTCAGGGAGCGTTAACATTATTTTGTATCATATTAAATTGGAGTGAAGAAGCTTTGTTGTCGTTGGATCTCGCGTTTGATCTCAGACACTGAAAAACAGGCCCGAGTGGATTGGTGCCGTGAAATGCGTCTACAATTTGAAAACGGAACGTCAAGAAGTGTTTCGGAAATCATCACAGGCGACGAAGCGTGGATTTATCAATTTGATCCGGAAAATAAGAGACAGTCGTGAGTTTGGGCTTTTCAGAAGGAAACTGCAAAGACCTCGTAATTAACGTTGCTAAAAAAAATGGTTGCTAGTTTTTTTTCTTTCAGCGGGCATGTGTCGACAAAAATGTTGGAAAATCATCTGTTAACTCGGAATGCTTCAAGAGTAACAAAAAACATTAAATTAAACATTGCTAAGTTTTTCAAGCTCTGCGAGAGAGAATAACAAGACAGGGAATCATGCTGTATCATGCACGATATCAGTATATATCTGTATCACGAATAACGCTTCGTTACATACGTCCCTCGAAACAAAGGCGTTTTTTGAGGAATCCGATTTCGAAACCTTGCCTCATCCACCGTACTGTCCTGATTTAGCTCCCTGTGATTTCTTTTTGTTTCCGATAATCAAGGAAAAAAATAAAAGGGAATTTTTTTCGTGTTACTAAGAGGCCGTGGCTAGCTATGAAGTCGCAATTTTAGACCTATCGGATCAAGAATGGCAAATTTGTTTTAATAGTTGGTTTAGGCAAATGGAACTTTGCATAGAGAATGAAGAAGAGTATTTAGAAAAAATGTAAAATAAATATTGTTAATATCTTGTATAGTTTTTTCTTCAATCAAATTTATTGAGTTATCTGTGTATTATATCGCTGCCGATATGATTACTGGTACCTACTGTATGGAATGCTTTCCAATCACTTTAGTTCACTGGCTAAGTCATACTTGGTTATCTAATTTCTCAGAAATTGTCGATTGCATGTTATGGGTGTTAGGGATAACAATGTCAATAAGGTAAACGGTTTTACTAGTTTCTGTTGGAGCAGCGCCCCATGCGCTGCTTCAAATGTTTGGGGATCGGGCATACTCGCCCGACCTGTCTGGCTGCGGTTGACCGCAGCTGCGCGTGCTTCATTCACATCGCCCGCAATTGCACCGGGGCACTGCACTGCGCCGTTTGTGCTGCCGCCGGCAAACCGGCGTCGCATTTGATGGGGGCCGCCCCCCCAAATCGAGAGGTAGAGCGGTCGCGAAGACCCCGGCCGCTCCCCAAAGTCCAATTCTCCAAGTCATGGAGGAGACTGCGGCGATGTCGTCATGACCTGCCGCAGTTTCCCCCGTTCGCCGGTGCAGGCCGCCGGAGCAGCGGAGATAGAGCGTTCACGGTGCCCGCGAGTGCTCTATGAACGATGGCGGCCCGCGTAGACGAGCCAACCATCGGGGCGTCACGGTGGCATGCGCCAGCGATCCCGTGGCGTCCTTGTACGACGACGAGGGCACCGCTGTGTTTTAGTGGGTATTCTGACTTCGCAGCCAGCGAGTCCCACATACCCGTCGCCTGCGGGTGGCGGGATGCGTAAACGCATTTCACAGCGTCAAAAAAAAGGTCTACGTTAGGTCTGTATAGGTCCACCAAAATTTTTGTTAGGTCGCCTATTTTTTTTAATAAATATCTTTATTCGGACACCCACCACCTCAGTCCCCCGAGATCATGGACGCTGTAAAGGGTCCGAAACGTCGGGAAATTATTTAATTTAAAATATTGTTAAACTGTAAAGTTTTTAATAAACGCGATAAATCCGATATAGACTTTTAATCAAATTTAATAGTTCTATTTTTTTTTAAAAACTAAGAACCTATCAATAATAGGTTATTAGGTCGTTTTTTAGGTTGTTAGGTTTTTTTTTTTTTTTGAAAAAATAACTATTTATTAAAAATATTTATTTACCAAACAGTAATTTTATTTTATTTGATTTTTATTTTATATTTATGCCTATCGTATTCACCTAAGTATACACTACCCTGAATTTACACTGAGTGTACACGGTGTAAACGAATCCGCTAGGGGTGTGTTTAAATCTTTATTAAAGTGTTCTGTTGAATGATTTTGCGAATTTATATTTATATTTTCTTGTCTATAAATTCGCCCATCTAAATCTAGATTAGTATTTTCTGGTTCGTTTTAACATATGTGTGCACTGGATGATAATAGGTACATCGTCTTCACCGATACGTGGCAATCTTCTATGTCTTGATATGTTTTGCCGTATTTTTTCTAGTTGTTGTTCGCTTATAACTTTACTATGAAATATTATTCTGAGTTGGTCAGAAATTCGTTTAATTCAGAAGGTTCTAGATGTTTTGCTAAGATCGCTCGATAAAGAGGTCTTGATCAATATGCCGTTCTGTTTCTCCTGTTTTGTGATTTCATAATAGTTTTTTTACTACCGACTCATTAAGTTATTATTCAATCTTCTTTCGTGCTCTGAACCTTTGCTGACTATTTCAGTATGCTTGTTTATCCGCCAACCCGCAGTGGAGCAGTATAGTGGATCAAGCTCCAACCTTTCTCCTATATGAAAAAGAGGCCGTTGCCCAACAGTGGGACAGGCTGATTCATTCCGTTCAGTGCTGTATGTTTTCGTCACAGCTAATGCCAACCCATGCTAAGTTTGGGATCCACCGGGAACTTGAGGCCTTCTAAAAAAGCTTCGTGTCAATAACATACTTATTTTTATTTAATTATTTTCAATAGTTCATATTATCAACCTTTCTGTAAACCACCTTGGCTCTGTTTAGAAGTTAGTAAAGAACCCGCGACAGTATAACGTATTTCATATCTCATAAAATATAATATACCTACTTATCTGTATGAATACAGGTGTCATTAGCCTAGGTCCATTGGGAAAGTATAGGTAAATTATAACATTGTGAAATTCTACTATTATAACTGATAAACTTCTTTACTGCGTTTTTGTTCACATTATCTTGTTGTCCTTTATGTTGATTATTTTTCGTGCGTTGTAAGAAATACAATTGATAAACAAGAAAACAAAAAGTTCTTAATTGTTTTATAATACCTAATATGATTTCTAAAAATTAATTCCCGTACCTACAGGAATTTATTTTGTACCCGTGGCGATATACATCACGTCAACCGAGCAACTTTCAAACACTACAAGAAATTGGAGAATATGCGGCAAGGCAAGCAAGGCTTCCCGATGGCAGACTTTTTGAGGTTGATAAATACGTATAATATAATTAAATAAGATGTCGTTAAATAAAAAATATAAACGAATTACGCTCCACAGTCCACGTCCCTCAGTAGGATGAAGGCCTGTACAGTAGGTCCGAAAACACACAACACAAACGCCAAATATCTGTATGGTCTATACAAAACATTTATCTTGAACGGAGATAAAAAAAAAAAACCACAGCAACAGCCAAGTATTCTTTTACCACTGCGCCTAAATGTCATAAAATACTTATTTCACATAAATGATATACGTATAAAAAATTTATAAAAACCGTTTACAAAAATGGAAAATTTAATGGAAACTGTTAGGTTTATACGTTCCATACATTATTCATTTCTATTTATATTCGTCTACATTTTTGATAACAGTAGACATCGCGTCAAAAAATCAGTAAGCTGGTATTTTATAAAATTATAGCATTAGCTAGCCGAACGGTTTTACCCGCGTAATTAAGGAAATAAATTCTGAGTTAGTCTGGTTTTAAGACTTTCCGCCTAATAATCTACCAACCTACAATGCAACAGCGCGGCAGATTTAGCTCCAACCCTTCTATGATATAGGAGTAGACGCTTTTACCCAAGAGTGGGACATTTACAGACATTTTCACTTTTATTTGTTTATTTAAATTAGTTTTTTGTACAATACACTTAAAAATATTAATGACAATTTAATTTAAATCATGAAAAAGAAACTCGACAATGCTCGCGCTTATGATTACTGCTCAGCACCTATGACTCGTGACCAATAGTAGTTAAAATCAGTTAATAGTCTATCCACTTTTAGTAAAATTCTAGAAGAAAATTTTCAATTTGTTTATTTAAACCGTGATTCACAAACGCTTTAAATTCAATGACCCCAGCTAAAACCATTATCATACCGATACTGTTACAAAGCACTATCATAGCTATGAACCTTGGTGATAAGCCTAATAAATATTTTTTATACAGACATTAATATTAATTAACCCACTTTCAAATAAGTTCAAGACCGTTGTGAATGACAAATTTAAAGTTACAAATATACCTATTTAAAAATTGCACTCTACATTTACATGACGTAGCGACGCGTTGGCGCAGCGGTCACAGCAACTGGCTGATGCGCTAGCGGTCGCGGGCTCGATCCCCGCACATGACAAATATTTGTATAGGCCATACAGATGTTTGTCGTGGTCTGGGCGTTTGTGTTTGTATTGTGTTTCCGGACCCCCGACACAAGATTCACATCCTACTGGGGGCCGTTGAGTGTGAGACGTTTATTTATTTATTATTAATTTACATTTATTACATTTTTACATCTACTACAAATACAAATAGTCGTAGTTTAATATCGACCAATGTTATATATTTTTTCTTTTTTTTTAGACTAGCTGGCTAACGCTGAGTTGCACGAAACAAATTTTAAAATTTAAGTGTTTATTAAACTAATTTAATCACAAGAATCGTGATTATCTGTTGCACGAAACCTACAATCTGATTAAGTTAACAAAAAAATTTAGTTTAGGTAATAGACCTGTCTAACGGATTATTAATTCCAACAGCTTTAAATTTATCATGAGATCAACTAATTTTAAGATTAATTTCAACTTTACTAACGGAAAATTAGCGACGGTTTCGTGCAACTCGCCGTATGTCACTTGAACATTATATTGTCTAATCTGATGAATGTTATAAGGTTCATCAAGGCAGCAGTGATGCGCGGGTCGCTGGTTCTTTGAGTGATTACATCTCAGGAGTAATAGGCACGGACTTGGTATTTGTAGTGAAACCTTATCACGAAATTTTTCCTAATTATACGGACACCGTTACACTAGGTTAGTTCTAGCTTTATTGTATTTTTCCTTAATATATATAGAATACATGCAAAAATAGCACATTCCATAAATTATATATAATAATTATATCAAAACCGAACTGGATGATTCAGCATTTATTTCAAAGAATATAGGTACGTCTTTGCATAGTTATTTTCTTCACCGTCGATCACAAGATGAATTTTAAACTAATTAAACCTTATAAAACTCAACATTGCTAATCTTAATTAAAATCTACGATTGTTATATTATTGGGCCATCTTGATATCTTTGTTAATCGATTATTATTTCATTATTTATCTTTCTTCCAGAAATCTACGTTCAGAAATCCATTTCAGCTATCCTCAGTTTAGTCCGAGGCTGGCGAAGTAATACTAAACAAAATACTCTTTCATTTTTTGGTAAAGACGTAGAATTTTGAAACACGTTGTGATTAAATAAATTGATAAATTACCTATTATTATTATTTTTATTTTTACAAAATAATACGATAACTATAGTAAATTATATGCTTTGAGGCGTTAAGAGGGGATGAGGAGTGGTAGAAATAAAAAAAAAAATCTTGTTTTTTGTAACACTTTTATATCATTTTGGGTTTTAAAAATAAACAATGTATTTAGACAAATATAAAATGAGCAATATAATAAATAAATTATTTACAGCATATAGTTAATATCATCTGTTAATTGATGATGGAATGACATTTCTCCTTAAAATAGACTCGTCTATGTCCCAGTCTGTGGACATATTGTTCAGAGAAAGTAACAGTAACTCCTGAGTCGCATTATTTTCACTGAGATCTGTAACGTGAAGTAGGTTCATGTACAATGAGACTTTTTGCAAATGTTGTAGTCTTTTCAATAGTGCAGCCTTCAGATCCTGGATGTCGGTTCGACGCCAATATTTCAAATTTCTACAAATCACACTGTCAATGTGTTCTCTTATGTCTTTTAAACAAATTCTCTTCTCATTGATGGTCTGAAAAAAAATATAAATGACGCTTGAGTATAGTTAAATGACACCTTACATACCTTACATAATTTTTAGTCAAGTCAACACAAGCCACGCCTACTTTGATACTTTGATACTTTATTAATAAAAATTATTTTAACATATTCAATATAAAATTTAAAAAAAAAAAAACATGCGCTTACTAGATAGATAAATGAATAATAATCCGCCTGAATAAAATTTAAATCTATCAATTAAAATTATCAATTAGTTATGCAATAGTTAATTAATTTTTTTTTTCTGCTTGAACATGAACATTGCAAGTGTGATAATTGTTAAACTATAAATTTGAGATTTTTTCCTTTCTTGGAGTAATTATGAAAGGCTTCAGAATAAATCCCAGTTATAAATATTAAAAAATAATTCTTTTTCAGTTTTTTTGTTAATTTTGTTGTTGCAAAATTAAAAAAACTTAAATTAAGTAGACTGCTGAAAAAAGTTGACCAAAATGGCACTTTTTAACTAGACTATTTACCAAAGAAAAGTTAAAGCTGTTATATAATTTAAAAAGTTTTCATTCATTTTATGTAATACTAGCGACCCACCCGTCTTCACACTCACCCGAATCTATTTTCGAGCGCATAAGTTTTTATTTTGCAATAACTCTTAAGATATTCATTAAAATTATATGGTGTAAAATAAATTGTTTGTCAAAAACTAGCTATTATTCTAGCTACTACAACGCCATCGCCAACGCCATGATTAATTTCTATTGTAATGATCACCGATACTTATTTAATGTCTTCAATGCGAACGAAGCCACGTGTAAAAGCTAGTATAATATAAAAACACGAATCACCTTCGCCTGCGCACAGAGCGCGAGGCGCACGCGCAGCTGGTGCGGCGCGCGCAGCGAGCGCAGCGCCAGCGCCAGCACCGCGCCGCCCGACACGCGCTCGCCGCTCGGCAGCGCGCGGCTCTCCGCCTCCGCCTCCGCCTCGCCGCTGCACACACACACCGCACGTTCTACATCCTTCCGCTACACCTCACACCGTCACCACATGAGTAAACAAACGGAACAGAGACAAGGCGTCATACGGGCGCGCTACGATACGTACACTACTGCGAGCTCGGGGCGCGTGTGTGTGAGCACTTGCGCTCCGTCACGTACGGAGCGACCGATCTGTACCGGCTCGGCGAGTGCTCAAACTCAGGGGCAACACACGTCACGCGTCATGTTTTCATTTAACAATGTTAATTATAATTTAATAATTATAATTATTATAATTTAATATATTTTAATAGTGTTTAAAACACTACTATAAAAGTATAAATATAGTTTATTGTACAGTGTATGAACAATAATTTTATCCTCCTGTGCCAACCCTACGAAAATAGGTATAAAATTTGCTCGCCCCTTAGAAGCTTAGGTCTCTGTTCTGTTTCTTTTGATCTAAGATCCGAACCTAAGTCGACCTTCACCGGGGTGATAATAGAATGAGAGCTATTTTACAATAAATTTAGTCTATTAAAAAATGTATTAAAAATGAGTTTGCTGGAAAAACCCGGTGAAGGTCGACTTAGGTTCGGATCTTCTACTATTTATTCATGTGCCGTCACGCCGTTACACCGTCACGTCTGTATGGACGGCACGTTTTCGATTACATTTATAATACCCCGTTATACAAATAACATCTGTATAAACATTTTAAGCAAATGTATACAACATATAGTTGACGATTTGGTTATCTCACATATTAAAAGATATATTTCTCTCTTTCGTATATCTATGCCACGACAATCTCGCCAACGAATGAAAATTGTTTATGAAGTAGTTAGTTTATAGACTATGTTAAGTTATTAAATACAAAACGGAAACAGTAACTAAAATGTAAACCCATTGGATAAGCGCTTACACTGGTGTAACCACGCAGAACGTCTTATATAGGAACATAATTATGATGAGATCTTAGATCAATTCTGGACATTGAATATTTTTTCAAGATAATAATTATTAACTGTTCTACTTACGCTACTTTGGCCAAAACAATTATTTTTAAAAATTTTGTCTGCTTGCAGTTACGATCTTTAAAAAAATATTAAATCAATTTCGATGAAACTTCGTATTAAAATTTAGCTTATATAGCTCGTCAAAGCCTAGGCTATAAAACATTGCACTAAAAGTCACACAAGGGCAGCAGCGATGCTAATGTATACGAGTCGAGCGTCATCACATCAGCCATTGGTATCCACTGCTGAACGTAGGCCTCTCATTATCTCTGGGGGGTTTGCAAATACTCGCCACGCCTCGCAGGCGGGTTGGCGAGCGCAGTGTGTTTTGTTAGGATATAGTGACGTTGCTGGTCATCACTACGAGTCGAGCGAGTCGAGTAAATAAGTGAGGCGGTCACCCTCCGGCGGGACCGGCGGGACCGGCGGGGAAGACGAGCACGGTGGGGTAGTGGTGCGCGGTGTAGTGCCACGGCAGGTCGTGGCGCAGCGCGTCGAGGCGCGCGGGGCGGGCGCGCACGCCGCACGCGCTCAGCACGCGCGCCGCCTGCGCCAGCGCGCGCGACACGTGCGCCGCGCACCCGCCGCCGCACACCGCCACCAGCGCCGTCTGCCGACACGCCGGCCGATTATCCTGGGGCCACACTAGCGGGAAGTGCCGTTTAATATCGCGATGAACGTAGGTGTAGCCATGATTTACCGCGATAATTTAACAACGGCATTCACATTGCCGTTTGACGTTAGGTGATAGTTCAAGTGGCGGTATAGTATTAGCACGTTGAACGTTCAAGTGTAGCCTCTCACTTTATCTATATATAATATATATATATATATATATATATACTCTTTAATTGTGTGCTCTTTTGGGGGACGGTTTTGACAGGCTGATTGTGTATCTAGGGTTTTTTATAGATCAATGCATATAAAGTATAGGAAGCATTTCACGTCAAGCCGACAACCAAAAAAAAAAAATGATGTCGTGAATTTTGTTTATACTCTGGTCAGTTATACTTCTAGTAGACACGGGTGTGTACACACCATGTTTTTTCATATGTTGCTTTATTGCTGAGTTATGAGCTTTTAACAATTTACTAATAATGAAGTCCGTTATTCTTGGAGGGTTATTATTTGTAACAACTATCAATTAATTATATAAAAAAAGTATTGCTTCTTATAGCTAACAAGTATGCTTAATTAAAAAAATCAAAAAACCCGACTGCGTAAAATACTTTTATTATATACTAAAAAGAATAAAACAATTTACTAGCTTACATTTGATACCCATATTGCTACAGTAAGAAAAAAAAATTCAACTCCCCCCCTCATTCTGCCATTTGCGGGCGCCATTTTGAAAATTTATATAGCCTATGTCACTACTACAATTTAGACAAATCCAACGACACCTCATATGTCAAAAACCGTCCAGCCGTTTGGGCTGTAGGGCGTGCCAAAGAAATGGACATACATACATACATACATACATACATACATACATACATACATACATACATACATACATACATACATACATACATACATACATACATACATACATACATACATACATACATACATACATACATACATACATACATACATACATACATACATACATACATACATACATACATACATACATACATACATACATACATACATACATACATACATACATACATACATACATACATACATACATACATACATACATACATACATACATACATACATACATACATACATACATACATACATACATACATACATACATACATACATACATACATACATACATACATACATACATACATACATACATACATACATACATACATACATACATACATACATACATACATACATACATACATACATACATACATACATACATACATACATACATACATACATACATACATACATACATACATACATACATACATACATACACTCGAAAAACATAACCCTCCTTCTGTCGCAGTCGGGTAAAAAGTAGAAGTTTTTAATTTTTTTATCGAATTCTAAATTTGAATTTTTTTACGTATATTAAACCGGAAGTGAACATTTCAAATCGATATTTGAGTAACTTCGACCCTTTTTATTTTTAATATTTTAACCTTGAATTAAAGCTTTAAATGTTCTTATTCTTCACAAAAAAAAAAACGTAATCGCCAATAGTTTAAGACTTAAAGCATATAGAGTACATACACATAGCTATGAGCACTTTCTAAGCGATCGGGATTATGCGCTAATATGCTTAAATATTACGCTAAAAACATTTTATTTGTTCATTCTAAAATAAGAAGAAAAAAAAATTAACGATTTTTTAAAATAAAATATAATCAACAATATAAATAAATACATTTGTTAAAAAACAAGTTCATACAAAAGAGTAATTTCAAAAACTATGATCCTTGGTTTCACAGTCTGAAACCAAGGAATTTATATCATAACTGGAACACACACATATTAATTCATTATTTTTAACATTTACATCTATATTAATTTAATATATATAACAACTTCGTAAACTTATTTTAAATGTATTTTAAGAATAGGTTCAATATTGTGAATTTATTTTATTATAAACATGTTGGAAACAAATGTCAACCTTATGTACTTTATTTCAAGGTGCACATTTGAATATACAATATTTTTAAGTGTGTGTTGCAGTTATGATACAAAATCCTTGGTTTCACAGTCGTATCATAGTTTTTGAAATTACTCTTTTGTATGAAGTTGTTATTATTTAACAAATGCGTATATTTATATTGTTAATTATATTTTATTTAAAAAAATTTAATAAAAAAAAATAATGTTTTTAATTTTAATATATCGATAACAAAACGGTCTAGTGCTACCTTTATTTTTTTACCTTATTCTAAAAACATTTTTCAACACTCTCCTATTTTTTATTCTAATTCTGTCGAGAGAATTTTTTAATATATTGTAATAATAAATCGGACATTTTACATACATAAATGGGTCATTACCCTCAAAATCGCAAACTTTGTCTTTAAATATCTCGCGATATAAACGATCAAAAATTATGAAATTTTAGTAATTCATAAATAAAGCTATTCTGAAACCGTGAAAAAAATTATAGTTGAAACTGTCGAAAAGTGGTTTCATGCTGGAACTACCTTAATAGGTATCGCCTAGTACCATTGTGTCAAAATTCTATTAATAGGACACCGAAAACCTGTGTTTTTTTAATTCCTAAAAAAGCAAAAAAATATATTTAAATATAAGGTTATTAGAACAGATAATGTATAATTTGTTAGCTGTATATTGACATTAAAACATACTTAAAATTTATTATTTGTTGACGATATGAATACTCATTTAGAAGTATGTAATTAAAGTTAATTACTATGATAATTTAGTTTCAAAAGATTATTAATTTTTTTATAAAAATTTCGTAGCGATAAAACAAAAATTACCCAACCGAAAACAAAATTGCGATTCAATTTAATAATGGAATAAGTAAAAAATACTTAATAAAAAAAAAAACATAAATTAACTAACCGTTCCTGGAGTCTTAACGAATTTTTTGAAAGTACGAGTTGTGAGATCAGTAATATGAACAATGCTCGCGTTTCTATCGTCCACCTGGGTGTTGCCAGTCGAACGGAAGAAATGTGTATTGTTTGCGTCCTTCACGTACGTGCGTAGAGTGCGCTTCAAGTTCTTTCGTGTGAAATTATGAATAAAATCTCTCAGTGATTTGGCACTGTACTCCTCTGTCATGACGTATTGACTTTCGTACTGAAAAATAATATTCTTTTATGCTTTGGACTTATAAGAATTAGTAAAGAAATCATCATTGATTAATTCTGAATTACTATAAAAAAAAAAATTTCGAAACAAGGCATATGTAAATGTATATTTATTTATCTTACCTTACTGTCTAATATTACAACAGCAGTCATATCTTTTTTGTTTTTAATATCAATACCAAGAGCCTCAGCAAAATGGTAGTTTAAAATACTGTCAATAGCCATCATATATAATGTACTATTTGTTTTACATGCAAGACCGTGTAAATGTGTTATGTTCCCGCTTGTTACTCTCGCGGGGGACACAGGGGGATTCAGTTTATTGGCAAATTTCATTAATCGGCAAAAGTGTTTAATATTATCTTGAATAAGATTTTCAGCAGACAAGGGATCATCTTCATATGGTAGCATTGTTGTTTCTACTCTGGAAATTTGTAGATTGTTACTTTTAATTTTTTTGTGAATGATCTGTATAATACTTATTTCAAGTACACATTAGATATATTGACTGTTCTGGGAAGTGAGAGTTCGGTTAACGTCGATGACCATAAGTTCGTTTCCTGCTCGCAGCGGACAATTGTATTTGTACAAATATATGTCTGGTTCTGGCATTTGGCCTGGTTAGTCTTCGAACCATATCTCGGAGAGCACGTAAAATCATCGGTCCTGGTTCTTATAATAAATACCTGATAGCAATTTATTGTTACTCTTGGTAGTTAATTTGTTAGTTATTTATTAAACTCGAACTCTTCTTCTATAATGGAGAAGAAGCCACATGCCAATATTTGGACATTTACAGACTGTTCTAATCCCAAATACTTATGTTTGTACATATATAAATTAAATTAATTTTTTAATATAATTAGTTTGATAAAATTACTTACTCTCCTCTCTCCTCGTCCTCAGTATCATTATTCAATTGATCTTCAATTGAATGACATTTCTCATACATTTCATAGAAACTTTTCTCTGCGGGGAAAGATTTACTCAAACCACATTGCTCCAGGAACCCTAACATGGACCACATATTATCATTTGAACTGTCAACAGCTTTTGAGGTCAATCCACTATTAAGTAGAAAATTTAATATTCCACTCTTTTTATTCTTCTGTGTCATATTATTCCATAGATACTTATTTTGAGATATAAAAAGGTGTCTTTTAGATAATGGACTCAATTTTTTTACAGGCTTTTTGAATTTATATTCTTGGCAAAATTTTAAAAAATTCTTTTGCTGATACAGGAGCCTTTGTACTTGTTGTAGTTTTATTAATTCCGTAGTCCATTGATTGCTTTCATTGTTTTTACAATTATAATACTCCATTGCTACTTCTCGCAACTGAAATATGAAAGCAAAAAATTATATGTAATACTAGCTTCTACCCGCAGCTTCGCCCGCGTGGATGTCAGTTATCGCAACCAAAAAAAAAGTTACCTATGTTACTTCAAATACCTCCAAGAATATGTGTACAAAGTTTCATGATGATCGGTTAAGTAGTTTTCGTGTGAAAGCGTAACAAACAAACTTACATTTATAATATAGGTAGGGATAATAGGTATTATAGTACATTACAGTTAATGTTGTTGTTGTAGTTGAATATTTTTTGGCATAGAATTCCATCATTACTTTCACAGTAAGAGTTTAAGTGTATATACCAATAATATTATATAGATAAAATAGCAATATTTTTATTGATTATATGTTAAAGTTAAATAAAACTACCAATTTTATCTTCCTTTTTCCTAAAGTACAAATAATGCCTAGACTATTGGATGTGGGATTATCTAGATTACACTGATCTGTTTATACATCATTTTTTCAATTAAAAATCAACACTTACCAATGCATATGATGGTAACTGTTCATAGAGAGGATTTAATGGTGTAAATAGAATCAAGATTGGTTTGCCATCTGCATACCTCTCAAAAGTGTAACTCTTCTGCCACAAGGGTATGATCCTAATGACTGGCTGAACAAAGTTTTGTAACACCCAGTGCATTACATATGTCTCATTCCATGACTGATTATTGTCCTCTGGTTTGAACTCCTAATATAGGAAAATATATATAAGGGTCATTCCATGTCAAACCAACCAAAAAATAAATGTTTTCAACTTGACCATTTCAGATTTTGCTGAAACTTGGTTTATTTATACTCTCTGACATCTGGAACACAAATATAATTTTCAAATTTTTTTATCCCCGATAGTTTTTTAGTTATAAATTTTTAAAAATCACAAAATGCCGCGTTTTTAACGCGTTCTAAAATCTAAAATCTGCAATAACTTTGGTTCTATTAATGCTAGAGAGCTGAGAGATAGCCCATTTTAAAGAGGGTTTCATGGGCTTTAATTCTATATCCATTTTGACCACATTAGAGGAAAAAGGAGAATTTGAGTAAAACTCAAAAATCGTTTTTGAAAAAAAATGAAGTTGGTGTTTTTTAATTTTTTTCAAATTTATATATGTTTTTATGTATAGTTTTGTGAGTGCACCATAAAAAATTTAGAGTGGGACCATGATGGGATCAGGAGATATGTTAAAAATACATCACTGAAGTGTCACAATTTTTTTTTATTTCAATTTAATCTTGAATAATTTAAGTTATGTAGGCCTAATTCTTGTTTTTCTTTTTTAGAGAAAAAAAGAGAGTATGAGTAAAACTCAAAAATCGTTTTTGAAAAAAAATCGAGTTAGTGTTTTTTTATTTTTTTGAAATTTATATTGTTTTTATTTATAATTTTGTGAGTACACCATAAAAAAACATAAGAATTATTTATTAATTAATTTTTTATGGTGTACACAAAATTATAAATAAAAACATATATAAATTTAAAAAAAAAAAAAATAACACCGACTCGATTTTTTTTCAAAAACGATTTTTGAGTTTTACTCATACTCTCTTTTTTTCTCTAAAAAAAACATAAGAATTAGGCCTACATAACTTAAATTATTCAAGATTAAATTGAAATAAAAAAAAATTGTGACACTTCAGTGATGTATTTTAAACATATCTCCTGATCCCATCATGGTCCCACTCTGAATTTTTTATGGTGCACTCACAAAACTATACATAAAAACATATATAAATTTGAAAAAAATTAAAAAACACCAACTTCATTTTTTTTCAAAAACGATTTTTGAGTTTTACTCAAACTCTCCTTTTTCCTCTAATGTGGTCAAATTGGATATCGAATTAAAGCCCATTAAACCCTCTTTAAAATGGGCTATCTCTCAGCTCTCTAGCACTAATAGAACCAAAGTTATTGCAGATTTTAGATTTTAGAACGCGTTAAAAACGCGGCATTTTGTGATTTTTAAAAATTTATAACTAAAAAACTATCAGGGATAAAAAAATTTGAAAATTATATTTGTGTTCAAGATGTCAGAGAGTATAAATAAACCAAGTTTCAGCCAAATCTGAAATGGTCAGGTTGAGTGCCTTGTTGGTTTGACATGGAATGACCCATAAATTAAAATAGTAAAAAAGGTTGAATAAAACTAATAATAAGGCGATGTATATATATATGATATATATATATATATATATATATATATATATATATATATATATATATATATATATATATATATATATGACATAATGCTCTAATTCTCAATTACATAATTAAGAGCAATAATATATCCGTTTTTTTACATTTTTGACAATATTTAATTCTTAGGAGACATTTATAAATATTTTAATTTCTAATTGATACTTCACTTACCTTGGTGTCATTCCACAGCATTAATCTTACATTTGGAACTCTCTCAACTCCTAAATCTATTGCTAACTCCTTTGAAGTAACTGCAGCAAAGCATATTTCACCTATGGTATCAAACTCACGTGATTTGAGAGCAACATTGTACCATACATTATAATATCTTGATGTATCTGTCAATGGAGTGAAACCCAAAGCAACTGCCTGTAATTAAACATTTTTGTATATATTTAATAAAAGAAAATGGCAATATTGACAATCGCAACTTTTGCGATAAATGGCTCCAAATTTGTATAACATATTTTTTATCAATAATGAATGATATCTTATGCAATATTGAGGGGGAGAGCTAAAAAAAAAAACCTAACAAACCTAACCTAACCTTAGGGTTAAGGTAGAGGAGGAGGGAGGGCCCCTCCTAACCTAAAGGTTAGGTTTGTTAGGTTTTTTATTAACAAAATAACTTTTGATATGGAATAAAAAAATAATTAGGTGTATTTTAAAGTCAATAAATAAATATAGACTTACATCACATATTGACAATAAATAAACAAGATCTTCTGTATTAGATACTTTTTCGAGAGGTCTCATTAACATTTCCAAAAACTTGACCATACTTTCTGCATTTCTTGGTCCTATAAAATACATACATCACTGTGTATATAGTACAATATGTACTGTAATGTGGTGTAAAAATAAATTAAACAAAAATTTTGTATTAACCTTTGTATAAAACACCTCTTGAAGTGACAGTGTATGCCATCAATATAGGCCATGATGGAATTTTATTATGTTGTAATCTACATTCACTACCAGGATTCCAGCAGTTAATAGCTGAAAAATGTACCTACAAAATTGTAAAAAATATTCCTTACATTGTGTCTACAACTATTATATAAAAATTATGATAGTCTAAACTAAAATAATAATTCAAGACAAAAATATTTAAACTGCAAATTGAATAAAAAAATAATGATTTAACAAATCAAATATTAATCAAGATCAACAATCTTAAGAACTTTTAAAGATTATATGTGATATTACAATAAATATTATCTGTACTTACTCTATCTCTTAAAATATTTGCAGCCTTATCAAATTCACCTCGAACATATTGCGACTCTGCATCCCAAGGAGCATAATACATTAGAAATGATAAATCTTCGGAATTAATTTTAGCTAGTGCATTGCTTAGCTGGCCCTTGTGCCAGTCTTTCACTATTGATTCAGAGTTGAAGAATTTGACAGCTTGAGGAACTTTAGATATTTTGGAAGGCCTAAAAAAATAATTTGAATAATAGAAAATGTAACATGGTACTAACATAAATGGTATCTTTCGAGACTTATAAACTCACGTATTGTGCAGAGCTCCGTATGTTGTTAGAGCTAGAGCGATGCAAAATACAACTTCTTTGAAAAGCATGTTGAGGGTTAACTCCCTATTATTATTTTGCTTTGCCACTTGAGAGCTTTCTGGGGATTCTCGCTCATCGCTAGAAAGACTCGATTTTTCTTTATATGACGTGACCTGTGAAATATCTTCAGTGTCCGCCGTTGGAAACATTACACGTCATTCATAAACATAAAGGCTACTAAAGTTATAATTTGGCTTGTATTTTGCATTATATTTTGTAATTTAATTTACGGATTTATAAATATTGACTTAAATGTTTACTCATAGTATTTATGGATTAAACATTGTTAGTTATCTTTCCAAACTTTTTCGCTTATTTTTTTATCATATAAAAATCAATCTATATTGACAATTTGACATGACATTTAAATGCCAGATGACGGATAAAGCAGTGACATTCTGACATTGACATTTGACAATTTATACATTTTTTTTTTCTTCGTTCCTTGTAGAACAGGCTACGACTTAAGGCCATGCTGCCTATTCTGTCGTAATCAATAATATTGTTTTAAGAAAAATTAAACGTCTTCCGTTTTTCCTGGTTCTTCGGTGCTTTTTCTTTTTTTTTCTTTTCATATTTTGCATTTGATAAACGTATTTTACATATATCCCTTTCTGTCATATTTTGGTTTTCGTTTTCTTTCTTTTTTTTCTTTGCATTTGGGTTTTTGTCTAATTCTTAGATTCTTATTACATATTTTAGATAAATAGGTATGTATTAAATTGGTCTCTTTCGTAATAGTTGTTAACAATTAATGCATGAAATAAGAGTTGTTAATTTTGGCTATAACTGTTTCGGTTTATTTTAAACTATCAATGAACAATAATATGAAATACAGGGAAAACATGTATGGTATAAATAATTAACACATAAAAAATCGACTTTGATAATTAAGAAACCATAATATGTATTTTTTATAGAAACAGTTACTAAATTAAACGCCCGGTGGTTCGCTTAATATAAACTTTAAATAATACTCGCAACGCTCGACAGGGTGGTTGACAAGCGCAATGTGTTGTGGCTAGAGATGGGCATTCTGCCCGGCATTTTGGGCAGATTGGATAAATTCCTAATAAGCGCCCATAAATTTCTTACCTTGGGCATTTAACTGGGCATAAATTATATTATTTCAAAAATTATTTGTTTATTAGATTCATGCATTGGAAGTAACTAAAGTAATAGTTTTTAGCTAGTGTTTATTGTTTTAAAGTAAAATTTTATAAATTTAAAAACATTTCACTAGAAATATACCTATAATTCAAAAAGTACGTTTCACAATTTAAATAACACGGGCGCGGGAACTTATGATATTGGCATCGCGTAAAGGATGCGGGAAGAGGAATGCGTATATGCGTACGCGCCGCCGCCATTTTGTAGTAGGGATGTTCATCATCAGTGGGAAAAATTATCGATAATTTTACTATCGATTATCGTATCGTGTTATCGATAATTATCGAATGAACAGCTATCGATAATTATTGGATGAAAATTATCGATAGTTGGCAACAGTTATCGATAATTATCGAATGAAAATTATCGATAATTATCGGGTGCTTGGATAATAATTATCGAATGTATCACAGAATTATCGGCGGAAAGATGACAAGTATCGCTAATTTTTGTGTATCGCAATTGACGGCATCGATATTTACCCCTGTAGCCTATCCGAATTCCTAAAAAAAAAGGTCATCCGACATCCAGTATCGACGTTTACCCCTATACTCTATCCGAATACCTAAAAAAAAGGTCATCCGACATCCAGTGTCTGTTTACCCCTATACCCTATCCGAATACCTAAAAAACAAAAAGGTCGTCATTTCTCCTTGTCAAACTTATTACTCGATAATTATCGGCTGACGCATATCCATAATTATCGAATCTCAATTATCAATAATTGTCGGATGAAAAATTACCGGTGGGAAGGATGCGCTGTGCCGCGCTCCCGGCTGCATGGGTACCACCATCTTGCTTGTTTCTTCCGTGAAACAGCTTTGTGGTGTTTCGGAAAGAAGGGCAAGACAGGCAGTGTAATTACTGGCACCGAGACTTAACATCATATGTCTCAGGATGAGCAACACATAAATTAGTTGGCTGGGCTAGTTCCAGGTAAACTGGTTTATGTTAATGGGCGACGTCGACCACTTACCATCAGGTGGCACGTCTGCCAGTTTGCCTATCCAACTAATATTTAAAAAAAAGTTATCGATAATTATCGAATGACAAATTATCGATAATTATCGGATCAAAATTATCGAATCACACTTATCGATAATTATCGAATGAAAAATTATCGAGTAGTTACGAATTATCGATAATTATCGCACACCCCTATTTTGTAGTTAATCGCTCAGTCGCTCTCCCGTTTTCACCACGCATGTTCGTCTTTATCGCGGTTAGCAATTGGCTGTTTTTTAATTGGTTGATGTACTTAAAAGTGTGCTCTGATTTACAGCGACTTACAAGGTAAGTTTTCTCAACAATATCCTATTAATATTATAAATGCGAAAGTTTGTTTGGATGTTTGTTACTCTTTCACGCAAAAACTACTGAACGGATTTACATAAAACTTTACAGTAATATAATTTATTCATCAGAATAACACATAGGCTACAATTTGAATTGATGCCTTACAAAAATTCCCTTGAACAACCTTGGCAAGCGACCAGAATGCACGACTTCCCGAAGGAAGTCGAACCAATATCTCGCCAATTCTGCTCAGGTACTCCGCCATTGTCTCAGCAATTACTCTTTTGAAGAACCTGGAGGCAAAGTTATACGCCTTTTTTAATGCGCTGGTCGTTACATCCTTGGAAATCAACACATTGGCCCAAGCTCGGTAGCTTTCCAGCTTGTGGCGTACAGCCATTTTGCAGGGCCGACCAAACCAGGGTTGGAATTTGCCGCCTATAAATAAGCACCGCAGAGCATGAAATGAAAAGTTACATGGCTTGTAGCACCACTTCGGCAACAGAATCAGCAACGATGCCTGGATCATCCAGCGAGAAGAAAATTCGCCCCCATGGGTAGGATGCAAAGAAGAACCGCATCCTATCCCAATCAGCTGACTTAAAGTGCCAAACGCGGCGGCTGCCTGCAAAGCGAGGCCATAGTGGGCGTATGATTGGCGCAGAACTCCGGACTAGACAGTGGTCCGAAACCACATAACTGTCCGGATGAGAGGTCAGCAGAAGGTCCAATAGGGAAGGCATATGATCTTCCACATCAGGGGTACGCGTTGGTGATCGTCGTAAACAGATCTTTCCGCATAATCGGTTGTTCGCGAGCCGAGACACTCGGTGTGATGGGCGTTCAAATCACCAAGTATCACTATCTCTGCGATGGGATCTGTTGTAGCACGGAATCTGTAGCCCTTTGGATGAACTCTATGAGACGATCAGTTTCGTCTTTACCGCTGTGGGACGTATATAGGCAGGCATAGACACGGGGATGGTCGTCGCTGTCTATGCGCAACCAGAGGATGGAGAGGTTTCTACCTTCAAGACTGCCAAGGTGGCGAGAGTAGACATTCTCCCTGACACACGCGCAAACTCCAGCCCACGGTACAAAAAAAGTGTTCTAATTTGTACCCCAGACAAGAGAGATAAGAGGTATTTGTGTCTCTGTCAAAAAGAGCAAGGCCGGCTTCACTGTCTGTAGGTGGTAGTGAACGGTGTTAAGATTAGTATGAAGCCCCCTGAGGCTTCCGGGCTTAGGTTGAGGTCTTGAGCCCGGAAGTCTAGAGAGGGATTCTCCGATGTTTTGGTGACTGGTACCCTCCTGGGGTAGTCTTTACGAAGTCTGTGCTGCCATGTGTGTGGGGGGAGGGGAGGGATGGGCCACCGGATCCTCAAAACCGAACGAAACACGACGTCAGTGCCGTCATTTCACGTCAGTATTAAGTGAGAGCGAAGTTCTTCCCGGGCGCGCCGGCCCATTCAGCTGCAAGCAGCATGGCGCTAATGGCGCGTTAATTTTTACACTACTTCGGTAATATATATAATATTCGGTAATATATATATATATATATATATATATATATATATAGAGGTTATATTTTTACTGTTAATTGTATGCTTATACTATACGCAGATTTTTTTTATTTTTATTTATAGTAGCTTTAAAATACATGTATCTTACTTTAAACATGATGACATTATGCTGCTTCGTCCCGCATACTAATCGTAGATCTCATTACTGTAATCTAGATTAAAAATTCGAAAGTTTTGTTCCTATTATAGGTAAATTACATACTTTTTTGTTTAATTGTTTTACCCTTTATGTGTTAACACACATCAGAATACAAAATGTTATTGGATCTAAAAGTGACGATAAGGCTAAGTATTATTTTTATTGTGAAATATTAACCAATGTTATTATTTTTTTATTAAAATACGTTCAGGACTTACATTTTCTTTTTACTCTTTGAATACTTCCTATTTTACATAAGAGAAATATTTAAATCTTGTTTAACTTCATATTAAAATATTTGCCCTATGATTGGGCATTTATTCAGGCAAAAAAACATTTATGCCCAATATGCCCGTAACTTACCATTTATTCCCGCCGGGCAGAAACAGATTGCCCATCTCTAGTTGTGGCAGAATATGATGATGCTGCTGCCCATCATCATCCTGGTTGGTGTACATTTACATATTAGGGCAAGCAAAATTGAGCTATTCACATAAGTGAAAAATACACTTCACGCATAGATGTTTTTTTTACGACAATGAACATGTGCAACAAAAATATTTTAATCTTACGCAAATGTGTCGTGACGTGTATGGCATCAGTTATTATTATCTATAGCTAAATTCCATAAACAAGTATCTTAAACGTAAAATTTTGTATTCGTTAATTTTATCTGTATTTAACTTGTTTTGAAGGACTGCCTTTAAGGAAGTTGTGTCATAAATTTGCGTTTCAAGCTATATTATAATGGCTGATTTGTATTAATATAACAAAAGAAACCTACTTATTTCGATTCTTACGAAAATTTAGAATCAAACTTCAAATACCTATGTCCAAATTTAATTCTAAAACGTCAAGTTATAGTAAGCTGTAAACAGTATAATATCAAAATTTAGTCTTAAAATATGGAACCCCCAAAAAATTTTGACCAGGATTCAGTGGAATATTGGAAAGAACAAGCAAAACACTACGAGCAAAAGTATAATTTTCATTCGACATCTTAAATATTTCTGTCATTGGTAATAGATTGTAATAGTTTTTAATATTGATTTTACTTGTCTCTAGGGCAAGAGACATACAACAGGAATTAGATGAATACACAGAAAATTCAGCTCAGCTTGAAAAGGAATTAGAAGCTTCATTAGAACAAGTTGAGAAACAAAATAGGGATTTGGAGCACCAAAACCAAAGGCTTCAAAATAAAATTGATGATCTTAAGGTATGTCATAAACCTGTTTACAAAAAAAAAAAATATATATATGTATATATATATATATATATATATATATATTCATTTATTGATGAGATCATTTATACATTTGGTATTGTAAACTATATTATTATTTGTATCCATATAACTGTTTATAATTGATTATTTTCTTAGACCAAACTAGACAGGAGTCAACATGAAACAAATGCTTTAGAGAATGAATTAAAAGCTCTGAACATAGAAAAGGAAAAGCAAGCCATATATATTAGAGAGTTAGAACAAAAAAATGATGACTTGGAGAGAGGTCAAAGGTAAATAAAAAACTTTTTTTTTTTGTTAATTCAGAATAAAACAATCTTTGTATTTATTACATACATTAGAAATTGTCTATATACTGTATTAACTATTAACTTTAAAATATCTAATATAGTTTTATTATTAGGTGTATAATTATTATATTTCAATTTCAGAATTATATCGGAGTCAGTATCTTGTATAGAAACATTATTAAATCAAGCATATGAACGCAATGCTGTTTTAGAAAGTGAAGTGGATGAAATGGAGAATTTGAGGGTGAAACTACAGAGAGCAACAGATGAGGCCAGAGGTAAAATTTTTGTACTATTATTGCTTAAGAAATGTGATGACATCCAATACAGTCCACTGTACGTAGGTATATAACATTTTTGGTGTAGTGGTGTGAGTAATCGACCTAACGCCCGTGATCCTAGGTTTGATTTTTGCATCTTGTATAATCTGACATTCCTATAAATCAGTTCTAAAAATCAATTCATTATAAAATCTTTCACAATGTATGTTTAAATATATCATAACATGTAAAGTCATGTGCATATTATTTGTCATGTTAGAAGATACTCTTTCAATATGCAGATTACTCCAGATTTACTATAAAGATATAAAGAAAGCTGGCAGAAAGAGTTTGTCTCTTCTTTAAAAGACATTAAAAGTACTAAAAATATTGTTTGTATCAATATAATTATAGCAGTTTAGTGTATGTGTTTATGTGATGATTCATAGCCATGTAAAAGTAAAATCAAAATAAAAAACAAGCAGATTGAACCTTGCCACGGTGATCCAATGAGGTGCACCTAGTCTAAAATACAAATCAATATTTACTTTTAATAAACCTATTATCTCTTCAGATAAATAAAAATAATTATAAAACTATAGCTAGCAATGATCTTTTTTTTATAATTCATTTTACATATTAAGATTGAATTATTACTGTAAACAAGTAGATATACACAACTTTATCTGTTTATATGTTAAAAATAATGTTCTTTTTTTATAAATAGATTAATCCTTGTAATGTTATTGGAATAAAATATAATCAAACATCTTTTTTTAAATTCTATTAAGATTTATATTAAAGGCATCAAAATGCAGTTATGTACAATGTCATGGTTTTGTTGAAATTTGTACTATGTTTTTCTTATGTTTTTTAACTTGGGTAATTTTATATTATAGTTAGTCTATTATAACTATTTGTGTTATATATATAATATTTGTAAAATATAAGAGAAAAAATATTTTTATTCAATAAAAACTATGTGAAGATGAAAATAATATTAAACATACTTTTTCCAGATCTCAAACAAGAATTAAAAGTAATAGAAAAAATTCCAATACTAAAAAAAGAAGATTGCAGTACAAATGAAAATATATGTAATGGCCTTTCAACTAGGTCACAAGTAGAAATTGAAACACAAACTTCTATAACATCACCTAGACGTAAGTTTGCTGCCAATTATTTTTTCTTTTTTCTTGTAATAAATAATTATTTCAACATTTTCAATAAATAATAAATCATTTTCATAACATGTGTTGATCTTAAATCAGCATCTTGAATTATTTTACGGTACTGATATAATGATATATTATTAGAATGTGCATCTAAAGCTGCGGTCGAAGGTTCATACCGGATTTGGCTGGCCAGGGAGAGAGGTATGGGTAAATAAGGGGAGTGTTGTCAGACATAAAGGGGCCCCTTAACCCTGCACCCGGCCCACAAGCTCCGGGGTTCACTCGTGCCTCTCTTCCTCGGCCACACAATGGACCCAGCACCCGCACAGAGAAACCATTGAATGCTAAGAAGTTTGTCTCTGTCTCATATATATATATATATATATATATATAAGTTGCCGTATAATTGTAAATACTGTTTGATTATAATCTGTTTCGCGAGATTGTAAACTGTCGATATATTGTGAACCGTAACATACTAACCTAACTTAATAAGATTGTGATTTGACGGTTTCATCACTTCGATAGATTATAATTTACCGAAAATAATGCGTTAAATTAGTTTAGTTGCGGTGCGGTATTTAGAGTTTTATGGTGACATATAATAATACATTACATACTTTGATAGGTGAAGTTAATGGCAATGCGATGACACCATCTTCCCGGGTATCTGCTATTAACATAGTCGGAGATCTCCTTCGGAAAGTAGGGGTAAGTTATATGAATCTCATTTCAATTGTAATTAGAATTATAGTTTTCTGTATCATTATTTTAGCGGTAATTAGCTCGGGTATAGTTGAAGTAAAGTGACTTTTGGTCATACTTTGTAGCTATGTAATGTAAGTAGCACTTATGTATTGTAAGTAGACATTTCTTATACAGACAAATACTTTTATTATAAAGTTTTAGAAACAGATGTCGTATAATTAAAACTATTTTGATTTATTATAGTATATTATTATTATTTATTCTTATAATCAATCATAGTACCTATAATTTTACAATAATGTATTTATCTTGAATGAATTTCCTATTTTAATAATACTTTATGCAACTTACATGTATATTTATTGTATTTTTATTTATATATTAATACATATAATTAAATTTACATTTATTATTATTAAATACAAAACTAGTTTTAATAAATAAATTACATTTATTTTAATAATCATTTTTACCATGTTTTACTTATTAATATTTCTTTCTATTTTACTATAATATTTTTATAATACTATATATTAGGTAATCATTATTAGTATCTAGTTTATTATATATAACAACAAAATGCAAGATAAATAAAATATTTGTAAATAATATATAAAAAATACTGAAATTTGAAAATTCTTTTATTTAGACATAAAAAATGACTTTATGTAAAAAGATACAATGTATATAGTTTAGTTTGAACATTAATTATTCAAATTTTTCTTAGATGTATTTTTTTATACTTTGATTCTAACATGACTAATTCTGTATAACAGTACTAAAATATAATAATTTAAAATATTATTACCCTTTTAGTTAATTATAATCATTTTAATGTTAAATTAAACAGAATTAGCTATGAGAGATTTTACTAGTATTATGCATGGATTTATTTTTGCATGATTAGCTTGTATTTTGTAGTGTGCACGTTTATTGCTTACAGCTTGAAAGATTTCTTTGCCGTGAATGTGGTAAGGTCAAATGTTCGTGTCATTTGGAAACCAATGGCGGTCAAGCAGAACAAAACCATTTGCCATTGGACGGTAACGTACAATCAGAAACGGCTAAGGATATTAAAAATGAATTGAATGATTCTATAGAATATCGTAAACCCGAGTTTACACGTCAAAATTCAAGATCTGACAAATCAAAGAACTTTCAAAAACCTTTACCTCTTTCTACTCAAAGGTCATCAGATCAACCTTTCGAAAGGTCATATGAAAATGGTAAATTGCGAAGGTCTTTTATCGTGAGGTCTAGGGAAGGTCTCGAAAATTTTCTCAATTTCACATCAACGAGGAAAGGACAGGATCAGAATAAAGGAAAACAAATTTTGTGACAACAGTTTTAATTGCTCCTAAATAATTGTATTTCTTAGTTATGTTCTAAAAGGCCATACAATAAGGGTTGCTTACACTTATATCTAGACTTATATCTAAATATTATATCAATATAATAATAGATGTAATTTTTTTATTATACAGACAGCTTTTGCAACACCTGTAAGTATTTATTTTGATACTTATTCAAAAGCATGTTTTCCTTAGTCGCGGAAACCTAAAGATCCATTAAAACTAATCATTATAAAATAGTAGATGTTAAATTTTATAAAAGTTATATTATTTTTTTACACTACATTTAACAAAATAATTAAACTTAAACCTAGAATGTATAATGAAGCAGCCCTTATTGCTAGATATAATATTATATATAATTAGTGTTACTATAACGTGTAATATACAATTTAGCTTAAGTATTGTAAAACTTTAGTTGGGAGTTACTGTATGATTGATGTTAGTACAAATGATTCAATATTTTATATATTACACATTATTATAGTACATAGTTAAACATAATCGCGCATTTAATATGTTGTTATATTATCTAATTCCCAGAAAATATTTTTTCATTACATTGTTAAAAGTGTATATTATATTATGTACATAAAGGGCCAATTCATATTAAAATGTCGGTCACGGTTCGTTCTCGGTCATGTAGTTTAATCATTACCACGTATTCATCTCACGATTCAGTCTTGAATCGTCAATAACAATCAAAGTCGGATATATTTAGCTCGTAAATAATAATTAAATGAACGTCCTTATGGAAATATTCCCTTTTTTTACTGAAAATCCCGAAATTTCAGACAATATTTGACTTAATCAGAATGTCTTAGCATTTTTCAAATTTTTTTTTAAATGATAAGACTCAGTTTTTTAGAGATTTCTCTGAAAAGGGCTCCACAAACTATTTCGATTTTTTATCTTTGTAGTGTATATCATATTTTTATACTAAATCGATGTCACATTATAATTCTGATCGCAGTAAGTTTTTTGGTGAGATCGCGACTGGAATGGGATTGAATCAAGACTTGATTGATATCAAATTTGACTGTGCTTGGTATAAGTAAAGTTTTGTTGTTTCTTAGTTGACAATAGTTTTCGAGATCGAGAACGGGCTGTGATAGGCATTGTAGTGTGAATCGACCTCATTATGTCTCGACTTTTAGTCACTAGGTATATTAACGGTAGTATTTATGTGTTTTAGATGTTTGGCTTTTTTCCGTTTTTCTTGTCTTGCATCACAATTAGGTGGAGGAATCGCACATAATTACTTTATCACTTACTAATATTAACACCATTCATATTCAATTTTCTCCATTATAGGCTTTGGAATCAAAGTTAGCATCGTGTCGTGGTACAGTTAGACCTAAAGAGCATTCACCAAATCCAACTACGGACGTGAATAAGGACTACAGGTGTGTACTCAAGAACTAAGACTTGCCGACTGTCCTACCGCGACTTTCAATTAGCTTTTATAGTGAACACTATAAACGAAAACAACATTGCTTCATGTTCATATACTCCCCACGTATATCATCTAATTTACTGTGATCGAAATCACACTTTCCTAATATTACTAATATCTGTGATGAAAAGAGGATAGTATAGAAACATTAAAAATGATTTTGGCCTACCCACCGGAGACGAAGTGACACGGCACACACTGCCTTGTATCATGCACTGCGTTTCTCTTAGATTATGTCAAAAAATGAAATTAAGACTACAGACGTCAATAATAATATAGTCCGCGCGCGAGCTCCGAGGAATTATAAGGAATGTTGACGTAATGAGCTAGAGTTGTGATTTAGTTTAGTTGATACTACGTTATCGATACTAACACATCTGAAGCCTCCTCGCGAGTGTAAATTATGGAATAGTTCTATGAGGGTATTATGTACTTCAAATTAAAAAAAATGTATCACGTATGTATTTAATTTAAGGCTGTTGCTATTCATACGGTTGTCGTAAAAAGAAAATAATTATTTGTACGATTATTTAAAAAAAAATATATTTATACGATAATCGTATTAAAAATATTACATATTATTAAATAAAGTCCAAAATAAATAAATGAATATAATATTTCTTAATTTAAAATAATACTCGATAAGCGTGCACTCACGTCAAGGACGTCACTAGTATAGCTGGGTATGAAGCGACGGTCGGGCGCGGTGCACACCCGCCCGCTTCCTCAGCCCCCGATTCCTCGGAGCTCGCGCGCGGACTATACCAACCCAGTTCATAAAGTCTACCGCCTCACGATAGGCTTAATTAATACGCTATGCCCGAGAATGAGTGGTTAACGTTAATACAAATAACAGTCTGAACGAACAAACAATTTTCGATGTAGGTAAAGCCCATAAAATATCATTTTTCGCATTTAACATTATCATTAGTATGAAAATATATATATATATTTTTGAGTGTTTTTATTTTTGTAAATAATAAATGTAATGTTAAATATGTACCTAATCGTTAATATTTAAAATTTTATCGACTTTTTAACATTTATAGTGTTTTATGATATGAAATTAATATTCTCTTATTTATATATATATATATATTGCTAATAATGTATAATGTGTTTGTCTAATAACGTGTATTTCTTTTTTTATTCTTTTTTTTTAAGATTAGACTCTTAGTGTAATTTTGAAAACAGTTTCAAGTATTCTTTTCCTAAATCAAATTGTGACTAACATAATAATAATGATTAATGTTGCATATGATACTATCAATTTATCTTTGGGAAAATGTAGCAATGTGTTTTAGTGTTTGTTTTTCTATGTTTTTGGATTAGTATAAAAATAGAATTAATTAGCTACTAATAAGACTTAGAAAACATTTGTACCAGCATCTCATGTTACATTCCTTGCCTGCCTTGCAATGGGTAACTCAGAATATAAATTAATGAAATTAACAAGTGAAAATAATTTATTTATAAGAAAGTTCGAGAACTTGGGAAAGTGCGGTACAAATGTTAACAAAACTAACGATCTTGCCCTAGAAAATAATCAAATGTGTTTAATGTTGTACAAAATCATATTAGTATATTTTTTATACTTTTTCGATGTTTGTAAATGTGCTCAATAAGCCTCTCAAAACCTAAAATTTTCTAAGTCTAAATTATAGAATAATAGACAATACACAACCCATTATACCAGTTCTATGTAAAAAATATCAACAAATAAGAGTTTAAATTTTATTTCGTATGTTAAATTGTATAAAAAAAAAATCTGTTATCTTATAAAAAGGTATCTCTTGTAAAATATTAATAATTAATATATTTGTGCAGTAGTTCTTGTGATTACAGCAATAATTAGAGCCCTCGTGACGTACATGAGCAAAGTGTCCATGTTAGCCGTGTATATGTCGAAAATTGTTTGAGTGGGTTGACTTGGCCTTTTTACTATAAAATATCTTAAATAAGATGTAAATTGTTATTTAATAATTATATGATAGTTGCTCCGATCTGCTGCATATAGTTTAATTAACTAAGCATTTATACATTCACAAGTGTGGTGACCAGACAATTTTTATTTTTGTGCGCAATAAAGAAAATACGTCGAGGCAATTTAGTTTTATTTTTTTCATTTTTAAACATTTCATAAACTATATAATCTGTTTTCCTGTAAAAATATTTGAAACTATATTACTCCACTCGACATGCTTTGATACATGGACAGGTGGTCTGAAATTCTTCATGATGTCTTGAAAAGATTTATTAAATAACTTTACTTTGAGGACAAGTGATGATTTTTGTTGGTTTTTTAATTCTTCAATAAAAATATTTCCTGAAAAATTATCCATATTAATATAGTAATTTTACAAGAAATCACCTAATAGTTATTATTGACAAGAACAATATAATCTGATTTAAAAAAAAAAATGTTTTGGGACAAAAAAAAATTTATTTTACCTGCTAGTTTAGGAGACCGTGTTACCCAAAGAACTATTATGTAAAGAGGAAGTATTTGTATGATGTATATTATTTTCGCTAAAACGTATTGCACTGTGAGAGACAAAACTCGGAACTGAAAAAATAATATCACTTAAGAAAACTTATTACAGGTTATATTTTAAATGATTTAACTTCCACTTTTCGTTATTCTTTGAAGTTAATCTTCTTATATTATTTTATATTGAAGATGGGTTGTTGCAGTGGTCCGACAAGATTTTTCTTCTTCATATAAGAACTTGTTTATTTGTGAGTAAAACCAGAAATCCACAAATACAATTTAAAAAATTCACATATTTTCCTTTAGATTTTTTTCTTTAGGAAGGCTAGTCTATTAAAATTATTATATTCATCAAAGCAGTAACTACAAATGTCAAGGTAACAAGAATCGAAATTTAACACAGATAAAACTACTGGAAACGGTTAGTCAAATTTAAAAAAATAATTATTATTCAAAAGTTATATTTAATTACCTATATAGAGAAATGCCTTACCATCGTAAAAACTATGTAGTACATAACAGTAGTTGGAAGTAGCAAAAGCAATATTGTAAATGCTACTGTCCCAACAAACAATTCTTGGTTTGAATATTCACAGGAATCTATGCCACCTCTTAGCGGATTATACTTTCTGCCAACAAACAATCTCAACAAGGCCGTTATGCCTGATATTTGAATATTGAATAGTCTGAAACATTGTTTTATAATAAAAATAAATCTCCTGTTGTAGTCACAAAAACGTTTTTTTAAAGAATCTTCAATAAGCCTACAAATTACATTGAGAAGCAGAAACAAGTGTATGAAATATAAATAAGTTACTTTACCTAGCCGCATATACATATATACAGTAAGAGTGGAATGTGGCCAAACAAATCATGTCAGATATTATGGCAGCTTGGAAAGTGAAGCCCAAATAACCAAGGTATTGATATAAGTTCAATACAATGTCCAATTTTTCTCCAGACACATCTGTAAAATTCCTCATTCATCTGTAATTTACCATCACCCTAATGAAAAAAGTACAAAATTGAAATTTATAAAAGTAAAAAGTTATGTTTTCCATACAGTCTTATGAAATTAAAATTATTATTTTTATTTTTTTGATAAAAGATGCAAAATTTGAAATTTCGGAACATATCATCTTGAGTTTAATTTTATTTATTTAGTTTAAGCTTACCAATAAACAGCCACCACAATTCAACATGATATAAAAAATATTTTCCTAACATTTTATTAAATGCATTATTTAATTTTAGACCAGCAGGGGCACCCATCAGCCATTTAAGCAAAGAATACATTAAATTTACTAATTCCTGTAAAAAAAAAATTATATATTTATATATATATATATATATATATATATATATATATATATATATATATATATATATATATATATATATATTATTTATAAACTAAATAATTTTTTGAATTAATTTTGTACTAATTTTAAGGAACTATACCTCTAAAAGGCCCATTAGGAGACTACCAAGGTATTTTTTATCTGGAATGAGCAACTGTAGGATTAAGTATCCCAAAATTACATCCACTAGCATAGCAAGTATTAAATTTCCTTGTTTTATCGAAACCTGAAATAGAAATTGAAAAAAAGACATGGTATTTTTTACTCAAATATTTTTATAAATTTAAACAATTATAATTTTCTGCTTTGGAAGTTGAGAAGATATTGAAAATAATTTTCTGATTTCTAAATTATTAATTTCTAATTACTAGTTATAACTAATAACTATCTCATACAGATTAGATGTCATGTAAAAATACCTTACCCTTCTTTTTTTTCTTATTGTACTTAAAAGCCATCTCAATAAATAAATGTAATTATACACATGTTGTACAAACATAGAAGAAGTCAACCAATTGGTATTTTTAAAAGTTGGCTCATATGGTATTTTACTAGAAAAGTCACCAAGATCTCTATGGATCAATGTTTGTAATGTCGAAAAGTAATCTTCACTATCACTTATTGTTTCGGAATTACACACTTTATTGTAATCATATAACATTATTATACAGTTTGTGTTAGTCTTATTTTTTCCGTTAATAAATAAGCTTTTAATTTCAGGCTGCTCACTTTTATTTATTATTAAATAGCTTTCATTTTTCTTATATTTATTTTCAGATAAATTATCAGTTCTTTGTCCATTAATAACATTCTTACTTACATATTTTGTAGTAATTATTTTAGGATTAGTTGCATATGAGGTAATAAAGATCGTTATACAGTTTTTATTAGTAGCTTTAATATAACCTTTATAAAATACGTCTTCATTGTTGAGAGGTAAGTCAGGTAATAGTATTCTTATAAGTTCGGGCATCTCGTGCATTTATTTCGCTCTCAAAAACTATTTTAACTTTATTAATATTAAAAACTTTTGTCATGTATGCGGCAAATAAATTTCATGTAAATCTTCCGATATGTAAAACTTTATTTATAGAAGAAACAGACCTAGTTTTAATATTTTAACATTTTACATAAACAACGATATAGGTATAAGATTATTTTATAGTACTTATTAGTTTTCGACTTTCAATTTCAAAGATTTCAAAATAAAAATATCGACGACTGACAACAAACTGACAAGTGACATTTGAGACTAGGCAGTGTTCCGAAATACACTGCGAGTACATACTGTGAGGTGTGACGTCAATTCAGTATACTGCGAAGTTTACTATACTGTGCTATACTGGTCACTGCTTAAAACGGAACGCAGTCCAGTATACTATCATCCTCATTTTTCGGCTTTCTTTTTTCAAATGAAAATATTTATCATGTACACATTTCTATTCAATAAGAAAATTTATTGTTGACATTTTTGAATAAGAATATTCATTAAAATAATAATAATAATTCGCGGTGGTATATTTTTTCATCACGTGATCACAGAACTAAAGAGCACCTTACGTTGAAAGCGCCAGTGCTTACAGTACAAAAATGGCAGCGATTTATGACGTCATATATTTATCTATGGTGCTGCGGCAGTGTACTAGCAGCGTAGACAGTGACAGCATTGAGTAGTGCACGCAGTGTATATTGGAACACGGCTTAATTTAAATATCTACACTATCAACTTATCACTAAACATGAACAAAAGATTTAACTAACACAGGTATTATTCAAAGTGATACGTTTTTAAGGTGTAAATAATATAAATACGTATAAGGTATAGGTGTAATATATATAAGGTTATCTTTTTATTATAAATACGAAATAATCAATTTCTATTAATTGCTTTTAACAATACAAAACTTAAACTAATTATTTACAGACAGTTTTGGTACAAATCATGTCTGCGGGGAATAGTGCCAGGAATACTGGCAACATTTCTCCGTTGAATCGCAATTTCAATGAAGAATGTTAATAGGTATGCTAAATCGCTTGAAACTTTGTCTCAGTAAAGCCTGTATGTATACAAATACACTAGTTTTTGTTGTAGTCAAAAATACCTAGTAGTTTTGATTTTATAGGCATACAAAGTTTCGAAAAATATCGAGTCCCGCTACCAGTCACGTGACCGCTTGTGACGTCATGTCACAACGCGCCGCGGCCCGCTTAGTATCAAGTCGCCAGCAGTTATAGCTTGGGCAGTATTTTGTTGTTTTCGTCCACGTGTTACGTTAATAGTCTAATAATAGTAAATATTATTCGATTAATAAAATGGATGAAGGATTCGAAAAAGGGCAATCTGATAATCTACCAAAAATAGATGGATTAATGGTTGCGCATTATTTATCAACAAATAGTGATTTCGTTACCGCCGAAATGCGAGGAATAAAAATGCAAAGGTAAGTAAACTTTCCTTACTACTACTTATGCTAATACTACTACTGCTTAATAGTTTATCTGTTCTAAATTGTTTTATCAAATCAAAATACCCAACTAATGTCGTAATGGAAGAATGCAACTCAAATAGTAGTAGCACCTACCTACCATTAAATTTTTACGTTAAAGACAACAAATATGTATTATAGTTTTGTAGCTATAGGTAGGTACGTATGTATGTATAGGTAGGTACCGCTCTTTTTAGTAAATTTAAATGAATACATACATTGATTTATTGCAAACTAGTTTCCGCCAGCGGCTTCGCCCCCGTTTCCCTCGGAAACTGTACATTTTCCTAGGATTAAAAGTAGCCTATGTATGTGTTATTCCAGAGTTCGTCCAGATCCGTTCAGTAGTTTTTGCGTGAAAAATAAAAAACACACACACACACACACACACACTCACAAACTTTCGCATTTATAATATTAGTAGGAAGTAGGATAGGTACTTAGGATATAGATGTAGTGGGTTGAACGCTACAGATGTACTAAACTGTTTTTTTTTTGTATTTTTTTACTAACAAAATACGTAAGGCCATTTTATTTTATTTAATTTTTATTGCAAATATAGATGTTTGAACAGATGTACTAAACCTTTTTTATTTAACTTATTTATTTACTTACATACTTATTAATTAAACTTATTTCAGATCGGCAAGAGACAGCTATGGCGATGATGCTATTGGTTATGTTCAAGTAAAAAGAGTAGGTGATGTATGTACGGTTAAATGTAGAATCACGCCAGAACACCGCGTACGTACCATACCTTATCATTGCAGTTTAGAATGCAATGAAAAGGATCAAGAAGTTTTAAATGTAACCTGCGAAGATTGTGTTGCCAGCAGAGGTGGCTGTAAAGTGTAAACATACTATAGCATTTTTACGTCCTTTGGAATTATAAAAAACAACTTTTCCGGCGAATTGGTAGTTGTATTTTTACATTTAGGCACAACACATGATTTCCTAGTATTTGGAATGGACATTTTTAAAAGTATTTATGTATAATTTCGACGGCACGGGCGCGCAACCCCAAGCGAACTGAGTGAGCCAGACAGAGCGTGTTGTGCAATGACTTCACAACTCACCGGCAGCCCGCGTCGTGCGTTTACAACTTGTTTTACTTCTAAATCGGAAACTAATTGACGTATCGAAGTAATTCTTTCACTAGTATTTTTTATTTTTGATAGAGAATATGGAGTGCTAATAATCAAAACAAGTTAACATTCTTCATTCTTTGTTCAAAAAATGTACCAGCCCTCTTGTAACCAGTAGAAGCTATAAGACGTGGGGTCAAGTCTTTTAGAATTTCGTTTGCACTGCTACTCCAAGTGTTTCAACTGCAAACGGCACAAACCATTCCGCAGAGGCTCCCGTTGTGGAAGCTATTTCCCTGACATGAGACGGAACTAATGTATCGACACAGGTTGCGTCCCACAAAAGCGCCCGTCCCCTTTCCCAAGGAATCAGTCTTAAGGCGTCAGGTCTCTTGCCATCATCGCGACTAATTCCAGTAGGCTCAATTCAGAGAACCGTGGTGGGAAAATCTAACTGAACTCTAGTTGCAAAAAAAGGCCGTGTAGTCCGAAAGAACCAACCTCATTTCCGCACGGACGTCTGTGTTCAAAGCACAGTAGTTCTCCCAACCGAAGATCTACACAAATTCGAAAACTTTCATTATCTAAAAGTGTACCAAGGTTTTTTGACGGCATTGTGTGTAACCAGTGACCTGACACTTGACTTGATAAAGCTAGAAGCATTGTACGGTTTTTGCCACTTGTAAGATTTTGTGTCAAATTTTCACGAGTGTTATGAACTATGGCGTATCCCAAAGTTTTTGTTTTGTAACTTCCTTGGGAATATCGTCATTCGGACACCTCTACTACCTCCAGTCTTCGACTGCGTCTGTAGCGCCTATAATTTGGACTGAACTTGATTTTAAAGTTTCGGTACATAGGCCTTTAATTCTATGCACAAAAGCAAGAAAAGCAGAAAGATCGACACTAGGAAATTTTCTTACGCCGATGCCATCATCTATCTCTGATTGGTAAAGTAGCTTGGGTCCAGGATTTTTCGTCAAAAGATAAATTTAGAATTTTTTCTATAGAACATTTTAAAATGGCATCATTTTTTTTCGGTAAGGCCAGGGAATTTCCAAACTAGGCACGTGCGAAATATGTACATTAATTTCGGGACAAATATACAAAATTTGAAAATAGTATAAGCAATATGAAAATTTAGAATACTAAATTTGTCAGTGTTGCCTAGGAATTTTAACTTTACTGTCTAAAACTGGACTGCACTTAGAAGACAAAGTGTATATCTTTGAGGTATTTTGAAATTGGGTAATTTTATAAAATAATTTCGTTGCTAAATTAATTTTCTTAGGAGATAAAATATCTGTAAAAATATAATCATATTTCAAAAAGTTTATTAAAAATATATAAGTGAAACTAACCTAATAAACAATTAAGAATTCAATTCACACAAACAAAAATTTGAGTATAGCAAAGAAACCAATTAACTATTGTAAGTAATTAGAGATCAGTTCAGTGACATCTTTTCAGTGTTTGTTTTCTATTGTGATAAAAGATGTCGATATCGTTGATGAATGACAAGTCATTAAACGTATTCATGAGTCTTTCGAGGGGTGCGTATTTACTTAAGTTAGTTCTTGTAATTGGAGTGCAAAAAGATTTTTTTAATGGATGTCTGAAAAACAACCGAGAAATTGTTAAAGACATCGCTGATTTTAAGATGACTTCCAAGCAACTTTATTTTGAAGCATTTAAGTCTTGTACAAGAATTAGCATGATAGGAAAAGGCAGTATATTTAAAAATTAAAAAAACAAGTAAAATTACACTGTATACATTTACATAATATATTAACATCCATTATGTGTGCTATACACTTATTGTATTAGGCATCTGTATTTGCTTCAAGAAAGTCGATATCGAATGGTGATATAGATCTATATATTTTAAGATCATCTGCGAAATTTAAAGTGTTCAGAAATATCATTAATAAAAGCTAAAAAGGAATCCGGCCTAAATATAATCCTTCGAAGACACCAGATGTGGGGCGAAAGAAGTGTAAGCATGTGTAAGAACATGCTGTAATCGGTTTAGGACAATTTAGTAAATTGACAAAATTCAATTTTAACAGTAATGTGTCGTGATTCACTTTGTTAAATGCACTGCTAAAATTTAGGAAGTGAGCATTATAATGTATGTATGTAATGTATCAGCCTGTAAACTAGCCACTGCTGAGCGAAGGCCTCTTCTCCATGTAGAAGAAGGGTTGGAGCTTAATCCAACACGTTGCTCCATTGCGGGTTGGCGGATAAATTCTCTATCACGAGTAACGATCGTTATCAGGTGTCTATGATAACAACCGAGACCAATGGCTTTTCGTGCTCTCCGAGGCATGGCGGGGAGACCGACACGGATATACACCCAGACCGGAAACAAATATTTGTACAAATATAAATATCTGTCCCGAGCGGGAACCGATCCGTGACCGGTGGCACGCGGCTTTGAGGCAACTACTCGCAACACTACGCCAGAGCGGTCATCCGACAGAGAGTATTAATTAAAGTTTTTTCGTCTTTATTTTTAAAAATATATAAGGTTTTACTGATCGTAGACTTATTTTGTCTGAAATCATGTTATTTCCCAGAAAGGATATTTTAAAAATATTTAGTTGTAGTTGGACATATAAGATGTTTAAAATGTTTTGGAACGGGTTTTTAATACTGAAATTGATCAGTAGTCTTAGACATTGCACTTATAACTCGTGCGCAGAAGGTTTGCCGATGACTACCCCACTGGAGATGACTGCGTCTCTTGCTTGTCTGATAGGTACCGCTAGCAACGCAGCCGATACGAACGTGTAATTTTTTGTTTCGCTCCGAATAAATTTATTGTTGTTTTGTTTGGTTTTACTTGTTTTTTTTTTTTGTTGTTAGTTATTTGTTTTCGTTGTTTGTAACCATTAAACTATTATTTAACGGCTTCGTTTTATTCACTCACTAAATATAAATACATAAAAATATATAATTTACGTAATAATAACAGCGTTTTTTATTTACCATTTATAATTACACTTTATATTAAGTTTATAATTCGACCGAGACTATTTTTTATTAGTTTGATGTAAAATATATACGATAATAATCTACCTTTATGTGACCTTTTTTTTTTGAACCGTACTGACTATTGAAGCGCGACGTCACAAGGCCATTGGCAAAGTTTCTTCGCACGGATAGTATACCTTTTTTTATAAAAAAGTATTCCATCCCATGCGAAATTTTGGCACAAATTCCGAAATTTCAGACGATATTTGACTTTTTCTGAATTTCTGAGTATTTTTCAGAGTTTTTTGACGTGCTTACGTCTTGTAAATCGATGAATGCCGGCTGCACGCACGAAGAAGTGTCACGTGTCGCGAGCGAAAGCGCGGAACAAGCGATAGAGAGGTACGACCGGCCTAAGCGTTCAGCTTGTAAATGAAAAATAATAACGCAGATTGGAGGATCTTAAATATCACATATGTTTATAAGTTGTAAATATATTGTTAATAGCACATTGCTACTTGTAATTAATCTGTATAATTTAAGTAATAAAATATTTGAATTAACTAATTCTTTGTATTATACAAAATAATGATAACTCAGTGATAATAATTCAATTCAATTCATAAAAGTATGCAATTTTTTTTCAACGTTTTCTTATGAAGTTATCACTTAAAATTATCGTCCGTAAACCCACTTTACAGACAACCAATTTTTTATTTATAATATGACTTACAGTGTCTTTTAGAGATTTCTCTGAGAAGTTGTCTAAAATTTCGGATTTTGTGCTAAAATTTTGCACGGGATTAGCAGCATTTCATATGGTAGGAACATATATCATAAGATTTTTTGGACAGGAAGGATTTTAAAATTATATTTTTAAAGAGAGAGCTAAAATTTTATGAGTCCTTTTAATAAATAAAGGAGAAATCTGCCTGGACTTGGTTCTTTACTTATATTGATGGACTTTAAGACTGAATATTTCACTTCACTTCCGATATATTTATTATTTTACTTAAGAAAAATTGAGGAAAACAAGTACCTGGATAATTCGATAAGTTTTTTTCATAAATGAATTATATTAAAACAGTGAATTCTTTCAATATAGAAGACTCAGTTGCTTTTTTAATCAAAGAGTCAATTATGATGTTATTTCGGATACTTGAAAGAAGTAAATAATAATTTTAGGTCAACTAGTAGTATTAATAAATATTTTTAGGTTAATATATAAAATTAACACAACTAAAAGTCATGAAACAAAAAATTGAATAAGATTCTGTAAGCCAGAATTCCGATATTCATATCCATCCTACAAAAATATTACTAGCTTACTAGCTACGCACAGGTTAGTTATTACTAGGGTACTTTATTTTGTCAATCTTCATGTATACCTTCCATTATACCAGGGTCTATTAATATTTTAATCACTCTTTTTTTTTCTATTACTCATCTTGTATTGATAGTGTGAAAATTGCGTTTTTTTTAATGTAGTTACATAATGTAATGTAATGGTAATGTCGGCAAATATATTAAATTTTTAATCTGTAATTTTTTTTCTTGGCCTTTTTAGACAATTTACAATTATCGAACGCCATTTTCTCACAGCTCAGTCGCTTTATCTTGTTAATCGATAATTGGAAGAAAAATATTCATCTAGTTGCATTTTAACTTGGTTTACTTAACGCTTACAATTAGTTTTACTTAATTATGTTTTAAAAAGATAAATTATTTATTCGTTCTTGAGTGATAAACGACCAATACGTGACCATGTCTGCTCACGAGCAAATGAGGGCAATGTTAGATCAATTAATGGGTACTGCACGAAATGGTACTCTTGTTATTTATTAAAATAAATTTCCCTTTAATTGTAAGTATAATTTTACCAATTTTTGTCATGTATGATGAATTATTCCAGGTGAAACCGATAGGCACGGAGTTAAATTTTATGACGATACGGTTTGCAAATCGTTTTTACTGCAGTGCTGTCCACATGAAATTTTATCATCGACCGTAAGTTTTTCATTTATATTATTTAAGGGTTATTTGGCATCTTGAATATCTGGGATTACATTTTTTTTTAAATACACTACAAAATACTTGGTGTGCAAATATCGTAAGCAAGAAAGCAAAGATATTCGATGTTTCATTTTATCTTTGAAATTCTATAATGGGTTTTGTTCTTTTTCAATTCATATATGTTGGGATATTTTAATCCTTGTCTTACTTTTAATACGATAAAATAGATTTTGTTAGTTGAAAACAACATTTAAGTAAGTTTGATATCCTAATGTATGTGAGTTCATACTATCATATATTGTATTATAATCCGTAGTCCTAGGACGATATTACATCAGAGTGGCATTAACTGTGGTGAAATATGCTTTTCAGAAAATGCCCAACACTAGTCTTTATTGTTCATCACAATACTTAACAGATGAGGGATAGATTGTAAGAGTTAGGCTGTTCTGTAAGTACCAAGATGTACGTATAACATTTCTAGTTAGCTGATTGTACTCTTACTGCTATGCAGGAATTAATTTAATCAAACTCTCTCAGGCTTTAAAAATTATTAATTTGTTCTTCGGTTTCTAATGCTGCTTTGGTGAGTACATGTAAAAATTATACAAAAAATTTTAAGCTGGGGAGAACAATTTGCTGATTGATTGTAACTACATTGGGTACGTACTATGCTGTTTACGTGGCTAGATAAAAACAATAGAAAAGATGCATGTATCAGATATAACATGAATTTGCAAGATTATAAAAATGCAGATGAGAGTTAAATTTTAAAGAAAAATTTGAGTTTTAAAGTTAGGATTTCAAATAACAATAGTTCAATTTGTCATTTATAATTGTATTTCTTTTTATACCCTTGGATATAAAAGTTTATTTTATGCATATATCACATATATGGTATATTTGTTAAGTTTTTATTCTGCACAAAAAATAAAATAACTCACAATCTTCCCCTTATATACATTTCTGTTATGTATTTCTTTAATTGTTCTGCTTCAACTATTTTTTATTTGGTGTATAAGTTTATATATTTTATGGTATAGATTATAGTTTTATAGGTTTATAATCTAAATTTATAATTTTAATACTGTTATATTATAGCTGTCTAATCAGATAAAAAAAATCTAAATTTTTATGTGATAATATAACTAAAATTTTATGTGATAATGTAAAAGTGTATTATAAATACAAAAAAAAAAAAGTTAAGACTGGAAAAAGATATCAAATATATATATATATATATATATATATATATATATATATATATATATATATATATATATATATATATATATATATATATTTTAATGTAATACTCAAACTAAAATATATGTTTTAAAAGAGTGATCATATGTTTTGTCTCAGCTTCTTATGGATATTGTTGTTTATGTATATTGAGATTGTTTAAAGGTCGGTTAGGTTTATCGAGAGGGTGTTGCCAGATGTTTGTAAGTATTATAAGTATGGCAAAGTAAATGGGCTGGTGAAACAGGATGAGCTGTGTTGGTGATATTGTATGTATTTCCTGCAACAATTTATTTCAATTATTTTTGGGGTTAATTTGGATGTCTTTTTCATACTGTTTACATGCGCATATTGCTGTCCAATTCATGTTCAAAATTTTTTATGACAATTAAATGGTGTGATAATTTAATTATTGGTTTACACCATTGTAAAATTTTACATGATAATCAAGACGCTTGTGTAAACAGAATTTTTTAAATATATTTTATAACAAGAGGACAGTCAACTCAAAAAATTGTAAGACTTCATGTTTCTTAACATATGTACAATCAAGTTATCTTTGTCAACATATTACAGTCATATTAAAGTTTAAGAAACTAGAAATCCATCATTGAAATTATTTTAAAAGTAAAATTTGATCTTTTTAATAAATTCTTAAAGAGAAATTTTGTATCCTTTTCTACCATTTGAAATTTTGTAACATTCTAATAATGTTAAATATTCTAATCAAGTTTCATAATTCAACAACTGTTTTAAAATAAATTTTCATGTATCATTATTATTATTATTATTATATAAACTTGTATATTGTCCTCTAATCTACTGATTTTATTTATGATTTTAATTACTTTTAATGTTCTCATTATTTTAATTGCAGCGAATGGATTTAGGTGAGTGTCCTAAAATACATGATCTGGCCCTCCGTGCGGATTATGAACTAGCTTCAAAAACCAAAGATTATTTCTATGACATAGATGTGAGTATAAAATTAAAAATTGTTACTACAGTTTATAATTTTTTAATAGTATTTTTAGGTGCATTATGTATACTGAGAAATAAGTTTTTAATGAAAATTATTTATTAACACTTATTATTGTCGTAAGAGAGTCATATATTTATTAATCTGGGTATAAAACTTTATAAAAAACATTTTTAATATTTCAGTTTATATGTTGCTTGAAAACGAAATACACATATTATTGATTTTATATTATTGTAAAGATCATCCAAATTTAATATATTGTTTTACACCCAAGGCTACAGAACATTTAGAGGCATTCATTGCTGATTGTGATCGTCGGACAACTGCAGCTAAACAAAGACTGGCAGAGACACAGGAGGAATTGTCAGCAGAAGTGACAGAGAAGGCCAATGCAGTTCACGAATTGGCAGAACAGATAGGTCAGAAGTTAGCTCGAGCTGAAGCTCTTGGGGAAGAGGGAATGGTTGAAGAGAGTGTCAAACTCATGGGAGAGGTATGGAATATATTATTGTTGTATGATAATATGAAAATTTTAAAGTGAAAAAATTATCCAATAGAACATGTTAATGGTTTAAATGTGGTCTTGCTTTGCAGTGAACGTCTAAGCAACCATCATGTTTTTTTGAGGAATTCTGAATTGTGTTGTAACCTGAAACATTATTTAGCAACCCTTTCGAGTATTGGTTGCGGATTAAGCTTTAACCAATTTTAGTAGAAAGAAGATGTTTTTGCCCTCAGAATCTAATAAATTTTAAATCTAAATAAATATTAATCTAATAAAATAAATTTTATCTAGATCTCAGAATTAAAAAAATGAATTTTCGGGATTTAGACATTGCTATATTGTTAAAATACCAGTTGTCGTTTTTTAAATTACTAGTTTTTCATTTGAATCTAAACAATGTTTCTGGATTATATTACTCCATTTCAGCTATTATATATTTTAATTAGAATACCTTTACAAAGTTAATAAACTTTTTAGATAGAGGAACTGCGCAAGAAAAAAGCAGTAGCAGAACAAGAATATCGTAATTCCATGCCGGCGTCATCCTACCAGCAACAGAAGCTACGAGTTTGCGAGGTCTGCTCTGCTTACCTCGGCATACATGACAATGACCGACGGCTAGCTGATCATTTTGGAGGGAAATTGCATTTAGGCTTCATTACCATACGTGAAAAATTGGCCGAGCTTAAAGTGAGTTTACACAAGACTTATTGAATTTGATATTAAGGGATTGCGATTTAGTGCAGAGTATCAACTTTTATAGATTAAGTTCTCTAAAACTATTTTTGGTAGTTCAAGGTTAGGCTAAAATAATTATGATCAGTGATAGCATCTTTATGAGCAACTTTCTGCACTATATTTTATCAGGAGATTACCGCACCCAAAAATAGGCTTATTTTGGTAAAATTTAGAAATACTTAATTAGAATTCACTTTAGAGAGCATGTTAGCCGTCGCTCCAGGTTATTTATTATATACACCTGATAGTGATCGTCACTCATGATAGGATGTCCTTAAAGCCAAGGGTCGCGGGTTTGATTCCCGTTTGTGGCAAAGATATAATAATAATAATAATAATAAGCCCTTTATTCTGAGTAAATTAATGTGCAAAATTTAACAATTTAGAATTTGGTTCAGAGAATATCCCGTAATTCAGAGTGCCTCATGGCATAGGCCTCCTCTAGCACTTTCCATTGGGTTCTGTCTCGCGCTATCCTTCTCCAGTGGTGACCAGCTGTTAGCCTCAGATCATCTGCCCATCTCGCTTGTTGGCGTCCTTTGTTTCTTTTGCCATCTCTGGGGTACCAGTCACAGATGGTTGTACTCCATTTGCCATGTTTGTCTCTAATTACGTGTCCGGCCCATCTCCACTTTAATTGGTCTATTCGAGTGAGAATGTCAACAACTTTAGTTTTTTCTCTTACTGCGCTACTTCTTATTTTGTCCGTCCTCCTTATTCCTGTCATGCTTCTCTCCATGGCCCTCTGACAACGTTCCAGTTTTTCCCTGTGGAGTTTGGTGAGTGCCCATGTTTCACAGCCATAGGTAATGACTGGAAGTATGCAGGTGTTGAAGGCCTTTCTTTTTAGAGACATGTTTAGCTCGTTTGACTTCATGATTTCTTTCAGCGACCAGTATTTTTTCCATCCGTTTGCTATTCTTCTATTTATTTCTTTAGTTGTTTGTTCATTGTGAGAGATTACTTGTCCTAGGTAGATATAATCCTGTACATATTCTAGTGGTTGGTTGTCAATTTCTATAGGTGTTAATTTAAAGTTTGTGAGCAGTTTTGTTTTGTTCATGTTCATGGAGAGGCCCACCTTCTTACTTTCCACATTAAGTGATTTTATCATTTCTTGTAGGTGTATCGGATCCTCTTCAAACAGTATTATGTCGTCCGCAAATCTTAGATGGTTTAGTTTAGCACCGTATATGTTTAGACCGAAGCCATCCCAGTTCAGTTTGCGGAAGACACTTTCTAAAACAGCTGAAAAAAGTTTTGGCGACAGAGGATCTCCCTGCCTTAGGCCTCTCATAATCTTGAACTTTTTACCTAGGGTTTCTAGTTGTAATCTAGCTTCGCTGTTTGAGTAAATGTTCTTGATAATTTGGATGTATTTTGACGGTACCCCTTGTTGATCTAGGCTCTCTAATATTGCTTTGTGGTAAACACTGTCGAAAGCTTTAGAGTAGTCTATGAATGCCATATATAGGTGTTTATTATATTCGTTGTATTTCTCTACAATTTGTTTTACCGTATGTATGTGGTCCAGGGTTGAGAAATTTTGTCTGAAGCCGGCTTGTTCTCGTGGTTGGTTTTCATCGAGCATTTTGCTTATTCTTTGTAGGATGACTTTGGAGAATACTTTATAGATGTTTGACAGCAAACTTATAGGTCTATAGTTCGCTATGTCTTCTTTTTGACCTTTTTTGAATATAAGGATGATATGAGATGTTTTCCACTGCATAGGTATTTTGCCTGTTTCTATTATTTCATTGAATATTGTTGTCAGTATAGGTAATAGTTCTTCAAGAGTGCCTTTAAGGAGTTCGTTCATAATTTTATCTGGGCCTGGAGCTTTCTCCATCTTTTGACTACATATAGCTTTTTCTATTTCGCTAGGTAGTATTTTTGGGAGAGTTTCATCGCTGAGGTAACTTCCACTTTGGTCGTCCCATCGATTCAGTTCATTGTTCGGGTTCGAGTACAGATCCTGGTAAAACGTTGTGGCTATTTCGTTTATGTCCTTTCTGTTTGTAGATACGGTCTTCTTTTTGTTTAATTTTGGTATCCATTCTCTACTCACCTCTCTCAGTTCTCTTAGTGCCTTCTTGATCCCTCCTGTTCTTTGTATGTGTTTTTCTAGTGTTTGTAGCCTCTTGTTTTTTCTATCTTTTCTTATGTTTTTTCTAATTTCTTTACTCAGAGCGGTAATTAGTTTCAAGTTTTCTTTCTTCGGATGGTTTGTAAGCAGATTTTTTCTTTTTTCAATAAGTTGGAGTGTTGAGTCGGTTAATTTGTATTTGCTCTCCCTTTCATTCCCAGTTTTAGCCGAAGTCAGTTGCTTTACCAGCTTTCCATATTTTGTAAGGACATCAGTGTTCAGTTTCGTTCTTGTAATTTCATCTTTTATTTTGCTTAGGGACTTGGCAGTTTCCTTTACATTTACGTCACTATTTTGGTCCGTTTTATGCCCGGCTATATACTTCCTATCCGCTTTTGGTGGTTTAATCATTAGGGAGCTCCTGACCATGCGGTGATTTGTGTTAAAGTTGAATTTTGAGAGTATTGACGTATCCGTAAAGGCTTTCAGGTAGTTGGTTGCTATGTAGTCAATCTCATTTTTGAATCTGCCGTCGGGGGATAGCCAGGTCCATTTTTTCTTCTTATTCTTTTTGTACATACTGTTCAGAAGAGATAGATTGTGTTCCAGTAGTAGTTCGACAAGCAGTTCCCCATTTGTGCTTCTTTTCCCTTGTCCAAATTTTCCAATCACATATTCATCCTTATTTAGTTTTTCTCCGACTTGAGCATTGAAGTCGCCCATCAGTATAATGTGGTTGTGTGCATACTTTGTTAGTATTTGTGATAGTTTTTGATAGAAGGGCTTTGTTTCTGCTTTTTTGTCCTGTTCTGTGGGTGCGTATACTTGGATAATTGACCATGGTTTGCGGTATCCTGGGATGTTGAAGTTAAGCACGGCTAGGCGATCGGATATTCCGAAGAGTTCTTGAATGTGTTGTTTCAGTTCTTTTTTAATAAGAAATCCTACGCCTCTTTGGCCAGGTATCTCGCCCTTGTGGAATAGGATATAGTCTTCACGTTCTTCAATTTTCTCTCTAAGTCGTCGCATCTCGCTTATTCCCAGAATATCCCACTTTATGTCGTCTAAGGCTTTTTCTAATTCATGTAGGCATTCTTCTGTTCTGAGGGTGCGAGCATTAAGTGTTGCAATTTTAAGGGTTTTGTTTCTTTTTGCTAGAGGGTAATGGTCTTCTTCCCCCACGGTGACCAGCCGGCTTGGGGTGTCTGTTTCGAAGGTTGGTGTGTATGGTGTTGCGGTAATTGGTTTTGTTTGTTTCCAGTTGCCGGTGGTCGTTACAAATTTTTTGGAGTCTCGGGCAGTGAGGCTGGTCTAGCTCGTTCGATATAGTTGCGTATGTTGGGTTTAATGATGTCTTTTGGTGTAGCTTTAGCAAGTGGATAGGTTGAATCATCTCTTGAGATTGCTTTTTTAAGATTTGTCGAGTTTGGTGATCCCGATTCCTCCCTCTTTCTTTTGTCTCTGGATGTGTCTGTTGGTATCTTTACTATAATTTTATCATATTTTAAAAAGGCTATGTTTCCCTTCTTCTTTTCTTCCTCCACTTGGATTTGTAGCAAAGATATATATTTGTATAAATATTTGTTTCTGGTCTGGATGTATGTCCTTGTGGGTCTCCCCACCGTGCCACGGAAAGCACCTGAAATTGTCACTCCCGGTTGTTATCATAGACATCTGATAGTGACCATTACTCATGGTAGGGAAATTATGTAATTAAGCAGCATGGTGGATTAAGCTCCAAAACCTTCTTCTAGGTGGAGAAGAGGCCATTGTCCAGCAGTGATTTATTTACAGGCTGATCCAATTCAGTTCAGCTCAGTAATATAGATGGATGTTAAATTCCGAGCTAAAGCTGAATGTTTTATCCTTTCCAGAAAACGGTCGACAAGCGTCGCGAGGAGCGTGGCGCGAGCGAGCGCGAGCGCAGCGGCGGGCGGCGGCACTACGTGGGCGGGCGCGAGCTGGACCGGCGCGCGCGCCGTCACCGCGAGGCCACGCGCGAGCGCGACCGCGACCGCGGCAAGGAGCGCGAGCGCGACCGCGAGCGCGAGCGGGAGCGGGAGCGCAGGTCGGTGCAATGCATGAGCTTGTTTTATATGGTTGTGGCGCTGGCCTCATAACATAATAATAATATTTATTCATCTACACATTTAAATAAAAAACTTTAACAAAAAAAAACTTAAGTTAACTAATTCCATTTATTTGTTTTTGATGTGTAGTTCCCATAGGGTAAAAGCCTCCTCCAATCCATTTCCGAGCCATTTTTCACAGTTTTTAGCAACTTTCATCCAGTAATTTCCCGCTATTTTTTTGATGTCATCCACCCATATTTTTCTTTGTCGACCGATGCTCCTCTTGCCTATACCTGCCTGAAAATATCCCCATGCAAAAGGTTTTAAAAGCGAGCGAGTCAGTGCACTACATTTGTTTCTTCCGACCCATTTGTTTCGATACTGTTACTGTAAATTGTTTCTTTTTACTCTTTGGCAAAGGTCTATTCTCTTTAACAGTAGAATTGAAACAAATGTACTCATTCACATGTATTGGAAGTTTTCTTGAGACATGCAAGCTTCTTCACCATAATTTCCTTCTTGGCGAGTATGGAGATGAATTATAAAAAAAAACCACATGAAAATAAAACAGTGCTGTATAGATTTGAATTAAAACAAATAAAAAAGAACAATGTCACATAACGCGTTGTATGAATCCCCTCCCGCCCTTGTTACGTATCGTAACGTTTTACTAGACCCCCCCTCCCTCCTAAATTGCGTTACGTAATACTTAAAGACCCCCTATTATCTATATAAAGAACCATAATTATTAATAAAATATCTATTTATTACAGACGTAGTCGTTCACGTAGCAAGAGCAAACGAGAGGGATCTCGCGAGAAGTCGCGCGGTCGGGATCGAGATCGCGATCATCGTCGCAGCAGATCTCATCGCTCGTCGTCCCGCGAGCGCAGACGCGAATGATCGCGATTGTTTGAGACCAAGGAATTTATAACTGGAACACTAACTTTATAAAATTGTACATTGAAATCTGCACCTTGAAATAAATAACATAAGGTTGACATTTGCTTCTTCCAACATGTAAAATGAAAAAATCGTTCCGAGCATGACCATTGATTACTGGGATTTTGTCTCTTTCTGATGAGTTGCCTTGAATTATGATAGAAAGAGATGCAATCCCTCTCTTCGGAACGTTTTTTTGAGTGCACATGCGCATTCCAGTTTCTGTATAAATTCCTTGATAGAGACTTGTCGGACACGTCACGAGACAGGGTCCAGTATTCGTAATTTAAGAGTCTCGAGCGCTTGGTTGTCTGAGATTCCTTTTGAATCATTTGTTGTATTATAAATGTGTTGACATATTTTTTTTTATATGGAGCGCTCTGCGGAAAATCGATCCAATTTATAAAAATGGGATCATCTAGTTGAAATTAGTAGATGACGATACTTCTTTTTCCTCTATTTAGGTCTTTACAAAAAGTTTATCTTATTTTAAATAAAAAAAAAAAAAACAAAATAAAATGTATTTAAACTAAGATACTACTACTATTTGGGTGGAGATAAAAGAATATAATCCTGCTGATCCGGTATATCGAACCTAGAATTTCGATTAAGAGACCGATACTCCGAGTCTGGATTTGGAGATGGGAAAAAAAAGAAGAGAAAAATTATACCCAAAATAAAATAGAAATAATAGTCTTTATTCACAATCAAGAATTCATCAATTTATTTTATCAACTTTAAAAATTCACTATTTAGGAACTTAGTAATTACCTAATTTACATTCATCGTAAAAATAAAAAAAATTGGATTTGTAATTTCAATACAGTATTTACATATAAACATATTATGTGACAAAAGAAAAACATTATTTTTGTCTGTCATCTATTTCATTTTGTTTTACACATAATGTAAATTTCATATTTCAGAGCTTTATGAAAAACTCCAAGAGACTAAAAATAACAATTTTTCTAATTTTTTTAAATGCAGGTATGGATGGTTTTCTAAATTTCAAGAATTAAACCTATGAGATAGCTTTATGCAATTAAATGTGCTCTTCAATTTCATAATGCTCTGGTATTTTAATAAAAAAATATTCCACTTTTATTATACAGTATAGCATTACTAATAATGGCATGTTTATTTGAAATCTGATAAATAAAACAGATTTGGTAGTTACCTGCCATTATATTTACGGATTTGGTCACTCTTCCATTGAGCGTCTCATGTAAGAAATTATAAGTGAAAAAGTGGTTTCATCAACTTATGCATAAAATTACTGTATGATTTCCGGTAACGGCGAGTTTTTACAGCGATCGCGGATTGTTATTTTAATTTACACAGCATATTTATAATTTTGTTGTATAAATGTTTTAAGATTAATTTTTTATTGTTTAGCTTTAAGCTATTTAAGTATGCTTCTATAATGTTTAATTACACTGTTACGAATTTTTGAATATTAATGACAATGATAAGTTACAGCAATGTTACAAAAAATCACCGTTTGTATTAAAAACATAAAATTATTTCTTTTTGAATGATCAATAATAGAGATCTAGGTGCCTGGCTATGCTTCAATGTTTTAGTTAAGCATTTGTTTCTCATTTATATAATTTTCTTGATAAAAAGTTATTACATAATTTCAAAAGAGGAATTTTGACAGTGTTTTAACGATACAACTTCAAAAAGCGCGTTACTTGTCAGGATATAACATGTATGTATTACCTGAGATAATAACAATTTAGCAAATTCTTTGTTATGAAACCAATATTCAAACGAATAGTATTGAATTGCAATTATATCTATTGTGAATGATATAGCAAGGAGTATAATTTAAACAGGTTATGAAGATATCGAAAATGAGTTGTAGGTTGCATGAATATATTGTAACAAATTCGAAAGCCTTACTCTGGATTATATATAAAAAAAGATTAGGTTTTAATATGTTATATAATATTCAACCCAAGGTCATTTTTTACCATTTTATTATTGCTGAACTAGTCCAGAATAAGGCTGAAATAAGTGTAAGGTTTTATATATTTGATAGTGTAATAGACTATAATTATATTGTCTTGTGCTGTTTAAAAATAAATAAACTAGGTCCTACACGCTATGCTTGAATTTGTTTTTTTTTCTCTTTAATTTATTGCTTTCATGCAAAATAAAAATTATGGTCATGTTTCGATATACACTGTGACCACTGTAAGGTGTGACGTCAATTCAGTATACGCGAAGCCGTTCCGTTTTAGTTTGCTATACTGTCCTATACTGGTTACTGTTTAAAACGGAACGCAGTCCGGTATACGGTCAACCCCATTTTTCGACACTGTTGTTTTGAAATGAAAATAACATGTACGCGTATTCTGTTCATCAAGAAAAATAATTTTTTGAATGTTGACATTTTTGAATAACAATGTTAATTGATAATAATAACAATCATTCGCGATGTTATATTTTTTTGATCACGTGATCACAGTACTGACAGCACCTTACCTCGAAAGCGCCAGTGCTCATAGTACAAAAATGGCGGCGATTTATGACGTCATATATTTCTATGGTACTGCGGTAATGTACTGGCAGTCCATAAAGGAACGATTTTTTCACCAGTGAGCACTGAGCAGTGCTCGCAGTGTATATCGGAACACGGCCTACAAAACTTATTAACCCATAAGCAACATAAAAATATAGACATAGCCATCGTTATTGCAAATTTATTGGAAGTAGTAATGATTTAACTACAAACTTCGAGAATCAATATGTATAATTTTTAAGTTTATCTATAAAATTAAGTTTGATTCACATACAAAAACAAAGGATTTGAAAAGTAAAATATAGACAAAAGTTAACAATGCAACTTGTTCATATTGTCTTTTTCATATTATTGCAATTTGACTTTCAATAATAAACCTGTAATGGTTATTTTAATTTTGATTTTGTGTCGAAATATTTTTAGTTTTAATGGGGTTCTTTAATTTTAACAATTTGTTAATAAAATAATAATGTAAGTAATTTTTGTTTTATTACTGAATATTTATGTTCATGCACAGTGGACTTACTGAATTGTCAAAATATGTTTCAGCTACCGTGTTTATATTCTATGTTAATAACAGAGATTCTAATAATAGAAAGAGATATCAAGACAATCACAAAGACACAAAGACATCAGTCATTTTGGATTAAGAAATTGCAAAAAATAACATTTTCAAAATAAAATTATTTTTAAATATACCAAATCTTTAAATAAAATATATATATATATATATAAGTTATATTTTTAATCTCTCTTTCATTGTAGTCACTTATGATCTATCATTTTAAAGACAACAAAATCGTAATAATTTAAAAAAAGTATATAAGCACCAGCACACAAATTATATATATATGTATCACTACTACGCGTAAATATGTTTGATCAAATTTTTTTATTATGTAGGTACCTTGTAATAAGAATTTATGATTTAAAAAAGGAACACCTTTTTAATTATATATTCCTACGTACTGTACGTATTTACTAGATTAAATTTAAAAAGTTACGTATGGAGTGCATATTAACCTAAATTCTTTAAACTACATATTTTCATTGACTATTAAAAATCCTTTTACCTAAAAAAAAAAACAAGGTACTTAATATAGTAACTTAAAATATGAACTATTACTTATAATTATATTGATTTCATTGACTTAACATTCAAAAAGTCACCCAATTTGCGAATTTTGATGTTCTCATATAAAGGTCTCGGATTTTGAACACTAATTAGAACCGTGATCAAATAACTTTGAAAAAAAAAAATGTCTACCAAAGACATACATTCCATATAATTAAAAGTCTATATCGGATTTTATCGCGTTTATTTTAACAAATTAATTTTTTTTTAAAACTTTACAGTTTAATAATATTTTAAATTATTTCCCGACGTTTCGGACCCTTTACAGCGTCTATGATCTCGGGGGACTGAGGTGGTGGGTGTCCGAATAATGAATTAATTGTTACATACCCCGCTTTTTATACAATTATAAATTATTACTTTTAACCGTTCCTATTCACACAGAATGAACTTGTTGTGTCTGGAAGTCGTGCTGTGCTCTTATTTTCCTTGGGTCCAATTAATTTCAGAACTGGCTCCCAAGCTGGTGGTACGTTCCAACCATCCTCTCTATTGAAATTAGGATGTTTTTTTATTTCAATAGCCTCGCGAATCATCCTTAGTAGGAATCGGTGTTCTTTAGCGAGAATTTGTGGCTTATCAAATCTGATATAGTGGTTGGTATCTTGTTGAGTATGTTGATACACAGCAGACTTTGTCGACCGTTGGTGTTTAATGTAGCTATATGTTCTTTGACGCGTGTAAATAAACGCGATAAAATCCGACTTTTAATTAAATAAGTAAAATTCGCGTAAATATAAGAGAACAGTAAGTTCTTCCATAGTTACCTACTCTCTTTTATATTCATTATCATTATGACTTTTGGATCACCCCTCGTAAGTAGCGTAAATTACATTTTACTCGTACGTTAGGTTCGTTCAACAATTCAACAAAATACGTAATTTATTTTTTGTTGTTTTAATGTTTTATTTAGTTATGGGACACTGATTCAACAATTTGCACTAGACCAGGTTTCCATATAAACGATTATATGAGAACGCCAAAAGCCTTTAATATTATGATTATAGGAACATTGGGAAACATACTTAAAATATATGATTTCAGTGAATTGATTTATTAAAAAATAATATCACAACATATCTATAGGTATATAATGCAACCTAAGAAATTACTCATTTTGCAGTTATTTTGTATACTTATAAAAATATTCCAATTTATTAATATTTTGCTATATAAACACACCGGCATATTTAGCGGAACACAAAGAAAGGGTCCATAATTTAAAAAAATATGGTTTTACTTTAAAATCTACTTACTACACTTCTTTTGTTTTTGAAAGTTTCATTTGTTTTACTTAAAATGAGATCACATTAAGAACATATTTTGCGAATAAAGGCTATTTGTGAAAAATGGTACATTTTTGAACTGTTCATGTAACCGGGAAAAGTGAAAATAATATTAAAATAACAATTACTTAAGTTATAAAAATGGTGATTAATATCGCGTATTTCCTCCACGTGCTCCTATTAAAGTTTCTACCCGTCTAGGCATGCTGAGAATGATGTTATCGATGGTCTCCTGGGATAGTCTCCGCCTTTCTTCAACTACTGCGATGGATCGTTGAAACTGGTCGACGAAGATCTCTGGATATTACTCTGTAGGTTTGATCATTTCTTCGAATTTCGAGTGCCCTGGCAATCTCCGTTGGGGCTAAGTCAGGCATAATTCAGTCCTCAACTCCAAAAAGATACGCGATAAAAAAAAAAAAAAAAAAAAAACTAACAAAAAAACAGTATTTCAATGAAATGTATAATCAAACTCAGAAGGAAGAAATACTCGAAGTTCGCTCCAGATAAGGTGTATTGGAATAAAATTAAAACAATTGCATAAAATGTGATATTCAGTTGTTTTCTTAATTTGAAATTATTTCTTTTTAAATTAAATGACGTATAAACCAGATAAAAACCTTATATGATACTGATATCAAACCTTTTTTTTATGTTCCGCTAAATATGCCAGTGTGTGTAGTTGGTAATTTATTTTAGTAAATACGTTTTTTTCTAAATTTATAACGTTTTAGTAAATAGTAAAACTCAATGGTTACATATTTATATTTTAACATTGCATTATTGATATATAATACTTTTAACAATATTTGAGATCAAACTAATTTTTTTTTTAAATATTACTCTTACTGACCAAAATATTACTTAATTAGAATTATATTATTTCATACCGACTCGGCTACAAAACATTTTTTTATAATATTTTTTTAGTTTTCAAACACTAAGATAATACAATTTCAGATACAAAAGTATCATTTTTACTGTATTTTTCAGATGTAAGATCATTAATTACAATAAATTATTATGCAAAAAAAAAAAAACAATTTTATTTATGTTTAAGTTTCTTTGGATCATTGAAGTTCTATGTTTTGGGATGTCATATTTTTCTTTTTCGTTACATATTTGATATAAAAAATTAAATCCTAAACGAGAACTATTAAGCTTTTTAAGGTTCCGTAACCAAAGAGTGCCAACGGGACCTTATTAGCAAGACTCCTCTGTCTATACGCTGTCACAGGGCTGTATTCTTGGAGCCCTACTAGTCTCAAGATTTCTATCAGATACAGCCGTCCATACAAAAATATCTAGAAGGGGCAAATTTGCTGGGGTGTCCGGGGCGGGTGGTAAACTACAATGAGGTGGCCATACTGAGTAACGTTACAAATATTAAAACTCGTAAGAATATAACATACTTCTTTAGGTTCGCACATGTTGAATTTGGAAATGTCTGTTGTATTTTATTCCGAATTTAAATGACCTGAAAAACGCAAACTCTATATATTAGTCAATATCATTGTACTGTATTTTATCAGCCTGTAAACAACCCACTGCTGAGCGAAGGCTTCTTCTTCATATAGAAGAACGATTGGAGCTTAATCCACTACGCTGCTTATTGCGGGTTGGCGGATAATATCCCTTTCATGAGTAACGATCGTTATCAGGTGTCTATGACATATATAAATTTTTTTAAATAAATAACAATATTTTTCAACGCGTTTTGTATTTACCAATTACAAATAATCCAAAAAATAAAGACGTACTTTATTGGGAAATCCGTAAAATACCAACAAAATTTTATTATTTCCTATAAACACAAATTTTGTGTTAGGTCCCTTTTATTCTCAAAATGCGATATGTGACAAACGTGCGAACGGTTTAGGATTTTTCACGTTATTTATGTGCACAATAATAAACCCAGATCATAGTTCTCTTTTTTGCCACTGGCTGCGCAAGTATTCAGGAGGTACCGAGACTATTATTATTACACGTAAATACGGACTGGCTAACCTGGCTCGTAAATGTAAAAACAAATTAAATATAAAATATTAATTAATAAATTTTTTATATTATGGTTGCCTTAGTGGCCGAAAAGCAAGTGAGAATTTAGGAAAAGTGGCGTTCTTTTAACATTACGTTGGCACTCTTGGTATCTATACTCCGTGCCCGCGACAATGAAAAAGTGGCATTTCAGAAGACTTCAGAGGTGTTGGACACGGTCTTATACACAGGTCTTGCAACGAAGGTCTAGTACGATCGTGTTATATCTTTTCTTTCACGTCAACGCCGCTGTACTTCGTTGTTATCGATGGGGGCGTTGCGCAGTGCGCACTGCGCACGCCGGCTGAATGACAATTAAGTGACTGTAAGCAAGTCGGTCTCATTTTTCATTGTCAATTATCCGACGTATATTTTTCTCTCCCAAGTATTGTATTATTTAATTATAGTTATATCGTTTTGTTGAGTTTTGCGATTTTTTTGTTCTTTTTGTTTTATTTAACTTTTATTTGAATTTGAAAAAGTGTTCGGGGTAATTGTTACGTGAACGTTCATAATCTTTTGAAATTCATAACCTGTTGTCAGCATGATAGAAAGAGACAAAATGCTATACTGTCTTCGTTGCACAGCACACCCATCATCGTCATGCCTTTAACGGCCGTAAATTGAAAAAAACAGCGCACTTATTAATGATTAAGCCCACGTACAGTCCGATTATTTCCACTTTGACATTCGGGATGTCTCGATTTAAATCGTAAAGGTTGGTGTTTTCACATTGAGTATATAAAATCCTAGAATTAAATCCTAAAATCCTAGACTTTACTCACATAAAATATTTAAATCTATGTAATATAATATTTTTTGTAGTTTGGGTTTCTGTATTTTCTAATACCTTAAATTAATTAAATATAGGTAAACAGTAATAAAATCTTCACCTAAGTATAGAAAGTTCTTTAATATTCTAAATGTTCCAATAGACTCTATCTACTTTTTATGACATATATGAGGGGTTAGCTTTCAAAATCAAAGGAATTTGCTTTGAATGAAATTATCTGTAATTTGTATGAAACAAGGCAAAAAGCTCGATAGTCAATCCCGCGAAATAGTAAATATTGTATATAGATATTTTTGTAAGGAAGCCAACAAATTTAAAAAATCTTAAAAACAATTTTTTCCAAAGTGTACTCCAGAGAGTCTGTGATGCAACAGGGATTTGTGAAACAACCGTAAAAAAAATGTATTGAGGGTTTTCCCTAAAGCAAGTCGCTCAGTGCGATAAAGAAAATACCAAGGCTCAAGAAAAACCAAACATGAAATACCGACTGAATCTGGATGATTTCGATTACTGTGCAATACGGCGAATGGTTTATGATGTTATACAACGTCACAAAGAAATTATTCCCAGTTTAATGTAGATAAAGTTTTGGGAGAGTATGGACACACTGCAGTTTGTTTGCCTCCGTACTACCCACATTTTATCCCATACAAAATATATGGACACAATTAAAGGGATATATTGCTTCTAAAAATATAGACATAAATAAAACCACTATCAAAAAGCTACTGTTAGAAAAAAAAATATGACCTGAAGAATAGACGAAAGTTTGCAATCATGCCATTAAATGCGAAGACGAATTTTTGAAGTGAAACTTCTTTATTCGCATTGGAGAAATCTTATAGCAATGTTTAAAAAAATCGTCACACTTTCCGACGCCATCTTCAAAAAATCGTCACATTTTCTGTCACTTTGAACCGTCACGGCGCCATGCGCGTTTACTTAAATTGAGGAGTGACTTATAAATATTTTAATGATAACAAGTGATATATTAAATGGACTTATTGAAATTCATTTAAATAAATAGTGAAAGTGAGAGATTATTTTTTTATTGTTTTAAAAAATCATCACGTGATTGTGATTTTGATATTATTTTTATGTTAACCTTACTTTTGATTGTAAGTATTCGTAAATGTATATTAATTTATTGAAATTAACCATAATTAAATAATATGACTGTCAATTTAGCAGACATTAATTAATTTTTAAAATAATGAAAAAATATAAAAATAAATAAAATATAGAAAGAAAACAAATTAAGAAAATTAAACAATAATAATTTGACCGTATTAATGGAGTACATTAATTATTATTAGAACAGTGAAAAAAAATGAATTGATGATACTATTTTCATTCATCTATATAATAATAAAATAGCTATAATTTGATACAAAATGATTTCTTTTTTCCGTAAGCATCACTTGATCAATTAATGTTAAATATATAATAAAAATAACTATATCATGAAAAAGTTTCACTTCATATGTGTGTAAATTAACACATTCGATGTAATAATTAAAATAATTAAATCAAGCCACATCTGTTATTCATAGGTCTACTGTACAAAATGACAATTTGGCGGGTGATTTACATTACTGCTTTAGAGGGTTTTAGGTTTTAGACTATAATATCCTAGTAGGATGTCTTGAATATGCAGCAATGTATCTCGAGTAATTTGTAGTCTCTCTCGATAATTGCCGAGAATTGTCGAGTATCAAAGTGGAAATATTCGTACTGTACCCCCACTACTATTGTTGGAAGACCTGTGTAAAAGACCGTGGTGTTGGATCAGTAATACCTACCCGTTATGACAGGTAACATACATACAATAAGTGTCTACTTACAGATAGGTGTTACGGAACCCATCGTTAGCGAGTTTCTCATTTAGCAGTTTTATAAAATGACACTCGACATCAGTAAATTTTAAGATCCTAAAAAAATTCTAATGCTAATTGAATATTACGGCAATGAGTTAAAATTAGCAAATATTAGCAAGCCTTATTTTAAGTCGTGATTAAATTTTAAATTCAGTCCTACTTAATATTCGAGTTAATTTAATATAATATATATCGATAATAGCGTCGAAATGGTTTTTATATGTATAAAATCATAGTCAATTTTTTATTTACTTAACCTAATTCCTATTGTCTTTTGTGACCCTTACTACTGTCCATTATCTAAACTGAAGCAAAGCTTCGTAAGCGATTGGACAAAAATAATTCATGAACTTTGGTAATGTTTGATGAAAATTTTTGTCATTTATATTTTATTGCACCTAATGTATGTCTAATGTATGCATTACACTGTATGTCTAATGTCTGCATTTACACTACCATTATTTTATTTTGATTTTGTGAAGTTTTAATTTAAATCCTAGCATTTCCGATAATACTCCAGAGAGTGCTGATAATATTACAACCTTGGTAATCGTGTACAAATAGTGATTTGCACATATCCCAGATATTTTAAATGGAGAATCAAGCTCCTGAAAAAAAAAAAACATGTTTAATGTATGAAATATGTTTCTAAATTTTTTTTACCTTTATTTTTGTGTCTTACTTTAAGTAAATCTGCAGCTAATTTCAGCACATTGTTGGCAACTGTGAGTTGTTCCTTGCTTTCTGGTCTTTGTTCGATTGCTAAATGAAGGTTTATTTGCTCAGTGAGTATTGCAGAGAGACAACCACGATATTTGCGATTTACATTACTGCCCAAAGTCAGGAGACGTAGTAGATAAATACCAAGACAACAACTCCAAACCATAGCTTCAAGCAGCCAGCCTCTTTCCAAAGTTACTGAATCCTGAAATCATAAATGTTTTTTATAAAGCCAAGTAGTCTTATAATAATCAAAGTTTGCCGATTACCGATGAAAAACTTACTCTGAGTAGTTGAGCGCTAACACAAGCGAGAAGGATCAGTGTAAGCATAAATGCAGCCGACACGATTACATCAACTGAACGCTGGGGTCCTCGTCGCTGAAATATTTTATTTTATAAATACACAAGTCTTTGTAGACGGTCTGTTTTACGTGGATGGTGATAAGCCGTACTTGCTTGAAAAATATTTACCCCCATAAACTTTTAACCCAAGCCTCAATGTTTTTTTTTTAAAACTAATAGTTTTCTATAATTTATTCTTTAGTCTTTTAAATAGGCTAACCTAATCGTATAACAATATAATTATTTCACCAACATAGTAATATATAATATATTTGATTTGTAAGCAAATCACTTGAGAACGATTGATAAGATTTGTTTTTTTTTTTTAAATAGTATACTCAGTAATAAACAGTCTAAAAACTATTTTGATATAATTGTCAAACAAACAGATTTGTTTCACGACGTGTTCATGAAGAGTCCAAGCCACTTATACTCTTTTTTATACTTGGAACACATCAACTAGGGTTGATACAATAAAATAAAAAAATCTTTTAGTTTTACACATTTTGATTTCGTAAATATTTTGTATTTCTAAATTTCAGACTTGAAAACTGAAAACCTGTCACATTATAAGAATTTCAATTTCATATCTAATAGTGTCGAAAACGTGACATCCTATTATGTTTTAGATCTTTTTGAACTTAATAGTACGAAGATTAGTTGTAGTGATTGAAAATTGCAATTTTTTTAAAATTAATGATGTATAAACAAATTTAGCCTTATAAATATTTACATTTATTACAATTCATTCATAAACACGTGTATTACGAGTGTAATAATAGTCAATTTTAGAACTACATAAGTAAATAAAAACACGGTTTTGGCGAAACTCAAAAGGCATCGGATTATATTTAAAAAAAATTATGGAAAAGTTCAAATTTTGGGAAATACTGCAAGAACATTTGTATACAATTTGCACAGGGAGAACGACTCAAGGTCAACTCGTAACAAAACAATATGTAACGTGAGACGATAATATAAAATTGTAGCACATAGATGTACAAAGGTAATTAGCACTGATTACTAAATTTTGCATTGGCAACAATTTTACAAATCGTGTTCGGAATTCTTCTGTTTAAAATAGGTACTCAAACACGGAACAATAGGTACTATTACAGTTTGCGTTCATTCAATGCAAATAATAATAATATAATAATAATAATATTTCTGCATATATTTTATTATCATAAAGGAAAGTGTCTAGGTGTTTGTTACTCTTTCACGCAAAAACTACTGAACGGATTTAGATGAAACTTTACAGTAATAAAGCTTATACATCAGAATAAAACATAGGATACAATTTATAAGGATTTTGTGTAATTTGGCCATAATATAACATAGTTAAAAAAATATCACGCGAAAACGCGTCAGTGCCACCTATTCCCTGGCGCTTACGACATTCTTTTCACTAGAATTCGATTGATTAAAATGGAGCGTCAGTCAGCGCGGCGCACAGGGTGACGCGCCATTGCCGAGTGCGCGATTTATTAATTATGCCTGCTATACTAAACGTAAAGTAATAAATCGTTATTACTTACGTTTAGTACAGCAGGCATAATTATTTATTTTAGTTAGTATATTTAAGTTGAAACATAGATTATTGATTACTTTAGATTGCTTTTTTTTATTTGATTATAGGATTGTACTTTTATTTAGTTTGTATTTATGTAAATGTATGTTTCGTTGTAATGTGCTGCGCCATTTGTGATGAAATTTGATAGGACGTAAGCCACTTTTTATCAATAAACCCACGCATGGAAACCGCGGGCGAATGCTAGTATTGTTATAAAACAACTAAACATTCAGTAAATCAATATTTTTTAATCAATTATAATACCTATTTTTTTCCTTCGGTAAAAATTTACAAAGTTTTTTTTTTGACGATATATTTTTAAACATTTTATTATAATAATTATACACGGTGATTTTATAGCCGTTTTGGAAACGAAATATTTGAATTTGTAATCATCTATAGTACCAATAAAAATTGATAAATCAATTGTAATGTTGACTAAAAAAAAGTTTCTGTTTTAATATTAATTTTTACTCGATCGACTTGGAAAGTAGTAAGGCACTGATCATTCATTCATTATGTTACATCAATGAAACACGGCTGACGTGATAAATAGGCGCGAGCTAGCGAGAACTTGCGTAGATAGACTCTAAGTTGTTCTTCATACTTTACACGGGCTTAGGACCTAAAGAAATACCTATTTTATTTAAACTTTTTTTCGATTATTAACCACGATTGTTCTTTTCATAACAAATCAATTTATCAACGGACTGTGTTTCAGGCGTATTTAATAAAATTAAAATCGGAGCTATCTACAGAATAATTAACTTACAGACCTATTTACAGTTTATTTACACTTCTTTGTATCGAAGCAACTGCTCAAAATGGAGTCCGCTGCGTTCAATACACAAACGTCCACGTTTAAGACAATTGTCTTTTAATTTTCTTAATGTGTTTCTATCACTTTTCACTTTATCAAAAGCGTCCACTATCGCAATGCGTAAATCATCACGGCTTTCATATTCACGCGTATAAACAAGTCTTTTTATTTCCGACCATAAGAAAAAATCCAGCGGCGTTAAGTCCGGGCTTCTAGGTGGCCAAGGCACAGGCCCTCATCGACCTATCCACCGATCACTAATCTTATTGTCCAGGTATGCACCAGGTATGCACTACACTCGCGTAATGAGAGGGTCAGCCGTCGTGTTGGTAGTAGGTACCTACATACCCCTCGAGTAACCTAACGGCACATCGTCTACTGACTCAGATATTACTGTCCTAAACAATTAACTCTCAACTTAACATAACACTCAAGAACATCTTCAAACTCCGGCGAATAATAATTAAAATGTCCTTAACGTGCCGTCGCGATGTTATAATATTACTGACCTAGTGACTAGCGATGTGTAACTCAGCTCAGAACCGGTTCAAATATTCAGTTCACAATAGCTTGAGCTGTTGAGCTGCGGCTCAATTACTAGATAAACGGTTCACAGCTCACCACAGCTCACGATGAGTCGCGACTCGCGATTCGTGCCGCGGCAGGCGACAGAGACAAGAGACAGCGACAAGTTATATCATTGGTCGTCTCGGTTCTGTTGTCTCTGTCTCTTCTGTCGGCTGTCGCGGTCGCATTTAATTTCAGCTCATTCAGCTCAGAATCATAAACTCATACTTTACAAGAGACATTATCGAATTGAACAAATGAGATTTTAGACTAGTTATTCAACATAAATATTCTAATATAGTGTTCTGTGATAGAAGAGAATTTTAAAAACCACTATGGCAGGCTTGTGTATTTATTAAACAATTATTTTAAAGTTTAATTAAAAAAAACTGCCGATACGTATAGCGCCATCTTATATATGAATAAGATACCGGTAGTTTTTGAATCCATTGAACCAATCAATAACTAATTAGTAATCACGTTGTAAACGAGATGGCGCTTAGAAGTGATTTCTTTTAAGATTATAATGTATATATTAATATTTGTATAGACTAACCACGATTGCTTCGTGAGACTAACTGTGTATAAATATGTAAAAAAATTAGGATTTAGAACGTTTTGGTAAATAATATTATAACTAAAGTTGATAGACAAATCGTAGTTATAAAAATATAAACATACGTATAAATGTACATTTATATGTTTATTTATTTATTCGAATATTAACTAATAAAATACAATCAATTTATTGATAAATGTTCCTTATATATAATACTTAGCATTAAACTTCACTTTAGCATTTATCATATTATGCATGAAATTATATTTTTGTAAGAACAAAAAAATATCACTATAATAAGTTTTCGAAACGCTGCTTTATTACATATTTATAATTTAGGTACATCATACATATCATTTGTTTGAACCGAGTCATAATTAGCTGTAAATCTAATAGTTAAAAGTAACAACATAACAACAATTGAGCTGAACTGTGAGCCGGTTCACAGCTCCGGTTCAAGCATATGACTCATGAGCTGATCTGCGGTTCAAACAAATTCGTTGAGTTACCCATGTCTACTAGTGACCGACTGAAATCCAAGGACGACTAACGATTGTAGTAAGCGACAAGCGCAATGCCGTCATTGGTTGGACGACTCCGGCGCAAGTTTGTTTTGATTGGCGAATACGATTTTGTGTGTCTCGATATTATAAATAGTACCTATATGTAGTATAAACGGTCTAATACCGCTACTACCGATTCTCACTTTTTCTCTGTAAACGATATGAATATCGACTTTGATGAAAAAAAAAAAAATTTTTTTATTAAATTAACATTATATATAGGCTCTATTATTGATAAATAATCCAAAATTTTCGTTTCCAAAACGCTTTCAAAATCACCGTGTATGTATGACACTATTTTGGTTATTAACACACGAGTATTTTTATTAACAGCCGTTTTTTCCTTATTATAATATTTATTTTTCGCATACAAAATAATAATAATCAGGGTAATATAATATAAATATAATAAGGGTAATAAGGGTACTTGTTTATTTTTAAATTTTAAGAAACTAATTTTAAGTTAAAAATTCAGAAACTAAAATCACTATTATTTAATGCACTTGCCTTTGTTATCTTAAATAGTGACTGTCCGAAGCTTCAGTTCAATTTTCGATTTAAAAAAAATACTTAAAATTGCCGTGTGGTGAAAAGCTAATTGGAAACCATTTAAGTTTATTGCTCCTCTTTAAGATCCCGAAAGTATGTATCTGTATAGTTAAGAATTGGTAAAGAGTGATTATGCTAAATTTTAGTAATAAGGGCCAATAGTGTTGCTATTTTTTTTTTAATGTTTGAAACTATAAAATTAAATGTATTATAGAGTGATGTGAAATTTAACACAATCTGTCTAAAAATAGCAAATAAAAAAATGGCGATTTCCACGGCAAATTTAGAAATTACGTTTGCGAAGCTACAAAGGTCGTAATGGGTAAAAATATTTTAGTGCTAAGTTGGTACAGATGTATTAATTTTGGGCTTGAAAAGCATTTTCTCAAAGCTCAAACTGTATTTATTGTTTTAGAGCATCGCAATGTTTTATAGACTTAAATTATATACATTACTAGGACTAAGGAAAGGTGCTTCAACCATATACACTACTTACTTTCATTTTCATTACATTCTTATCAGCCGTTTTCAATTATCTGTTTATCTCTGATTTTAATTACTAAATTTACGTCCTTTTATCCGCAATGCATATGTGCTTTTGTACACTCTATGATATCACTTACTCATAAGTAATAAACGAAAGCAACTTACCCTTAAATAAGACCTTGTAGACAGCCACGTCTTTATATTCCTAACAGTGTTGAGTCTGAAGTGTGGCAGTTCTGATTTCCTTGCTCTCCTCGCAGATGTGAGATGTGAGAACAATTTCGCATACAGGAATCTTTGTTTATAGGCACGTTCTGCCACAGCAAGCAGAAAAAACACGAGACCGCTCAGAGCGAACCGCAGGATACTAGATAACATGTTTGACGTGACTTCCCTGAATTGAACAATTAAAGCAAATATAAAATATCTTCCCTCGTGAGTTTAATAACACCATTGGTTTGTTTTTAGAGCAGCTTGAAGGTATTTTTTTTTAACAATAATTGAATAATATTTTTTTAAAAATAAACGAATGTTGCCATCTTAATATTAAATTTAATGCTTACCATTTGTTATCTCCAAATGCGCCATGGAAAATGCAATACACAGAGCCCTGAGTATAGTTTACAAGAACTGATGGTATATAACTTATAAGGGATACAGTTTGCAGTTCTTCTTCACTTCTATTATCTTGCTCTATAGCTACCTGTAAAAAAATATCCAGTCAGCATAAATTAAATTAATGAAAATCATAGAATGAAATAATGCTAAACTCGAATAATTATGCACGATGTCTAATTCTAGTGTTAGTTGGTGGTTGCAGGACATAGAGTAATAGTCCAAAAATTTACATCCTATAAATAATATAGGATAATGACGTTTATATTATGTATTTGATTAGGTTTTTGATATAAGTAAAAACGTTTGCATTGGACCTAATGTACTAATTCAGTTTGAGGCTTTATCTATGAGAGACTAAGCGCATTTTTGGTATTAATTCAGTAATTCAGCAAATGTCTAAAAAGTTTTCGTACCTTGGTCGAGTACGTATTGTACTCATGTAATAATAAGTGTTACGTGTTAATTCGTAAAAAAAAAACAGGTTTGGACTTGTTTAGTCAAAGAACCAATGACGTGTCGTGGTGCCCGATAATGGGTATTCCCCCGAAAAAATAAAACAAATAGATCGACTCAACTAAACCTCTCTCCTTCTTATAATTAATAGCGTTTCGACAAAATTAATAACTTAATGCGATCTAGGCTATTCTAGATAGATTCAAAAAATATGTCTCGTTTGGACTTGGCTGGTAAGGCCCGGACGCGGACAAAGTGGAGACGAGACGAGCAGAGCGGAGATGTGTTTTAAACAACCAAGATTTTCGTTATTTCGATTACCGTAGATTTTCGTTATTCACACATCTCGTCTCCGCTCAGCTTCAGTGGATACTACTGAGCGGAAATGTACGTATCACATTTGTATGGCGCGATAAAAGCGGAGATGTGCGGTTTGCCTCGTTTAGATTGAGCTAGGCGGCGCGGCGCGGCGTAGCTGAACTCAGCAGAGATGTGAGTGGCGTGCAGTGAGCGGCTCCACTAGTTTTCCCCGCGTCCCACGTCGCTCACCCACCCGCCAGCTGCGACTGCACCGCGCCACTCTCGCTAGTATTTTGCACTTGGAGTGTGCGATATATATATATCGATAATTCGTAAATACTCGATATATTCATTCGATATATCGTTAATTATTTATCAATGTGAGAATCGTACCACGCAGTATTAGTGACTATTCAATGTATGAATATCAGAGTCCACAGATTTGTTAATTGAATATGTGATTGCATTACACAAAATATATGTATATGGAGACAAGTATAATTTTTTAAACTCTCCATGTTTGGTATTAGTCAAATTTTTGTATACCGGTCTATTGGTAGGTACAATGAAACCTTCTCTGTTTGTGACAGAAAAAGATCTGGCCGTCCACGTAGTGTTCGTACGAAAAAGGCGATCAAAGCAGTAAGGAAATACAAAGAAATCCTGTCCGAAAGCAAAAAATTAATGTTTAGAGTAGGGATGATCGATATTCATAATAAAAAAAATAATAATTCATCGATGTTTCATAACCATCGATGTCTAGCTGAAAAACATCGATGTTTTGACTTCGATAACATGGACATATCAATGTAAAAAGAACAAAACATCGAAAGGTCAATAGCTCTTTAGAGCGCCACCTAGCGTGCATTGAATGTACTAGGTTTTATTTGATTGTTAGAATAAACATCGATGTTTACTTTTGTTTCATGTATAAAAATAAATAAAAACATAAAAAAATTGGACTGTTTTATTTGCTTGTTACGAAAAACATTTTTTGATTCGATGTTTCTATAATATCATTGGTTTTTATATATTGGTTATTATCATTTCTATAACTTCGATGGTTTTATAATATCGATCATCCCTAGTTTGGAGTGTACAAACGCACCTGCACGAGGCGCGCGGCGGGCGCCAGCAGCGCGACGAGCGCGGCGAGCGCGAGCCCGGCCCACGCGCAGCCCTCCGCCGCCATGGCCCGCTCGGCGCGCGCCACCACGCACCAGCTGATGTCCACCGGCGACAGCTCCGCGCGCAGCGTCGAGCCGCGCTCCCACATCGTGCACTTCACTGCGCACGACCGCGCCCACGTCGCGTTAGAGCGTAACAAGGAATTTATATCATAACTGGAACACTCACTTAATAAAGTTGTATATTCAAATATGCACCTTTAAATAATTAATATAAGGTTGACATTTGTTTCCGACATGTAAAGTGAAAAAATCGTTCCGAGCATGACAATGACTGCTGGGATTTTGTCTCTTTTTTACGAGTTGCTAGTATTAATAAAAAATTGTTGTTGATAATTTTTAATCTGTTCATGTACTAATTTTATGAAAAATAATATTATTTTAAATATAATTTTTCTCTATTCCTTGAATCATGGTAGAAAGAGATGCAATCCCACTCTTCGGAACGTTTTTTGAGGGCACGTGCGTATTCCAGTTTGTATATAAATTCCTTGGAGCGTAAGCACACGGCGTATTTTAAACACGCAGACGACACGCGTTTTAGGTTCGCACGTTTTCGGCGCAGTAGATGCTGATTGTTGCGTTTAAATTGATGATACAATGCAAATGCACGTACAAAGAGATGGAGAAGGGGCAGAGGAGAGGCGCGCGCTCACACAATGCACGGAAGCTACGAGCGACTATGGCACGTCTGTATGGCTGTATAACTGCACGTATACGCGCAGTAAAGGCGCGTTTCACGTTCGCACCGTGTGCATATTTTACAAGATTGCGTTCCAATCTCGTTTGAAGCATGTATACGCGAGTCATCTGCGCGTCGTCTACGCGTGTAAAATACCCCGTGAGCTTCCGTTCTTATCGTTGGGGTTCCGATATTTAAATACCTTTACATTCCCTGTGTTTAGCAGAAAAAAAGCACTAGGAAGCCTTTGTAAGCAAAATGACGATCGCTAAGCGGTAAGCGCTGTCAACTGTTAATAGCTATTTTCTTCTAGGACCCTAAGTTAGCCTTAACCGGGCAACCTAACCTACTTTCAATATATATTTGTAAAGGATTCATGTTAAAAAATACCAATTATTAATAACACATTAAATAATAACTAACATTACTAACTACATTATTAATTTTAATAATACTTTATTATATTATAATTATTACTATTAATACTTTATTATATTATAATACTTTATTTAAATTAATTGCATAAAACAATTTATAAACTGATTTTAAAATAAACAAAATAAGCAAAATGTTGCGGATTGTGTCAGCAATTGTGATTGTGCAGCATTGAAGTTATCAAACGTGTCTTGGCCGACAACTGTAGGTATGGTTCGTTTCTCAGCGCTAGCAAGCGCTACCAAGTGCTTTTTTCTGCCAAACTCACCCATTTTCTCGCTCTAGGTGACCGTCGAAGTTACCGGAGTCTAAGTGCTAAGATATGCGAGAATTTTTGTACAAGAAATCGAATAAAATAAGTATTGTGGGTCAGCTAATTGTAAGTAAGCTTTCAGATTTGCAGTTTGAAAACGCATGGTGTTTCAGTCTACACGCGACCGCTACAGATGCAACTCTGTCGAAACTTTGAACCATAAAAGGTATACCTAATATTATCACGATTACGCTCGTAACACAAACATAAAGACTCTTAACACAAGATTTTAACTTTTAATAACAACAATATTTTTACATCTTACATCTTTGTTTTATATAAGAGTAAGCTCAAAAGAGTACTATCAATATAATATTTTTGGAACGAAGTTCCTTACGGCAGGCTTGGAGGGGATAGGGATTTTGCTGCGCGACCGAACTGAAAAAAATGTGAGACTAAAATCGTAAGAAAAACTGGTAGCGGAAGTGCCCTTCCGGTCGTGCGGGGTGCCTCCGCCTGCGGCACCACATACGCGACTCCGCGCGGCGCAAGTAAAAATTTTTACTTAATAATTTGAATTATTTGGTCCTCCCGACATGGTCTATCTCAACCTTGCGGGCCATATCTCGGGAACCATAAGAGCTAGATACCCCGAGTTTGATGTCAATCATCTCGGGAGAACAAGGACAACAACTTGGATTAAACAAAATCCCTAAATTATGCTCCCTAATCTATGCTAAAAAAATGCTTTAAAAAAATTAAGAAAATATATATAAACATAAGCAATATTTTTTTTTGCAAATTATTTTGCCCTATATAATCCAAAGAAACTTCGTTCTTACCTTTTCTTTCTTACCGTTCTTTCATTTATTTATTTTTTATTGAGTTTTGAAATTACCTGTATCACTGGATGGATCCAGTATGGCAAACGGATCCCAGGAACTGTCGCCGTTGTAATGGAAGCCTACATCCGAATGTCCAGCTTCTGATTGTGAACCGTAACTGCTCTCTTCACCTTATAAAGAGAAACACATTTAAAAATCGTACGCTATGAATAAAATAATCACCACAATGATTAACAAATAGATTATGATGTATTAAAATTGTCGTAATGATTAAGAAATAATCTTACTGTTAGTGATTTGCCCAACCCAGTCTGACATGGTATGGTGCGAAGGTAATGCGATGGATGGCGCGGAAGCAGAACATTCTCCATCGGATGACGACGTCTGGTAATTTTCTAATTTCTAAAGAAATTATTGCAGTTAAAACAAAATGAACTATTTTAAAGCAGACAAATGTTTCACACAACCACGAATCATGCAGTCGGGACATTCTGAAAGCCAATAGCTACCTGATTTATTGCGTTGTAAATTCCTTGCATCTATCACCTAGTGTTATAGAAATTAAACAAGTTAATAAAAATAAATGTTCTGTATTCCACTTGTATTATATAGAATAAAATTACTTGATAAATAAATAGAATAGTTTCGTTTTATATTTAAGATCGTTTAATGGTTGAAATATGACTTACCTTTTGGTTCCCTTTAACAGTGGCGAAGTCTTCGTCACTTGTTTCTGGTTGGATTGCATCTTTGACCCAGGAATTTCTAAATCTTACTCCAGCTCTTTTCACGACAGTAGGATTTGTTGTCGTTACGGCACTGTCAGAGTCTGGATCTATAGATTTATCTCCATCATCTTTGATGTCTTTTGTAGATGTACTAACATCTTCACATTGAACATTCCTAACATTACTATTTTCAGTGTCTTCTAGGAATATTTTTGAGATGGGTTCTAATTTTGTTTGTTGAATCTCACTCGCTACCTTTATTTTTGGAGTGCTATTACTTGATTTGCTTTGAGAAGCCAATTCTTTATTTCGAGATTCTCCATCGCTAGCATTTGAGTTGTAGCCATTTAGACTCTCAAAACCATCGTCTCCTTCGGCGAAAATTGGTCTATTATTCTCATCTTGTCGTACATTAAATATTTCCAAGTATTTTTTTGTTAGTATATTAGGTTTATATCGGAATGATGAGTGTGGCACACTATCATCTGGCGGTGGGGTGAATGTTACTAACGGGGCAGTTGCATCTGGCTTTTTCCACGACATATAATCTTCATCATCAGAATCTTTTACTCTGGATTTAAGCATGGTATTTTTTATTTTAGGTTGTATATCTGGTCCTGTGTCTTTTATCAAATCTTTTTTACGCTTTCTGCAAAAATATTAAATAATAACTATGTGTTTATATTACACCATATTTAGGGTCTATTGGTTTCATTAAAGGTAATTAATATACATAATAAAATTAAAGTCGAATTTAGTTTACTTTTATTTTTTATTATCTTACAAATTGTCGCTATAATGGAACTACGTAATGTAAATTTAATTAATTTTTACATCATAATACATTTGTAAGTCGTTTATTTTTGTTTATATCTAATCACCTGAGACCTGTATCTGTAGAGTCAGAGCGAGAAAGTCTTCGTCTGAATTTTGATGGTTTAGTAAAAGGAGTTTTACTTTGACTGGATGTTGCTCCACTTTCAGCGGAACCACCTCCACTGCCGCCATCACAATCTGACCGTGCCTTTCTGTAAATAATAATATTATCAATTTATCGAGTCTTCTTTATTGTAATATGAAACTCAGATTTTTTTTACTATACAACCTTTAATGTGGCGTCATTTGTGTACCTGAAATATCGTGGCACTTTTTTTCTATATGTCGATCTTGGTCGTACCCTGGCTAATTCCATTTCAGTTGTACTTACAATTTGTGAATGTACTATACTCAGTACAAGCATTAACCCCATTGGTACAATCCAACAGTTTGACTAAAATAAGATAAAAGGTTTATGGATAGCTATATAACTATATAAGTATTTATTTATAACTTAGATAAGTATTTATTTCACTAGATTTGTCGAAGTATGAAAAAGTGACTTACATCAATTTCTACAGGAGCGATAAATGTGATAGATATATTAATGACTTGGAGCAACCATACACCGAGTAGAAACTTTGCACAGACTGGGGAAGTTTGTTGGGACCACCACTGGTACAATGCTGGTAGGAACACGAGACGTACCAGCGCAAACCACACTACCCGTCGCATACCAAGAGTCGGCTTTGCTTTAGGGAACGATGATCCTGTATATAAGAAAATTTCTCTTTTTATTTTTATGTTAATTATAAGTTTTATGTTTTTATGTTTTTTTTAAATTTTATTTCACTTATATTCAGATCTCAACCATTGGATAAAAATATTTGTTCTTGTCATTATATTATATTATAAGATATAGATAACCATTTATTGTAAAAATATTTTATTTTACCTCTGACTAAATCGACATCTATGAGATAAGATCTTGCATGTGATGAAAAATCAACTATACGACGGCGGTATGTGCCTCGCATCAACAGCTGTTCAACCATAGTCTCCCATTCTTCCTTATCATATGAGCTAATTTTCTTTTGATACCTTAAAAATATTTATATATTTAATAATTACAAAGTTAAAACAAAGTTACATATAATTTATTTATTATCTTATTATTTTAATAACTATATTAGTTAAAAAAACTAAAAAACACGCTTTAATAGAAAAATAAACTAAAAATTAATAATTAATTTTCAATAAATTTAAATTTAGAATAGTGTGATTAACAAAAAGGTTTATTTTATTGACAGATATTGGTAAAAGTAGAGTCATTATGGAAATAAAAAGTACCCCGCTTTTTTACAATAATTTATTTTAAATTTATTAAAAATTATTTTCTACTTTTTAGATTGGTTTTCTAATAAAACACGTTTTTTTAACTATTATTTATATTCTATTTTTTAATGCTGCTAATTAGCAGTTTTACAAAAGCGTGTTTTTTTTAACTTTTATCTTTGTTGTATTAAAAAAAATTAAGCGGTGAAAATATCAGCACGCGTCCTGGTGCTTGGCACTAAGACACTACTGGGTATCAGATATGAAAAATCGCTAATCCTGAGTTTCCTGGCAAGAATAATGGGACAAACTATTTAAATTATTGCGTTGTCATCGGTCTTTGATAATTGTGCAAAGTTTCAAATTAATCCAATGTTTTGAAGTGGTCAAAATCACGTTCAAAGATTTTCTTACATAGATACTCGTACATAAAGCTAATTAAAGCATGTTAAAAATGAATCAAAGTATCTGTAAGTCATAGACATATACATTAATAAATAAAATAATAAATAGAGATATAGATATATAGAGAGAAGAGCAAGTGAAAAAGGAAGGAAAACAGCATTCAACTAAACATCATTACATATTTTATAAAAATGTGTAATTACATTCTATTATTACATAATATTTGTAATAATACTTATTACTTCTTTAAATATTTTATTTAATTTATTTAGACAGTGATAATAATGTGCAACAGAAAATGGTATAAGAATAGAAATTATTATTTGTAACTTGGCAAAATGCTAATTCTATTTGTGGTGTATACAAAAATTTATTACTTTCTTAAATTAGATGTCCAATATTTGGCTTATAAAATATTATATATAACACATAATTAACCCTTTATGGAGCCTTGTTGTACTTCTGGAACAAACCATTCCAGTACAAGTAAAATTATAACGAAACCCGATAGATCGACTTCACGCGGTGTTGTGCGTCAGTAGGGTTGCCATCCGTCCGGATTTCCCCGGATTTGTCCTAGTTTAGAAGGCGTCCAGGGAGCGTTCGGTGTGGTTGTATTTGTAGTCCGGCTTTTGATTACAGATAAAATAATTTTGGTTTTGATTAAAATTATATACGCGCGGCTCGCGACGCTCGACTCGCCACGCATCTCGCCTGCACCCTAAAGTTTTTTTTTTGAAGAGAGGGTTAAGTGAAGTTTAATTTGATTTTTTTGAAGTTAAATAGTATATTTTTTTGTTTTGTTTTATTTACAGGCAATAGAAATGTAAGATGTAGTTATTATAAACTTTGTTTTAATCTTCTTTTAAAAAGAGTAGTTTGTAAAGCGGGCTGGTTTCCGCAACTTGACGCAAAAGAGTAGTATAATTTTGTTTTGTTTGTTATTAAAGTTTTTTTTTTTTTTTTTTTTTAAGAAATGTGAGATCACTGTTAATAGTTATTTAAAACTTTAGATCTTGAATTCCTAATTCCTTCAAAAAAGATCCTGTTTTGTTTTTTAAGATGAAAGTTTGTTTGAAATCGTATTAAAATAAATAAAAGTTAATTTATGATCATCAAAACTATATTTATTCTACTAACTTAGAAAAAATATTCTATTCAAACGTCCGGTTTTTGGCCAATATGCGGGATTTTTATGTTTCTTGTCCTGGTCTACAGATGGCAACCCTATGCGTCGGCAACAAAGTATTATAACTACATATTTAGTAACAAATTGGTTAACTAGATGGCTACACTTGTATTACGTTAGCATTGAAGTGCCGAACATGTACCCACAGAGTACTACATATGTCTATAACAGGAACATGTACCAAACGGTTTTGCGCTCTTTGAATTTGTTTTCGAAATGTTTTTTTTGGTAAAATACTGATATTTAGCTTTTGATATTGATGTGAGTAAAAGGTAGGTTGATGAATTTCAATACTCACTAATAGTTTTTTTGCAGATTCAAGTACATTTTGATATTTTTGGACTGATTTTGTTTTGTTGCACGAATGCAACATTGCGCGTTAGTAGTAATTTTTTCTCAACCGTTTATTTAAATGTTGGATATTTCTTTTCATGGATCAAAATGAGTCGTAATCTGCGTGCTTTGTCTATAAGGACCTGGAATGTATATTAAGAGAAAATGGGAAGATAGTGAAGATGGCCTAGATTTTTCTGATGATGACGATGTCGCTGATCCAACGTATAACTTCCAGCTAAATGAGCCTGAAGGTCCTGATGAGGAACCAGAGGAACCATCTCACTTAGAAAATACAGATCAGTCCGCCACCACCCTAGAAACTACATCCATAAATACTCAGGTCAGTAGTACTGCGGCAAGCCCCAGTTAGGAGCATCATCTAATGTTGTAGTTATAAAAAAGTTTTTTTTTGTTGTTGTAAGAAGGTATGATAAATCAGGAAAGCAATACATTTCTATTGAATGTCCTTTTAACAGTAGAAAAATATAATCGTCATACAAGGCCACTACAAGATCAAACTCCGTAGTAAGCGTTGGGTTCTACGAATTTTTATCATTTCTTAGACATGGCTATGTGTAATGTATGGCTTTTATACCAAAGAATACATGCTGCTAAGAGTGGTACCAGTAAAACCCTCAACTCTGCTGACTTTAGAGTAGATATAGCAGAGACTTTATGCAAATATAAGACATTTAACCCCACAAAGCGCAAAAGTGATATTGAATGTCTCAATAAATGTGGCATTGGCTTATGCTACAATTAACGAAACAACTGTTTTAAGCATTTCATACTTCATGATAGACATTTTTAGCATTAATTAAACAATGTTGTATTCCTTCTACATAAAGTTTTTTTGGAATAATAAATATGTTTTATGTAATAAGATTTTTTATTATTATTTTTCCTATAAATAAATACACATTTAGACCAAGTAACTATACAATTAAAATAAATAATGATCATGTGCCATAAAGGATTAATGAATTATTTAATAAAAACAAGGAGCTGGTAATGTAGCCATAATGAAGTTATGTAGTATAGAATATATTTTAAATAATAATTTTATGAAAGAAATGAGTCAATTATGTTACAAATTTTTGTTTGTTTAGTTGTGATTACATTACATATTTTTCAGATGATGAAGATTGTTATTACTAATGAAAAATCTGTTAAATCTGAGCTAATATATTAAATAACTGCTGAGAAATTGTAGGAAATTTGCATTTCAGCATCCTAAGAGAATCAATTGCATTTGACAATACAATGTGATGGACAATTGCCAGCAAATGTTTACAAATTCCATTGTTAACATTTTATTTATTATTTATTTATATTATTTTTATTGCACAATATAATTTTGAATTGAACAAAATGTGGGCTTAGTGCTAAAAGCATTCTATAACAGCCAACCTTAAGATTTACACAAGCGGACATTTGTAAGTATGCAAAATCGGAAATTGAGAAAATCCATTTCAAAGAAAGGCAAAATAAGATAAAAAATAAGTAACAACCATTAAATTAAATACATGAGCAATTAATACACAAACATACATAATTATACAGATACATACATACATACTTAATACTTAACAAGCTGACGTCAATTATCAAAACACAAATACACAGTGACATTGTCAATTGCATTTACATTATTGAAGTACATTGATGAAAATTTTAATTGAAACTTTAGAGATGATTGAAGGTGCTAATTGATTGTTTTTACTGATTCTTTGGCACATTATCAGTACTTGAACAATTAAAACCAAACAGGACTAAGATCAAAATTATTGATGCATCAAATGAAACTGCATCCATATAACTACAACTGCAAATGTCAATAACATAACACCATTGTCTATTGCAATTAATAGTCTTGGGGTTTCTCTGAGAAAAAAAAGTAAAAATACATAACATTCTGAAATATTACTTACCAAGCGGCTAGGTGTTTCATATCGAAATATATTTTTGTTGTTTATTTTTAATTTTTGTTGTTAATTTTTCTGAAAAGATATTTAACAAATAAAATGACATAGTTTATTTATGTATAGAAATTTAAAACATATTTGTCTCGATAGCTTACACACTGATAAATATATTATATGGGCAACGGACAAAGCTTTTTTTTTTCAAATGTCAATACTCCTTATAGCAGCAATTAGTAAAGCTATAGTAATAAGAACTGTTTTTTTTTTTAATTTGCTTTCTTTGAGTAACAAAAATATTTCTGGATGTTATATTTTTTCTGATATTATTAAACCGTTATTGTTAGATGCGCTACTTACCACTTACAATTTTATATTGTACAGTAGTATTAACACAATTTGGGTATATTTATTTTAATAATTATTACACACATTACGCTTAAATATGAAACGCTAAATATTATTTTCACTAAGCAAAAAAAGAAAAAAAAATGTATAATACGAATATTATTTTTAGAATATACTTGAAAAAATACCTCTCCTGTGAAAATTGACAACGACTGACGGACTGATTGTAAAATGACGTAAAAGACATTTGACATTTTGGGTTACCAAGTAATTAATTATTTGACAATGACTGATATGGGGTACGTTCGCGGGCTCTCTTCTAATTGATAATTCATCACTTTTATAGGAGCGCATGCTTACTTCATACTTTTTTATCTATGCATTCCACAGACCACATGCGCGGAAATGATACTTCTTTAATCAAAAACTCAATTTAACTGTCAAACTTTAGTAAATAATTGTTTGCTATTGTTCAAAAAAAATAAAACAAAATTATCTTCTTACATTTCTTTACTATTTATTATTTTTATTAAAAACTGATAAATAAAAGACTATTGCGCATGTTCCATTTCCGTTTCCACGCATGTGGTCTGTGAAATGCATAGATAAAAAAGGCCTATAAAAGTGATGAATTATCAATTAGAAGAGGGCGCGCGAACGTACCCATAATAGCTTACGTTTGCGGGCCCTCTTCTAATTGATTTCATCACTTTTTTATCTATGCATTCCACAGACCACATGCGCGGAAATGATATTTCTTTAATCAAAAACTGAATTTAACTGTCGAACTTTACTAAATAATTGTTTGCTGTTGTTCATAAAAGATAATAAACAAAAATATTATCTTTTTACATTTATTAACTACCTATTATTTTTATTTAAAACTGACAAATAAAAAACTTTTGCGCATATCCCATTTCCGTTTTCCACGCATGTGGTCTGTGGAATAAATAGATAAAAAAGTGATGAAATCAATTAGAAGAGGGCGCGGGAACGTACCCATAGTCAAATTACGCTTATTTTACTCAACTGAATAATACGATTTAATATTTTACATTGTGTATTAGCATAATGTGTATTTTCTGAATATATTACATCTATTTGTGAAATAAAGTTATTATTTGAACTTGTCAAAAAGTAATTTATAATACTGAATATATTTTTATATAAACTGTAAAGCTTGGTATATGTAATCTTTAGGTATAATATTAATAACATAATTGATAATATAACTGCATTTATTCGAGAGTGCAATTGCGTGGGCTTCGCAACGCTTTGCTCTGAATCCCAGATATGGCAATCACGATTGTGTTAATATATAATTAATTTTTTGTTTCCTTCACCAAGAATGGATATATAAGGAGTGCGAACGTAATGTTAAAAGAATGGCATCAATTTAGGTAGTAGATAATTATTTTGCCGCTAGAGTCCGCTAGGATCGAAGTTGTAATTTACGCGGGAAGGCTTGTTGCTATTGACAGCTCTGAATTTTGAAAATTGAGTTATTAGTTCATTTTTAACCTTTCTATTGGTTGCTATAGGTGTGCGATTATTGATTTAAATAGTAAAATAATGTAATTTATAATTTTCGTCTCTCTAACATAATTATGAGAAAAAAAAAGTGAGACAAAAACATTCCGCCAGGCCACCATTTTAAAGATATTTGACATGTAGTCAACATGATAATATGTCATAAGATTTTTTCAATTATTTATATTGTTTTTATTTTTAAACTTTGTAGTAACTTGTTATTAATAACTTTGAGTCATCACCAACATAAAATACTCTTGGAGATTAAATTAAAGGTTAAACTTTTAGTTTAATAACAGGTACGTAATTTTTAAATAATTAAATAAATATTAAAAATATAATGTAATGTTATAAGATTAAGTATATTTGTTTAAAAAAAATTTATTTCATATTATATAAAGTTATTTTAATTAAATATTTGATAAATTATGATAATAGTAGTCGGTGAATTTTTTTTTCAAAATAACATTATTTACAATAATAAAATTTATTGTTATTTTCATATATTTTTCAGCTATAAAATATCATAAGAAGCCTCGCAGACAATTCACATAATTAGCATAGCATCAATTATCATGCTCTATCTTTTATAGAGAAGAAATATCAATACTTCTGTCCAAGAAAGTCCAAGAAAAGTGTCAGATGATTCAGAGAATTCTAGATAAAATTACTATTAGTACAAAAATAAAAAAACAATGTATTTTAATAAAATTTCTGAATTCGTTTTGTTTTATTTCATCTTCCAAAATATTACCATTCAATACATAAAATTATATTTATTAAATATGCAACTAAAAAAAAAACTGTTCTAGAGAACTACTACCTATATTTAATTACACATATTATAATAAGTAATATAATAATAGTATCGGTACCTCACGAATACTCGCGCACCCAGTGGCAAAAAAGAGAACTATGATCTTTGTTTATTTTTGTGTACAAAGTACCGTGAAATTTGTATAGAACTACGTCTACCGTTCGCTCTCCTGTATATCCATTCTTCGTGGTTTCCTTTTACTGTTTCAGTTGAAGCAGCTCGTCCTGAGGTCGACACCAGCTACACTCAGTGTCTGCCCCTGCGACTTATTGATGGTCATCGCGAAGCAAACACTCACGGGGAACTGTACGCGCTTGAACTGGAACGGAAAGTTATGAGGTATGAGGGGAATGCGTGGTATAAATACAGCTTCGCCGACGCCACAACCCGTAAGAATTTCCGCCTCAATGGTGTGTCTGTGGAGCGAGATGACTTTAAGGCGGGTCCCGTTCCACAACTTTTGAGGAAATAGGTTCCGGAGAAGCATAAGCATTTCTTATCTTTATAACATATATGGCATGCTTCATTTTCCTCTTTCTTCGTTATTTAGCTCAAATTGCTTACAGCAATAGCGTGCCGTTTTCGAGTTTAAATTTTGTTATACATCTATTCAGTTCTTTTTGAGTTCTGTTTGTTATTACATACAGAAAAACTCGATGAATTTTATAAGACATAGATGAAGCAGCTTAAAACTTATATAAACACATTTTTTAAATTGTCTTGCTCATCATGGAGTTGTGCATTTTAATTTTTATTAAAATGCACAACTCCATCTATGACTTTTATAAACAACTATTAACCTCGCCAACATGATCAAATTTAAATTATTTATATCCAAAAAGGGTTTACACATGTAATTCGACTTGATGTTTTTAAAATCTCATAGATGGCGCTGCTCTTAAATTGTCTTGATACTACTTATATTCATTTCTTATATTATATTCATTATGTTTATCAGCCTAAGTTACTTATATTTCGTGATTTTTATAGTGTGAATATAGCTTATAGCATGGTTATTAACATAATAACAACATTCAAATATGCGTCGTTAGATTACACGCTGTTACAGAATGCGTTGAAGAAATAAAGGTTCACTGCTCGTTCCCCGTAGGTGATAGCGTGATAATATATAGCCTATGTTATGACCCGACTTCTTAATAATATTCGTGCCAAATTTGGAGTAAATCCATGCAGTACTTTTTGAGTTTATCCCGGACATACATACAGACAAACAGACAAACAGACAAACAGACAAACAGACAAACAGACAAAAATTCTAAAAACTATATTTTTGGCTTCGGTATCGATTGTAGATCACACCCCAAGTATTCTTTTAAAAAAATATTCAATGTACAGTTTTGACTTTTCTACCATTTTATTATATGTATAGATTATATTTCTATATTATACTACTTCATCTGTATCGCTCAAGGAATTTATATATAAACTGGAATGCGCACGTGCGCTCAAAAAACGTTCTTAAGAGAGGGATTGCATCTCTTTCTATGAAGTATTCAAGGCAACTCGTAAGAAAGAGACAAAATACCACTAGTCAACTAAATGCTCGGAACGATTTTTTCACTTTACATGTTGGACACAAATATCAATCTTATGTCATTTATTTCAAGGTGCATATTTGAATTTACAATTTTATTAAGTGAGCGTTCTAGTTATGATATAAATTCCTTGGTATCGCTCTATTACATATGCGTGCTACACTGCTCCACTTACTTCTTTTTGGTAAGAAAATATATCACTGAACACGTGTTGCTTATAAAAAATCTCTGTCTCTTAAAACTTTAATATATTTATTATAATATATATTTTAAACGAAGAGATTACATTATATTTTTAGATAAAAGCTTGATCGTCGACGTTAACGGAAATTTTTAGACCATTAGACCAGATCGTCGTCAAACACCGATGGTATACATATAGATGATATAATTCGCAGTGGAGCATCGTGGCTAATTCCTCCTACCCTTCCTTTATAAGATATAGCCTCCAGCCTTCTCGGATTTTGCTGGATACACTACGCGTGTGAAAAATTCAACATTAAGAATGCAAAAATAGGAAATATTGATTGTTCGCTCACTGAATCTTTATCCTTACCTCCTTAATCTTTATCCTTATAAATAAATTGAATTAATAATAGCTTTGTACTGGGTTTTATCTTATTATGATTTTAATAATTCTTTTCTTTTAATGTACAGTTTATTTTCACCTGTGTCAAAATAATTTCTTTTAAATCTTGGTAAGAATTCCGATAACACTCCAACATAATATAACTGAAGTAAATTTGATGATGATGACGAAAAATGTTTGAGGAACTTTTTAGCAACAGCTGTGTAGGAAGCTACACAAACTTAGCACCACATTGAAGGATTTTTGAAATCAAAATGACCTTAATCGATAGGTCTACGTTAGGCCTGTATAGGGACACCAAAAATTTTGTTAGGTCGCTAATTTTTTTAAAATAAATATTTTGATAAATAGTTCGATTTTCTCAAAAAAAAAAACCTAACAACCTAAAAAAAGACCTAATAACCTATCATTCATAGGTTGTTAGGTTTTTTTTTTGAAAAACTAGAACAATTTTTAAAAATATTTTAATATTACGTTAAAAAAAATAGGCAACCTAACAAAAATTTTGGTGAACCTATACAGACCTATCGATTAAGGTAATTTTGATTTCAAAAATCTTTCGATGGGGTGCTAAGTTGCTAACTTTGTGTAGCTTGTCTAGTATAACTTTATTTACCTTAAGATTGGATACAGCTGAGTTATGACTTTCGAGGAGGTTTTGACGATTTACATTGCGGGCTGTTGATAAATCTATACTCTTAAAAATAATGGATAAGTAAAAATTAAGGCAACTTCTTTATCAAAAAGGAGGGCCTAGTCTACATTTACTAATATTGACTCGAAAAAAAAAAATGCTTAAAATACTCTCTATCATAAAATAACCTTATTTAATTAAAATAGCACAATGTGGGTAATTAACGTGAAATATGTAGCGATAAAATTAAAATTATTTTTCAAAATTATTTAGTTTAATCTTTGGTTGGTTTAATTCATGTGATATTTGTTATCGTTTTATCTTTTGGTGCTTGTTCAAGTATTTACGTGTCTACGAGTTTTCTTTTGTATTAAAAAAGAAATTATTTTAATATAAATTCTTGGACAATAAGGTTAGTGATGGTATTATTAGTATTATCATTTTTTGGTCGTGGTCGTGATGATTTGATTTTCAAATATTATAAAAGGATTGAGGTATAAAAAAAAACAGTGCACTTATGTTTTTATTAACAAACATGAAACTTCACAAACATATCAACATTAAACATTTTATATACTTACTTAAATGAACGTCTAGTCTAAGTCGTTGTATTTCGTTTTGTATTTCGTATTTAATTTTATTCTAATCATCTCTATTACCTCCTTAAGTATATATAGAAAATATTCTTGATCGAGAATTCTTTTGATAAGAATTTTATTCGTTTTGACATTATTAACTTAATAACTTTACCTTTTAATTTTATTGTCTATTACCTCTTGTTAATTTGAATTTTATATAGTAAAATCAATAGCCTGTTATAGAGTAGGTACCTAAGTGTGGCGGTAATGTGAAAGTTAAAGCTGTAAAATAAACCACAATTAATAATACCTATATTTAAGTGCCAAGAGAAATAATGCATTGAATGTTACCCATGGAGAATAATAATTAGACTAGACTTCTATTTTATAATTACCTACTTTGGTTGCGCTTTACAAGTTTACATTATTCAATAGATTAATAACCGAATAAAAAGAGTAGTATCTTTTTTTACTTAATTTTAAGTTAAACAATTTATTTAAATGTAGAAGGATCACATGGGGAGCTTATCTAATACGTATTGTAAGCAATATTTTAGTTTTCAGTATTGTTTAAAAACATGAGATAGTGAATAGAATTTCTAGTGGCGCTATACTTATTTATATTTTGTATTAATATTTTTAAGGCTGGTGCTACTTTTAGTATAACACGAGCACCACAATCATATCCTTAGGTCATATATCGCTTAATTAAATTAAAAAAATATTCTAGTGAAATTTGTACTTGTCTTAATTGCATAAAAATAAACTACGTTTATAGTTCCGTGGTAAGTTCGTCTTGAGGCCGCCTCGTCATTTCGAAGAGCTCGTCTTCTAACCATATACTTTCTCTTCTAACTATAGGGCGCCTCTCCCAAGGATCCGAGAGGACGATAGTTTCACTTTCTCTCTCTATCTGTGAATAGCTCGGCGGTCTTCCCGCGTCACTCCATTCGCACTGGTTTTCTAAATCTTTGTCGAGTATGTGACTTTCATATGAAGATGGAGAATACGACGGCGGTTTAAAGGTTGTGAAGGATTGTTGAGTAGTTTCTGAATCCGAACCCTGGCTCGGTGGCGATGGCAGGAAATTTACTAATTGCTCCTGTTGTTGTTGTCCCAGACTTACACGACGGTAACGTTTCAGTACTCTAAAAAAAAAAAAAAGATAGAGTATTAAATAGGAAAAATCCATACCTTTGGTGTGTTTACACAACGCGTCGCCTCGGTTATGGTGTATAGAACATTTTACTTAGTTACCTAACTTGTAAGATATGATTATGAGTTAAAAATTGTAAAATATAAACTTGTAATCACTTTAAACTAATTTACTTTTTTTGAAAAATTAATTTCTAATTATTATTATACACCGCAAACCAAATATTCAATATTATATTTCGTATTATCTTATCAAACGTTATTATATATATATATATATATATATATATATATATATATATATATATATATATATTCTGATTGAGGAATACCTTTCAGCCCAACTGGCAAGCCGTTGCCACTCGTCCGGTACTACAGGTACATGCTGTTTGTTCAGAAGTATTAACAGCTTTGCGAGGTCGCTCATCACACAACTAAAATTTAAATAATATTCATTAAATTATATGTGGAATTTTAAATATTTGTCAAATGTGAACAAAATGAAGTTTTTTTTTAATATGATGGTACAATAAAAAATCGGGGCTAAAAATAACTAAAAACGCCCAAGTTTTCAATAAGTGTTATTCATTGTTTTCTTCTATATAGATTAGTTTATTTAACGTTTTTTTTTTGCTAAAATTAATTTACTATATTGCTTTCAATCCCATTCTGTAACAAATTTAAGATTGCTATATAGTAACATATTATAAGTTACCGATATGCAAATGTTTTATTTTACAGTGTAAGTAAGCCATTTTATTTTTCTTCTCACATAATTGTAAAATCTTATAGTACCGTATTATCCCTCTAATAACTGGATGTACTTTGATACCTAGATCAATAATGTTGTCTGATAAATAAGAAAAATATATCAAAAACATTTTTTTTTGTGTACCATGTATCTATTATGCGATACTAATTTTGAGCCTTGAGGTATTATATCTTTAAATATTACATATTATAAAAAATTTAAATTTGATGTATTAATAAGTTTTATAAAGTAGATATATGTTATTTCATTATACATTAAACAATATTAAGCACATATTTTGAAGGTAAATGAGTATCGAGGTTAATTACTAATTATTTAAATTCAATTCTTTAGCAATGTTTATTATAAAAAATTAACATAAAATAACAATATATAACTTTGAATTTAAAAAGTCATATTTAATTCTAAAATCAAAATTTATTTTTCTGTATAAGTATTAGTATATAAATGTTTGATAATAATTACCTATATGCCATTGCAGCGTCATTGTTCCCAAGCTGATAGAGTTCTCGTACTTGATGCCGTGTATGATTTAATATCGCCAGCAAAGTATACGCATGTGGCTGAAATAACGTATAAACTTTATGAGTCTATAAACAAACAAACAAAAAATGCACGTATATAAGTAGATATTATACAGAATGATTGGTGAATTAGGATCGATATTTAAGGAGAATATATACATGATTCTCATTCGAATTATGTAAAAAAATAGGTAAATATTAATAAAGTTCTAAGTAAAATTACCCAACAGTTATCTAATTATTAACGCGTCGTCTGGACACCCTAGCAGCTATCTGCGCTATCGACTCAAAACAGGTATGTAGGTAGGTACATTTAGTTAGCGCGCGGTAGTTTACCTATGTCCAAACGTCGCCAACAAAAATACCCAGATATTTCCTCGTTTAGGCAACAAATTTGTCGACTAGGTAAATGATGTGAACTTTGGACAAAACTTAATATGAACTGTTAGATAAGTAATCTTGGTATTTCCGGCTATTTAAGAATGGAATCATACTTATTTACAAGGATTGTCAATCATTAGCCACATACGTTTGGCAAGCTGCATAGTAAGGCCCAATCCACATTACAGTGCTGGTCTCGGTTCGTTCTCGGTCCGATCTCAATCCGGTAAAATGTTTTGTATGACGAATCGTTGCTGGAGCATGACTTGATCGGACCTTGACTGCCACGGATAGTATGAATACTCTCATTGTTTCTTGTGTAACAATATTTTACCGGATCGAGATGGGAACGAGAACGAACCGAGATCAGCACTGTAATATGGATCGGGCCTAAACACCACGCCGCACGCGCCGCCGGCATGACTGGAAATGTGTCCACACTTCATTTTTTTTAAATTAAATTTATGGAAAGGTCAAAAATTAATTACCTATTTTTTTACATAATTCGAATGAGAATCATGTATCAAGTATTTTCCTTAAATATTAATCCTAATTCATTCTGTATAACAGTATCGTAAGTATAGTTAAGTTTGCAAATATAATTAGAACCTACCTAAGATTTCGATCTGTTGGTTCTACATATGATTCATTTTTGGTTATTCATAATACCTCATTAATATCGTAATTTGTATGACTACATTAAAATACCACATATTCATGACATATTTTAATTTATTTTTAGTGTGAGCTACACTGTAACATAACGCTATAAGTCAGAATTAGAAAGGTACCTATATAATTATCCTATAAATATATCCTAGATAATTTTACATCTGAGATAAAATGCTTATAAAAAGAATAGACTATTCAAAATATTCTACGATGCAACGCTTATAAAATAATGCAGATTGTATATAAGTAATTATAATTATTTATTTCATTTTCTTTTATAAAATTTAGCAATCTCCTTTACTGACTTATTTTCTTGACAAATTTTTAACAAAAGTTTTATCAAAATTTAATTTTTATAATATTTTTTTTAAATAAGAAATCATAAGTTATCTTTTTTTTTTAAAGCAAAGGTACTTTTTGAGATTGTTTACATTTATCAATAAGGTATTTTTATTACAAAATAACTAGAGATTTCATACAATTTTGCAAGCTCGATTTCGTTGCAAATGCCGGAAGAAGTCTCATCGCTTATACGAGTTTTAAATCCGTAGCCGACACGCCCTGTTTCCAAATTTCGTAATTATAATTAGCGCTGCATTTCTTAACATCTGTTTCATTTTAACTGCTACTAATATTGTAGCAAAAACCAGGGTCCGTAAAGTTAGCTATGTAGCGTATTCGTATATGATGTAAACACTCGTCATTGAGCCGAATATTTTTTTGATTTTTGTATAAACGAAATCATCATAACTTTCTCTAAAAGACCAGAGTGTTGGTTTTTCAAGTTTTAAACTTTAAGTTTGCGTTTTTTGTACAAGTCTTCATAAAAAAACCTTGAAAGTGACAAATAACCAATTAAGCTTACACTCAAGCTATAAATTATGATTCACAGAAAACAAATGTAGCTCTAAGAATTAATCTAGTTAAATTGATGCAAATTATTACGCGTTTCATTGATCTTAATATACGATATTCACTAAGGGTATACATAATATATCAGACACGTGCGAGTGAATATCTATGTGATTTGCAAACACAACTGGTTTAGACGGCATCGACAGTGAGAGTGGTGTGAGGCAAGATCTCCTTTTATAACTTTCGAAAGTGAGACAGGGTATCATATCACTGTCGCTGGAGCTCGTGAATATAAGCGTGTTGTTTTTACGGTACGTTAGGGCTCATTCACGCTTCAACGGGGCGGCACGGCTACAGCAGCGTTGTTTTCTAGCCATAATATGTTATTAACGTGAAAACATTATTATTGCGCTTTACTGTGAAAAAAAAGTGAGAATAGGCTTTATTTTCTTTTTTAATAAATTTATCTGTATGCATTTTCCAATAGACTCGTTTAAATTAATTACACTGGTTACCACAAGTTTTGTTTCCTTTATTTTTTTCTCTGTTATTGGGTATTTCTATAGTATGGTATTGACTATGAAAAAAATACTGAGAGAGCAATCTCTCAGTATTTTTTTACAGTTTTACTTTTTGAAATATACAGCTTTATTATTTTGACAAAAAAATACTGAAAATTAATACATTATGTTAACAACAATTTTATTAAACACTTTTATAAAATTTCCTTGAATGAACGACTTTAGGTAGATCTCGTTGTAAACTCCAGCAATAGTCTGCCATCATATGTGAGTCCTACCGTCAGTGATAGCACTCTTCCATTATCCGAAGATCCTGATGGAATCTTTCACCCTGCTCCTCGCTAAAATCACCCAGATTTTGTGCAAATCGGTCTAAATGCAAGTGCAAGAAGTAGATTTTTATACTCATCTTGCACCCTAGCTCTTGCAAGTTCGATCGCATGAACTCAACAAGCTCGACGTAGTCGTCAGATTTTTTTTTGCCTAGGAAATGACTCATAACCAAAACAAATGAATTCCAAGCTTTGGGTACGACTTCAGTTATTGATTTGAGTTGCCTAATCTGTAGCCCATTAAAATACCAGGTTTAAATTTTTCTGCACTAAATTCTGGAAACTTGCATGAAAGAAAATTGAAACATTCGCCACTTTTGTCAAGCGCCTTCACAAACTGTTTCATTATGCCGAGTTTAATATGAAGTGGGAGAATTATGATGCGGTCTCGGCTAACTAAAGGCATGTTGAATAAGATAAGTCAGATATCCGACCACTTTCGATTTTCAGGGTTAATTCCGTTTATTTTCATAACGCAGAAGTAGCAATCGTCATGATGGTTTCGAGGGTCTCACCAAATCATGGGTGTTATGAACATTACTGCATCTCTTTTTTCCCTGGACCATAACCGTAGAGATACCACACATTTCTGTCATACAATATGAGGAACCCATGGTTTGTCCTGATTACACAATTTTATTTTAAAGCATTGATGATACGCAGTTTTTACAAAGTCCGCTATAGGTTTTCGATATTTTGCAAATACATATTTACCACAAATATACCAAAAACAATCGGGATTAAGCACAAAACATCTCCTTAACGAAGCTATATGCAATACAACAACAAAATACATTTTCGTGTCCGATAAAAAACGCAAGTCTAAATAAAAATAGTAAAAAAGGGTAGTTAGCTGTAACTTAAAAACAAAAGCTGTTAGAGAAAAATTGTTGCAATATTTAAAAAAAAAAACTCGCGTCAATTTATCAACACGTGAGAAAGAAACATAAAATAAATCACAGGAAAAAACTTTTTTGTGTTGACCAGTGTTATTTTTAATTGAATTAATCATTATTAACTTGTTATTAGTAATTGAAGGTTTTCTACATCCCTTTTCCATTGGTAAAATTGTATGCGATGACAAAAATACTTGTATGTAATACTTATAAAAGTAATTTACCCTGATTCAAATCGTTTATTGTTTGGTATAGTTTATTAGATCAAAAGATTAAATAAAACCCGGAGCATGAATTTTGAGATGCCGTTATTTCTAGGTGTTTTTTTTTTTAATTTAGATTTTTGAAACTTGATTTTTCTTTACTTACTCTTAAACAGTCAAGCTGTTTGTGAAATTCGCGTAGCTGTGCGTCATCGTCCTGATTCGGCTGCGGTAGTGGCTGCGCTTGCGATCGCGAATGACTGCGACAACGCGCATACGCTGCAATGGCCGCTACTAACGCTATGCAAATAATCGCACCACACGCGCCACCCACTAGTACCTGCATTTAAGATACGATAATGAACATACTTTTAATTGTATTTAAATAAAGGAAATTGCAACTTTTTGTTAACTGTCTCAGATTCGATTTATCTTGGATAAGATATTTGTAGGTATATCTATACATAAGCCAAATTTGATATGGAATGTTTACCATAATCCGTTGCTTAGCAATCAACCATAGGCAGATGTTAACAACCTATTGGAAAATAATTATAATAATTATATTTTATAATGTTTATACACAGTAGTACAAGCTACATAAAACTTGAAGTAAGTAAGTCAATGAGTTTAGATATACAATTTATATATTATCTATAATTATCTGTTATAGAGGTAAAATTTACTTGTTGACGTGGGTATAACTAATTTCCCACTGAATGATTTCTAAACATTTTCATAAATATATATATGCCTATATTAAAAATAGCTACACTATCCCTAAATATCATTTAAAATAAAACAACATGTGTTTTAAAATGGATTTATTATGTTTAAAAATCTATGTTCAGTCACTCATTCTCTTTTATTATTTATTTTACTTCACTTACGTTGTATAAACATAATAATTATAATATTTAAAGCTGTGTATACAAATCGATTACAATTTACCTTTAACAATATAACGACCAATTAAAAAAAGGTCGAATGTTGCTTATCTGCGAAATTTTTTCATTAATAAAAGTGTGACAACCCTATACACGATGACTTTTGGTTTGTTTACAATTCCACATCGAATTTGGCTTAAGTATAAGTACAAATAAAAATCAAAATCACTTCGAATCAAATGATTCGAAGTCTTAATGTTTGTCTTTATTGGGTATCCCCTGATATGTCCCCTTTTTATTACTAATAATGATCGTTACTTTTGTTGGGTAAAATTAATTCAGTCTTAAGGGCTTGTCCTCAATTATGGCACAAATCAGATGGCAGTCGATCCATTTAAATTGAATAACGTTATGATAAAAACGCTGAATGCTAAATAGGAGGTATGAATATAGGTAAATACCGCAAAAAAGATGTGATTGAACTCTTTTATATTAAAAAAACTAATCCTGTAAAAACTTAAACACTACTTATAAAAGTTTCTTATCAGTACGTATAAAGAGATTTTTCGAGATTATATTTAAATACAACCGTTAGTTACTGTTTCAGTTTTTTTCATAATATATATAATACTTTACATTTGAAATTGAAATTAAATATTATCTTTGCAAGTTTGACTAAAAAATTAAAAAAGGGTTCCCTAATATAAACTAAACACGTTACTGGTTATGTATTTTCATAGGTATTCATTGAATTTAAATATATTAAATAAGTACCTACGTCATATATTTTTAATACTAAGAAATGTGTAAAAACTTTTAACGACATAACAACACAATATTCATTATTATTAAAGTACGAATTGAACGGCGATTTTATAATTATCTTTTTATCTTATTATAAAATCGTATACGTGTAGACTAATTCCCATTACGATTTCTTAACGACTTCGATTAATCCAATGTTGCTTCATTTGGAACACATCAAAGCATGGTTTTCGTATATGAGACTCTTGTTTGCACACTAACTTGTGACCTATTTTTGATCTTATATGTCTGTTTTATATGTAGTTTTTTTTTTTAATTCCTAGCGGCATCTGCATTTCAAATTATCTCGTTTGGTGTATGTGCTTGTAACCTAAATGAACTAGTATTCCTACTTTTCAAAGGTGATTACGGCGGAAAGTGCTCTACTACTGAATAGTAACTCTTCCGTTAAATGACACTTAATTTAAAATGTTTCATACTAACTGCTTTTTGATCTCTATGCTAGATATCAAGTTTAAAATTGAATACTTGAAATTACCGAATCTAAGTATTTATTTTCTATTTATAAAATATTGATGTTTACATATATATAATATAGCGGAGTCTCCTGGTACAGGCTAATAATATGCTTAAAAGTAGGCTCCAATCACTAATGGGTTTTTGTAAGAAACTTTTTAACTATTTTTATTTTTATTTTTTATTTCTACGAGTAGGTATATTTAACTTACTTTATACATTTTTAAATATATGTATTCATATAACAAAAATAATAACATGAAAAAAAAAAAAGATTATTTATAAGTTAATAATATCTAATTATTAAAACTAAAACGAATTTAAGTGTATAAAATTTGGGTTTATTTAAAGGTTAGAATTATAGTTAGAGATAAAAATATGAACGAATTATTCCAAATAAACATATGAAACGAAAGAAAAATAACATATCACTGACTTCGTTATACGTATGGGTAGGATAGCACACTCGGCCCATGAGGTGGTCATCGTTGGCCCAGGACTCGCGAGTGCCTGCGGGGCAGTCGTGCGTGCATGAGCCGCCCGGCCAGACGAGCAGGCGAGCACACTTGACGCACCCGTCCGCTGCGCACCGTACACACTCTGTACCGCATCCTGAAATTGAAGAGGCTTGATGAGGATTATTTAATTTAAAAGGGACCCTTTTATCCAAGTACAAAAGGTTACAGAATTTGACTGGATGAATAATGATAATGAGTTTTATGATTTAACTATAATTTTTTTATTAAATAGGCTCGATATAGTTCCATATAATAAATTGAAGAGAAAACCAACATTGATTTAAAATTAACAGGTATTACGCGAAATATATTTTGTGAACGGAAGTCGTCATAGGACGAGAGTTTCAAGAGGGCGATTGAAATCGGTTGTAGCACTATTGAAAGCCATCAAATCAAATGAATGAAATCATTTCAATTAATCAAATCAGGTTGTAGATATTTTTAACACAATTAGCGCGCGCTCACTTACGCACACAAACATAAAAAAAACAAATAGGCAATAGTAGTGGATTTAGTTTATTTATTTTAATACAGTCAGTCAGATGTACAGTTTCATGACCGACGATTTCGGGTTATGCATGCGATAGTGAGTCATAGTCGTGCGGACTCTTCTGTCCAGGGCATCGAGTTCAGTCTGAGTCCATCTGAGCATGCCAAATGTGTACAAAAGAGTGGGTATGACCGGTCGTTATAAGCTTAGACTTTTTTGGTGCCCAACAAAGTCTAAACTAAGTCAACAAGTAGCTCCAAAGAACTTTTGTCAGCCGTCCAAAAAAGACCCTGCAAACCGCCTGTTTAATAGCCGCCTCCGCCATATGCATTGTGATATGCCCAGATACCGGTAAGATTCAGCTTCAGAAAGGGTCTTGAACTTGGACAGCTCTAGGCTAAGCTCCACCGATCGCGTCACCTATCCCCTGTCCACATGCACGACCGCACACTTATCCACTTCAAGCTGCAACCCGATGGAGCCGCTGAACTCAGTAGTGATTTTCAGCAACAAGACGTGCAGGATTAGGTGCCAGTAGCTAGAGGGCATCCATGTAGAGAAAGTGAGAGACTTTAGTACCTTCTCTCCGAAACAGAAAACCTGTCCCCGAACGCTCCAGTAGTGCTTGAAGGGTTCAAGGACAAGCAAAACTACAGCGGGTTCAGACAATCACCCTGGAAAATACTCCTCCGTATTCGGTCATCGGCACCCGCTATTAACTTGCCCTGGAGACAGAGTATCGTACTCCATTGCCCCATGTATACTTCGAGGAAGTCTCCAATCGCACCGTCGATATTGTATAGCTCGAGGACCCTCAGGAGCCATAAATTAAGTACCGAGTCGAATGCCTTATTGTAGTCAGTAGCAATGTAGTTGTCGCTTGATAAGCTGGTCCGCAACAGAGTCAATGAGAAAGAGCTCCTATGTGCCACGACTGCCACCACGACATCCGTTCTGAGCGGCAGACAAGATATTAAATTCGTCAATATGACGGGACATCTTGCAGCTCAAAACGGATGTCAGTGTCTTATAGATGGAAGTCAGACTTATTAATTTCTGTTCACTGCAGTTGGTAGGGTCTTAGGAGCTAAAAGAGTGATCCCAGTAGTGAAAAGGTTCGGAAGCATCCTCTGCTCTATCACCTCTTGTTATTGTCGTGCCAAGGTCGCATGGCAGACCGGGAACCCTTTAAGCTAATAGTTATGCAGGCCGTTAGCTTCCGGATTTTTCCAGTTTCGGACCCTCCAATTAAAGCAGCTGAAGGCTCCCGCAGGGGTTTAGTACGGTATTGCACTCCCAAAGTGCCGAGTCCGACATAGATCTAGGACTGCCGACCCGGGAATCCTGGATATCATCCGTAAATAGATTCCCCTGCGATAAAAAAGGCTGGTAAGTCACTACTATTATTAGTGGTTTGTCTAGGCTCCTGGGTATTGGCTCCAATGAAGCGATGTACCACCATAGCGGTACCAAAGAGAATAGAATCCGTATCATCCAAGCCTAGGCTGCCATCCAAATATGGAGGTAACAGCCTGTTAGCTGCCTCAATGGCACCCGCGTCGTTAAGAAGAAAACGGGAGAGTCATGGTCCCTGTTTCAGAGGAGTGCTCCGAATCTCGGAAATCATCTCTTGCAAAACCCCCTCATTTGCTCTACTTTTTGGGAGACTGCTTCTTAAGCGACTGCATCTACAGGCACTTCGCTACGAACGCTCTGCTTTTGCGTTACAACTGCGTTATGCTCTGCAGATACGGGTCCGATTTCAGGAACAGCCTCACGTTCGAGCTCGGCGGCGTTGAATATGCCTTTGCGTTGGATGTACCGAGCTCGAACTGCTAGGTTCTGTTCCGTGACAGCTATTTTTGACTCAAGCAGCAGTAACTTACGGTGAATTACTGCTCGGTAGCCAGTCCGTCCTATTTCCCCTCCCACAGCCTTATAATACACACGCATGATATTCTCGTTCATTTTTTGTGTCCGTTTTATGCGGCGCACTCCACCAGCGGCAGATGCCAAATGCTGCGTCCCTTGAGACTCTGTTGGCGCCAAGCAAACTGGAGGGTATGGTGGATACACTGACCGGCTAGGTGGTGGTGCTGGTCGGCGGGGGTTACTGGCTGTCCGCATGCTGCCACGTTCAGCGCTAGCTCCAGACGCGCCCTGGCGCCCCCTAGGCAGCGGCCCTATGCGCTTTCCTTTCATTGTGTCCTTATTATTATTATAAGCTTATTATAGGCATATTATTATTTATTATTTAACTCATGCCAGTCTTAAATCTTATCTCTACATTACAAGTCGGTACAAGTTGATAATTCATCGGTAAATAAGATAATTCTGATGTTAAACGGTACAACGTTTTTTTTTTAATTCCGTTTGACCAACTTTTGTCGCAGCAGTATTTGGATACCGTTAGTGTTAGTTTTTATCTGCTTAATCTGCTTTCTTTAAGAAATTATTTAAAAACCGACAAAACGCAAGTCGGACTTGCACACGAAAGGTTTCATTGCACATATAGGTACATATGTATATTTAATATTTAATACATGTAAATATTTTTTACGATCGAGTAGTTTCGTGTGGGGACTTTCTTTAGGTTTTAACTTTATTTATATTTTGTTATTTGTCGTTAAAGCTACTACAGTGATACACATTTAGCAAAAAATTTAGAATTTCAAGTGTCTATCTATTTTGTTTCTAAAGGTATATAGATAGCCCTGTAACTGACAGTGTGAACAGCGAAGTCTTATTTATAGAATCACCTTAGAACCCTTTGATTACGGAACTCTCAGTATAATTTAGAATAGTTAAATGAAAAATACATATTATTATGTTTACATAAATTTATTAAAAAAAAAGTTCTTCTATTTTATTTTTATTTTCCTTCTACGCTAGTCCTCTGTCCAAAGGTTGCCTGGAAGAGATCGCTGAGTTAGTGATAAGGCCTTCTTTTGCAACTGATGCTATTTGATTGATTTCATTTCCACATATTGTCTCTATACTACTGTCTCTATACTCGTATTGTGTTGGTGTGAAAAAAGTATAAATAAAATAAAACAATAAATAAAGTTTTAACTGAATTTTACAAATTAGGTACTTTCTTTGAGTATAGTACCTAATTAGTATAATAAAATAGATATTATGTAACAAATCATTATTTTAAACACTTTCTAATCTAAAGGGAAAGCGTATATAATACGCGATTAGTGTGCCGTTCAATTAACGGGACCGACCGATCGAACAGCAGCCACTGTATTTTATTCACATTACGCTATGCATCATTGTGTCAATGTTTGAACTGGCTCCCATTGAATTGTTCGATGAAAATGCCTTTTCGAAGCGTATTCTCGTTCTGATCCCTATTGATATTTAATTAGTGATTTATGAGATTTAAAATACAAGAGGCCCCGCATCGGGTTGTTATATTTAAAAAAAAGTGAATATTATAAGTAGATTTATTAAAATTCAGAATATGTGTTGTAGAGAATATCTCTGTTGTTATTTTGTATCGACATTGTAATTATTAGGTGTTGTATTTTTTGTTAATTTTTAATATCACGATCTTTTGAAATGGTTTTATTTTGCAATAATATATATGTATAATATTTTGGTGAGTAATGAATATGATTACAAAAATCGTTTATGTATTTGTAAAACTTTTTACCCGACTGCGACAGGAGGGTTATGTTTTTCGAGTGTATGTATGTATGTATGTATGTATGTCCATTTCTTTGGCACGCCCTACAGCCCAAACGGCTGGACGGTTTTTGACATATGAGGTGTCGTTGGATTTGCCTTAATTGTAGTAGTGACATAGGCTATATACATTTTCAAAATGGCGCCCGCAAAAGGCGGAATGAGAGGGGGGGGGGGGAGGTGAATTTTTTTCTTACTGTAGCAATATGGGTATCAAATGAAAGCTAGTAAATTGTTTTATTCTTTTTAGTTTATAATAAGAGTATTTTACGCAGTCGGGTGTTTTGATTTTTTTAATTAAGCATACTTGTTTCGTCTCTTTTCTCTGTCGTCGTCTCTTTTCAATACAATTTACATATTAATATATATTTATACATTATAATCATGAACAATAAGCAACTTCATGTGACTTGAAAAATTTTGTTACGGTTTTCAAAATGCGAAAACTTTTTTTTTTCATCAAACATTCTTTAGTCATAGTAGGTCTAGTTATAAAGAACATATTCATTAAGTTAGACAAACTGGACAGACTAAGAATATAGTACAGGACTCACTCACGTGTATCGTTGATGGCAGGCGGCGCGTCAGCGGGTCGAAGTTGTGCGCGCGCCGCCGTCACGAGCAGCAGCAGCGCCAACACCACCTGGTTCATCGCATTGCTCGCCACATGGTATTACTACGAATAAAGAGAAACCAGTACAACAGATGGATCGTACCTACCCAACGTCAGCGGGTCAAATCTGGGCTATAGCTTGCTGTTGAGTTTTTTAAGTACTAAAGCATCAGTTTATAAGAAACTCGATGGTAAGGGAAAACGTTGGATGATTTCATTACTGGGACAAATTCTTCAATGTATCCTTTACAATTTATTATATTGTATTAAAGTTATTATATTCTTATCTTTTAAGCATAATGAAAACCAATTTCGAACAATGTCACGGGTATAGCTAGTTAGTATTATATAATATAAACCTATAAACAACCAAAGCGCCAATTTCATTTAAAAAGTGACATAGGTATTTAATTATGCAAAATTCCACCCGATAACAATGACTGAAGCGGCATCCAATATACCAAAGCGTTGTTAATTTGAAATTTAAAGTTAAAAACATGATTCATATGTTGGGATCGAGCTAATTTGCGGTCACGTCATATTTGTTTAAAAGGATTCCGTGACTTATTAAAGCGATTATAATATATACGTGATGTGGGTCAAACCGTTTCGGTATAACATAACAGTAAGGACCGGTTTACAAATCAGTTGACATTGGCATTCGACGCATGCCTACGACCAGGAGCTTCGCATACCCACGTATTTTTTAAAGTATGTTTTCGCCATTGTTATATCAAAACAAATAATGACATTGAGTCTGTACATCATAATCAACATAACTATATATTACGATTCTCACCGTGTCGTTTACTTTCGTCACACGACTTATTAATGTTTTTTAACATGAACCGTTTATATGCAAAGTGTTATTTCGTTATACAAAAATATTATTATCTGTTAACAAAACCAGTTTGTTAGGTTACGTTAGTAAATGTTAAATCAAAGAGAATTATTAATTAAATTATTAGGGAAGGGACATAATCCCTTATGTAGTTGTAACTTGTTTTTGTTGTACCTACCCACCTATGCTGTTTCTGCGTCAGAATGAAAACGTTGTACTTAATTTTTTTTTAATACAAAATAGAAAATACGTATCAATGTTGTAATGTAGAGCGTAATGTAGAGCGACAACTTCCTTGCGAAGGTAAAAGGCGTAGAAACTAGATTATCCGATAAAACAACAGTCCATATCGATAAAAATATATTACCTAACGAATATAAAATAAAAATATACCTTTATTGTTTTGTTAAACAAATTATTTATATGTATACTAGCGACCCGCCCTGTTCCGGGTAGTGTATAATGGTCTTAGCAACACTGAGGGGCGCGGAGTGAGGGTGGTCGCATCAAGCGTGTTCCGTCATCGGTGTGAGACTCGTGCTTGAATTTATTTTGGCGTGCTTTGGTTTTTATTATGAGATAACTTCTAATTGTAAGATATTCGTTTATATATAATATATTTACATAACTTTATTTAAATAATGTCCATGAAATGTTTAAGGTAATTAACGTGTTTACTTGATAAGGATTAATAATGTATCCCTCTAAATAGCTATTCAGTTACCGCATTGTACGTTGCCATTTTTTTTTTAAGTTGGAACAGGTAACTATAGTAATCTATTTTAAAATATAGAGATATGCCATCGCGAACTTTTTTTGTAGCGCTCCCGGGTGACTAGGCTTAATCCGACTTTTGCAATAATTATCGTCATAATTCAACTAACTTACAAAAAAAAAAAATCTTAAGAAATTATAAACCTAACCTTCTACATGAATCACTCTGTCTATAGGTGAAACTGCATAAAAACCGGTTCAGTAGTTTTGAGTTTAACATGAACAGGCAGATAGAGTCTTTGTTTTATAAAATTATAATATGTTGATTGATAAATAATAATTAAATCTTTCATCAAACATTATATATTACAGGTACAATTCAAAACAGTTTATATTTTCATCTATGTTACTTAAATAAGCTTCTAAATTGTTGTTTATAGATATATCGACTTGTTAAAAGTTCTAGAATTATCGTTAAGTTTAATACAAATAATTTTTGTAATGTGGTTTGCACTACAAAATTAGTAGTCCCTGGGACCTACTCATACATCATAACCAACATAACTAATATATATATATATATATATATATATATATATATATATATATATGATATTATTCAAGAAAAATACAAACATGCTATAAATTTATTAAACCATTAAAGTAGTCAAAAGACTGTATCAGTAGTAGTATGTAAACGGTACTTAGAAGGGCCTTATTTAGTTTTAATAATTTTATAGTACATATTCTATAAAATGAGTCATTGCGTATTAAAAGTACAATGTTCTCACACGACTTGAGACCAAATGAATCAGATGTTTATATTATTACTCTTGGTAGGTATATTTATAGTTAAAGTCTTAAACTCTTGAGTCCACTTATGGCTAAGAGATTTAGTAAGTATTTATAAATTCAATAAATTTTAAGTGATTTACTAAGATAGAGTTTTCAATCCAGTTAAATTTGTTTTCTATTATATTGTTAGACGATATCGTCGATTGTTGTAATTAAATTTTATACTCTATACATTGAGTGATTTAAATCCAATTTAAATCTAAAAACATAGTAAGTTGACAAGTTAAAGATTTGACTTAAACTGTCACTCGTGACTCTTAGGAATAATGCAAACACAGTTATCAGTCCCACACGAAAACTGAACCTTACAAAGCGAGAGAAATATTAAATATTACTGCTTCATCCAATACTTACTCGATACATAAAATAAATTTATTTATTGTAAAAAAAATATCGTTAAAGTAACTGCAAATCAGACCGTATTATAAACTCTTTTGCAAAAAAAACGGGCACTTAAGCAAAGAACTATTTTATAGTTACTATTAGTTTGTTTGACAATTTTAGGTATTGTTATCCTCAGAATTTTATAAATTAATTAGGAAGGAATAGTTTTCATCAGTTTTATCATAACATTTTAATTAAATTATTAAGAAATAATGTTTAAGCTCAAAACACTATGATTGTACCTGCTCGCTAAATAAAAATGAAACGCGTTAATTTCTTTGTTTTTCTTGAATACATTAAAAGCAGATTAGTATTGAGTTTTAGTATTTTAGTATTGAGTGTGCCTCTTGCTGAAATCACAGCTTGCATTCGTCTGGGCATGCTAGTGAGTATATCTTTTATGGTTTCTTGGGGAATACGTTCCCACTCCGCGGTAATCACATTCTTTAGCTCTCTGATGGTCTGCGGAGCCGGCTGCACTGATCTCACTCGTCGCTTCAGAACGTCCCAGATATGCTCTATGGGATTGAGGTCCGGACTTCTAGCTGGCCAGTCCAAACGACGAATTCCGACTTCTAGCATATACGCATCCACACCGCCAGACCGGTGGGCGCGAGCGTTGTCGTCCATAAAAATTGAGTTTTCGCCAAGAGCGGTTAAAGCGGGTTGTGCATAAGGAATTAGAACTTCCGTTATGTATCGGTGTCCAGTCAGTGTACCGTTTTCGATGAAGACTAACTCCGTACGATCCATAGAATTTATTCCTGCCCAAAACATAACAGAGCCCCCTCCATAAGGTGTGATTTCTTTAAAACATGCCTCTGCAAAGCGTTCTCCTCGTCTACGTAGCACTCGCCGACGTCGGTCTTCACCATGCAGAGATATCCTGGCTTCATCGGAGAACAATACCCTATCCCAGTCTTCATGAGTCCATGACACACAATTTCGAGCGAAGCTAAGCCTGGCAACTCGATGTCCACGGAGTAATTTAGGGCCGCGTGCCGGGCGATGACTGTGTATATTAGCAGCGAGAAGCCTCCTCCTGACCGTCCATAGACTAATTTGTACATTTCTTACTTCTTCGAGGGTGTTCTTGAGGTACACATAAGAAGATTTGCGATTTCTCAACGCTTGACTAACTAGAAAACGATCATCCCGTCGTTCGGTACATGTCTTTCTGCCAGAACCAGGCCTTCTCTTGACGGAACCGGTCTCTTGATAGCGCTGCCAGGTCCTTTGAACTGTCGACCGACTCACATTTAGCCTCTGAGCCACGAAGCATTGACTGCAACCTTCTTCAAGCAGCGCAATAATTTTGCTCGCTTTTATCACTTTATCTACCATTTTCGAGATTGCTAAACAGCAATAACAATACTTTTAAATGTCAAGGACACCAGATAATTTAATAAAAATTGACAAAAAGTTAATTAGAGTCGATATTAACTATAGGGAATTCGCGCCACAAAATGTAGTTAAAAGTTATTTTCTTTGAAAACCAGGCTCTGTCAAAAATTTGAATTTGGAATGTACTCTTATAAACATTATGGCACTTTTATAACTGGCCAGTAACATGTTCAAATGATTAAAACCTTTTTGGTATTTTATTTTTTTCAGCCAGGAAGCAAATCGAAACCGCCCGTTTTTTTTGCAAATGAGTGTATATTATTCGTTATCAAGATTTTGAGTACTTGTAGAAATCAAAATGTAAACTGAATATATTATTTGTTAAGTATAAACGAAGAGGTTTTGTTGGTGTAATATTTCTATTCGCACTAATAGGTATATCGTTTATTTACCTAAATTATATTGATCTAAAATTTCCATGTACATAAAACGTAATATTTTAAGTTGGATTTTCATTTTGATTAATTCGGTATTTATTTTTGAGTCGAAAAATAATACTTATAAAAAATATATATATATTGCCGTGGTTCACCTTGTAGGTAATGTCGACATATAAAATTAAACTATTATCTTATATCTTGGCACGAAATTTGTTGTCACAAGTAGTAGTATAATACTTTTATAGATGGCTTCAGAAAAGTTTTACATGAGGCTTGATTTGATGTCCAAAGACGGTAAAACAATATCAACTAAGCCTTCAGAGAGCTCTTATTGTAAAATATTATTTAGGTTTTAATTGTACCAAGCGTTAAATATTTTACGGTAGACGCGTTAATAGCATTAATCATACGTCATTAATTTTGGTTTTGGGTTTAATGGTACTTTTAGAAATAGCAATTCTAACACAATGAAGTACTAGTTAAAGCTTTATGTCGAACATTTAATCACTTTAGAATGTCAAGGTTTTACCTTGATAATAACGAGATTACCTACTGATAAAATTATTTCTTTATTAGACAGTACAAATAGTACTCTACTGAAAACTTTTGTAAATGTCTTACTGCTTTACATATGTTCTCTTATTAAGAAAAAGTAAATATGATTTTGAAAAAATCATCAATAAAAATGCTTAACAAGTAGATGTTAAAATGTTCTTTTTTGTAATAGTTGTATTATTTTTAAAATCTAGATGTCTTTACAGTTTGTACTAAACATTAACCTACATATAAATGACATTCCACATTAATTGCGCTTAGCGGAATTAATTGCATATGAATAATCACGTTACTTATATAAAATACTCGTTAAAACTCTTTAATGTCTTGTGTGCACTCTTATTTAATTATCGTTACTTAAATAATGTTAATTACATGTTTATTTTTTTTTCTAGATTTTAATGTTGTTGAAATTAAAGAATGTACAACTTTTAATAGCATACTGTAAGTGCATAATAGTACTGGAAAAACATTAATTGTTTTATTATTTCTTTAGTTTATTAAGTAATTGATTATATATTCTTATATTTTACTACAAATGTTTATATTAAAATTTGTACACCTATGTCGACACAAGAACATTTCCTTTGCCCGTGGGTTGCCTAGAAGAGATTGGTTTTCAGCGATAAGGCCACCCATTATGATTACAATATAATATATACATATACATATACATTACATACATTACGTATATTATAATATATATAATATAATACATTATTTATATAAGGCATATAATTAATTTACATAAACTTACATATATAAATAAAAGCGGGTGGAGCATTATGATCCAGCAGGAAGATAAAACGATCGTGGATTAGGGCTGCAGACTGAGAAATGCGCGGACAATTCTAGCCGAGTCGAGCAATACCGCCTTCTGTAAACTCGCTGCGAGCGAACTGTCATGGACCACCCCACATGTCGACAATTTTTTGTGCCAGATTCTGATATTTACCTTATTTCTCTGTTTCGGCTTTTATGAAGTTCTCGTCATGCGGGATGGTTATGTCCACTAAAAACACCTTCGACCGTGTCCTATCCATCACCACGATAACAGGCATGTTCACCAGTATATATATTATTTGATAACACTAATTATTTTGTTGGTACTGTGCAATGAAGTATTGAATAATACTTATGTATTTTAACAGATATCCTAAAAGAAAGGGGTTATATATTCAGCTGTATGTGTATATTTTTGTACATTCGTCGATCAATAGTGAACGATTTTGAAAAATCATTTTTATTAAAAAGGGCGATATGGAGTACGTTGTTAGTAAATTTAAAAGTGATCAAGTTGTTACTGCTAGTAATTATCAATTTACAAAATTACTGTTTAAAAAAAAAGAAAAAAACGCTCAAGAAATAGGCTTTTACAAAGTACAAAATAATATATATATATATATATATATATATATATATATGTATATATTTTTTTTTTTGGGCGCGAAGTGTTATAACAATATATATATTAATTTGGGGAAAAAGTTTCTTCCTATTTTATATAAAAATTCAAGACTTTTTTTAAAAGTTTAATTACATTTAATTATATAGGTACTAATAATATATGCCATTTTGTTCGATCACTTGATGACATTTAGTAGGTAGTGACATAATCCCGTTCCTGTAAAAGTCTTGCAGATTTCGATTCAAAAAAATGCGACAAGCACTTTTGACAGACCTCTCTTGATGTTAACTCAACACTACCCAAACAATTCAGAAGAGACCGAAAAAGGTGAAAATCGGAGGGTGCAAGGTCAGGACTATATACTGTATACTTCCGTACCACGCTCTCTCAATTTTTGATTTGTAGCCAAAAATGTGTGTGATCTTGTGTAAGTAATCATCATGAAAGATAACTCCTTTGCTGTTGATCAATTTCATCAGTTTTTTCTCAATTTCTTCCCTGAGTCGCATTAGTTATATTGGCAGTAGATAATCAGATATCTTGAAGAAATCCGAAGCGATGGTTTTGCCCGAGAATAAAAGATCATAATGAACGATGCGCTTCCAATTCCACCATACACACAGAATTGTTGTCGTCGTGTTGATGAATCGTGTTGATCCGGGTTTCGCTACAGTCCTTGGAGCTTTACTATCCTTTGACCATAATCTATTGCACACGTTCTGGTCGTAAGTGATCTATTTTTCATTATCTATCATTATATCAATCTTTTCAAAAATGAGAGAATCGCAAAAAGGTACACGATTTATTAGGTCTCTTTCAGAGAGCGTGTGTGGCACCCAAATACCGAGCTATTTTTGTATAGCCAGACTTTTTTGTTTCAATTGCGTCAAAACTGTTTTGTGGTCAATCCTCAGTTCCTTAGCTATGTCGTAACTAATATGCCGGTCTTGCTCTACTTTAAAAAAAATGCATCATCTTTATCGCTTGAGAACGGTTGAACCAACTTTGTGCTACTCTTACGGACAGTGCATTAGGTTCATCAACATTACGAAATTTTATCTTGGCTTGAGTCGCATTTTTCGATTTTTGTAAAAAAACTTCAGAATAATATATATTATATATTATTCTTTCTGTCTATCAAAATTCACTCATTTTGATAGAAAAATAATTGAAAAATAGCGGGAAAGTGATTTTTACTTTTTATTTTTCTTTTCTTTGATGTTCATCAAAAGGCTACTAACGACAATTTTCTACAATTTTATTCATACAAAATACGAAAAGACTTTTTTCCCGACCTATTAATATATATTTCTACGTTTTTATACACTTACAGGCCCGACTTCAAAATACACGTGTATTAGTTAAACGAAAAATGTTGTTTTGTACTTTCTAGTGCAGTATTTTTTCGTCTGTTTTTAAAGACCTTTGTTTTTAAAAACAAATCTATTACTTTCCGTAATATTACACGTAAACTTATTTAATCATATTAATCATTTAAACATTAAAAGTGAGCAAAATGTTGGACAATTATAAATTTTATAAACCAGGAAAACAGTATTCTAAGCGGAAGAAAATTGGTTCGCCTCACACAGAGCTCGTTCGTCGCAAGTTCAGCGGCGCCGCGCCGGTGAAAGTTGCCGTGACGCACTTTGTATTCACAAACTAGTACTTCTTACCGCTAGCATAAACAAAATATTTTATGATGTAATTCCAATAACAAAGCGTTTTAATAACACATTATGTTTTATACATAGGTATAATAAAATCGTAGATAATTAAATTTGTTTATTAAATAGTTTTTCAACACAATAATTCTTCGTGTATCAAAATAGTAAATTTTTATAGTTATTGTTGTTGGTACAAATGCACAAATTTAAAAATGATTGAACCAATGTTGATGACATTGAGTAAAATAAAATTAACATACCTGACCCCGTTCTACTATAAAATTTGTGTCAAAAATTGTTTCAAGTTATTTTATAGACATTCACGACGCTCTGCTAAGTACCTCAAGTCAAATTCTTCCTCCTACAGTCGTATGATAATTAGGTTTTTTTTTTAAATTATTATCAACATAATTTAAAATAAAAACAATACATTAATAGTACAACAAAAACTACAGAGGTTTAAGGTGTACTAAGTTCGCTATCGGTAACTTAGGTAGAAAATTAAGATACAGATTTTATCTATTACTACTTACGATAAACATCATATTCACCTACAGGTAGATTACAATATTATACGATTGCTGCCGTCCAGCGCGCCCAGAATCAATAACTTCAATTTGTGATTGATATTTTTTTCAGTTAGTGCGTCCCTGAACTCAGGTTCGAGTTTATTTATGAGTCCAGGTAATAGGAATGATAGGATCAGCAGTCCAGGTACCATATGCATTTGGAGCCCGGTTTAATTTATTGTCGCAGATTTCTATTTCTAAAAAGCTACTGAAATATTCTTCCTTTAAGAGTTCTAATATAAACTGATCTTGAACAGGCAATAACTCACAATGCTTGAAAAGTTGCAATTCGTTAAAGTAAAACTTATGCTTAATTAAATTAATTGGAGATTATATTTTTTATCAAGTACCTATATTTTTATAAGTTCGTCCTTGGCTGGAAAGGCTGTAACTTACTATCGAATTAGTAAAGGCATTAATACAGTGTCAGTCTAGTTTTAAAGGTGATTATATACTATATTTAATAATTAAACGTATAACACTCGTTTGGATAAATTCTCTATTCTGTATAGTATGTAGTATATAATTTAGGACAGAGAAAACATTAATATAAGTGTATATATAAAGCTATTTATTATTATTCTTTTATAGAAATAAGACTTAAAGTCAGTATAGTTAATCTCTTTATGGTCTCACCCTCTCTTATGAACTGCATATTATGTTATATTTTAGGACATCGGTACCCTTCTTTTATAGGCCGGATGTGTTGCTGGAACACATGCGGGCTGCCAGATTTCCAGATTTATAGATAAAATTATAAATAATTGACATATAAAGATAACATTATAGCTTTGCTTGAAGAAAGGTTTCATTTGTGAGTTATTTCATTTATCTATGATTAATTACTAGAAAACATCCTATTCCTGATTAAGAGTTGCTTTATTAGGAATCAGTGTTTTTAAGACAAAGAAAGCCGTCGACCCCCGATCTAGTATTTACATACTACAGGCAGCCGTTGTGTGAGAGAAGAGAAAGAAAATATTCTAAAAAGCAATCTTTTTACCCGACTGCGACAGAATGAGGGTTATGTTTTTCGAGTGTATGTATGTATGTATGTCCATTTCTTTGGCACGCCCTACAGCCCAAACGGCTGGACGGTTTTTAACATATGAGATGTCGTTGGATTTGTCTAAACTGTAGTAGTGACATAGGCTATATAAATTTACAAAATGGCACCCGCAAATGGCGGAATGAGGGAGGAGGGGGGAGTTGATTTTTTTTCTTACCGTAGCAATATGGGTATCAAATGAAAGCTAGTAAATTGTTTTATTTTTTTTAGTTTATAATAAGAGTATTTTACGCAGTTGGGTTTTTGATTTTTTAAATTATGAATTGAATTATGATATTTCCCTTATAGAATTCCTATTACAATTAATGTATTATAAAAAAAGAAAAACATTCAATTCGATATACAAAAAGGGTTTTTGCAATACATATAGAAGACAAATACATAATTATACATAATATAGACATAATACGGTTATAGTATAAGTATACCATGAAATTCGAATTATGAACTTATATATACATTTCTATGGAGATGTTCTGCAATAAATCTACGTATGTTTTGTATTAACTGACTGACAATGACTGTAACTGAGATGTTGTAAAAATTCCATCCATAAGACTTATCTCTTCTCTGACTATTTTAAAATAATCTTCAGTTTCTTTTTCTAGATCATCAAGATTTTCAATATCTGTTATATTGTGAGCTGCTGCAATAGTAGGTTCTATTCGCGTTTTTAAACGGAGTTCTTTTATGCGTGCATCTAAAATATGTTCTCTTCTAGTTTCTCGATCATATATTTGATGCATCAACTGTTTGTCATTGGGGCCAGATAAAACCATATTTTCTGATAAGTGCAACAAAAATAATGATCCATTATTATCGCCAACAGCTATTGACTCGCCTTCTAGATGGGGTATCACTTTAGTGAGGCCATGATTAGATACATTAAGGTTTGCAACAGGTTGTTTGTATTTCCTAAGAAGATCCCAGTAATAAAATACACCACCTGCTGATACCACCATGTAACAAGAATATCTCAGAGGCGCCCAAGCAACGTCAGTGATTTGATAACGATACGGCTTTGTAAATATAATAGGAGCTGTACGAATTTCTTCGCTCCATACTTTAACACTCCAATCTCCGCAAGTTATAAACATTCTTAGAGTACATGGGCTGCGATATACTGCTCTTACTGGTCCTGTGTGTGCTTCCCAATATGAGTTTAATATCTCGGAATGACTTCGGCCCATTCGATTTGCATTAATAACCAATCCAGATTCTGTGCCGCATAAAAATTTAGTAGGTAGGCCTTTGTCAAATTGAAGAGAACTTACACCTTCGGAGTTACTTAAATTTGGTTTTTCTTTAGCTGAAAATCTGACTGACATTGGAAGCTTATCGACAGGTTGCGAAATATTTCTTTCGTCCCACCACAAACATTGGCCATCAAGAGAGCCGGTGAAAAATTCAGTATTAGTGCGTGTATGTGTGTAAAGTAAAGCAGTGATGGGTCCAAAGTGAGAATTGTATATAGAACTGCTACTTACTGGCTTCGATCCCAATCTGATATCGAATATATTGATGATACCATTTTTAAGTCCTGCCGTTAGTATATCAGGTCTTATAGGTGATCCTATAACTTGCCAACAACTAGTTTCAGGAAAAAACTGGTATATCGGTGAGGTTTGCCTGTTGATATCCCATATATAACAAACATTATGTAGGTTTTTATCTGACTCTATTGAATACGTTTTGTCACAATAGGATGTTATAAGCTTAGAGTTTTTCTCAGTAGTCCAAGCAATGCTTGAGATGGGTCTATGGTAAGGATCACGAAATACGTTAGCAATTTGTACATTATACTTTTCAACGGGAGCTTGAGGTTGCATACTAGTAAAATACGATTGATACATATCAATTGCGTTATTTTGGTCTATTAAATGCTCTATAGAGGGTTTTAAATTTAAAACTGAATGGACGTAATTTTCATCATGCTGTACTCTACGACGATGTCGCAATATGTGTTCTTCATTATAAAGATGAACATCACGTGGCCAACCACCTTCGGTGTGATTTATACCTTGCTCATGCTTTACAATTTGTTTTGTGTTACTTTCGTGCTCTGCTTGTGGTAATGTAGCTTGTACTTGTTGATGCACAGGATTACGAAGCGTGTACTGCTTTTGAAGTTCATAATCCGGGTTTATCGAGTCTATAATATGTGCTGGGACATTTTGAAATAACGGTTGTCTACCAAATTTTTTTCGTAATTTTGTATATTCATATGTAGATTTTAAATAACTTCCCATAGCGAAAATATTTGAAATCTGTTTTGTTTATTAAGTATTATAATGTAGTATGCAGTATGTGTGTTTATAGATTTTAATAGGAAATCGTCATGGCCATGGTATGACGACACTTTAGGTGTAAGCATTGTTTTGTACTTTATAAGCATATGTGACCTTGTCGAGTATTTATAATGGAATTTACTTTCATTACATCACATAAATGAAAAATAAATAACGTATATATATATATATATATATATATATATATATATATATATATATATATATATATATATATATATATATATATATATATATATAATAACGAAGAAATGTAATCAAAGGTTAAAAAGAAGTGTACAAATTAATTTATACTTTTTCTTCGTAATGAAGAATAGAAGATTCAGCTTAATAATGACATATATTTACAGGAAATCTGTAATGTACAACTCAGTTTGTTGTACGAGAATGATTTTAGCCTTTGCTAAACATACATTTAATTATTTTAAGCGTCAACCTTATACTACAGTTACGCTAACGTTTATAAGTTAACGTATTGTAGCTGTATAATAAAAAATAAAAATCAATAGAAAAAAAAATTTTTACCCGAAAAATGTAATCTCAATCCAAAATAGTTAATAATCCACAGAAAATTATTCACACATTTCTATTGTCGATTATCACAAATTAATATTTACAAACAATATTGGTATTTCACTAAGTCACGACACTTGTTCCACTTTAGAAAATATTTGGTTTCGAAAGGCAAATGCGCGTGCGCCGTACTGTAGCACCACAGCCGTTCGATCGGAGACTGGCTCGTGACTGGAAGTTGGAACTACAAGCGATTGTAGAGCCCCGCTATCTGTTGAGTATAGTACCAATTAAGACTGGTTTGGTTCATTTAAGTTCCTCAACTCATGTGGTGACCGATGGTTATGCAGCTACTTTTCTATTGACGTGTTCTTGTTTCCAACGCTGTATCCGTATTTGGAAAAGCTTTACAATCCCGGATCTACAATATGTGTTGCGACAGGTCCACTGTCATAAAGGTTCGAACGTGCGTTATGTAGGCCACTGGTAATGACATGTCAAGATTGCGAAACTCAGGTCACAAGTGTTAATATTGCTTTATTTATTTTAACTTTAAGAAGACTTGACAAGTACTCAAAATTCTTGATTTTTGAACTTTAATCGACAAAAATTCACTTTATTATCACTGATAAAATCAGTTGTAATACTATAATTTATAAATAAGTATTTGAATAAAAAATAGACAGTATATTAGAGAAAACAATCTTTACATTATTATTGTAAAAACTAAATAAATTTATCTAATTTGTGAATATATCCGATAACTTTACTCGATACCTACGTATTATATTATGTATTAGATTTTATTTATCCTTGTGCCTTTAACATTATTTGTAAAAGTGCGATATACCCAATGTTATAAAAATCATTTTAGAACATATTTGAATATCCGATTTAATATCAAAACTATAACGCAAAGCTATTGTAATTTTTTATTTATAAATAGTGTTAAAGTAAGATTTTTAAAAGACAAATTAAAATATGGAAGCGTTTAATTGTGGTCAAGAGTTAACTAGCGTAATTAGATGGTCGGAAGATCGTATACCAACGTTAATTCCTACTTGACTTAAGGTCAAGTGTATTATTTTTTTTGCATCATTAAATACGTGTCTAACTAATATATATTTAATAGTTATCATCATCACCATTAAAATTCAAATTGAGATGAATTAATTATTCAATAAATGTGGAAATTATTTTATAGTATCTTTTATTTTTTTAACTTTCCTATTAATTTTATATAAAAATTTAGATATTTTCCATGAAATTAATTAACATTTACTTGTTTTTATACAAAATTTGTGAAAGTAATATCCATATTTAGCGGATATGCTTTTTGAATCTCTTATTTATGTGCCAGGTAAAAAGGATCATTTGGACATTTTTGCTCTTATTTACATTACGATTAAAGAAACGTTTATGGTCATTATTCCGCTAATGTAAGTCGTAGCTGGGAGTTTTATTCTTATGGATTGTTTATTCATAAAGGTTAGGTTAATAAAGTAAGTTTAATAAATACCTAGGCTTCTAAGTCTTCTAACAAAAAATTCATTAAACAATTATTATTCAAAATAGACCAAAACATACTGAGATTAGTACGTTTGAATTAACAAACTTTTCTATTTTATTATGCTAATGTAGATTTGTTAAATTCATTTTATATAGTTAGATATACCCTTTACTTAAATTTTTCATACATCGAGTAGAGAAAGTAGAAAACGTGATAAGTAATCGGCTTTTAGCTAAATATTATTTTATTATTACATCATGTTTTATTATAATAATTTGCGCAACCTTCATTGTTTATGAAATAATTAATAAGAATTATATTTTATCGATGTCGACATATTTCCTCACCCTGATAACGAAAATATAATGCGATAACTCCTGCTTTTACTGTCGTAAGTCCTTTTGAAATCACTTAATTCGGTATTAAGGTAATAAGTAATATGTGTCATTATAGTATATGTATTGGTAATAATAGGACGTGACCAATCACAACCGAGCTCGGTTTTAATAATAATTCATCGAGCTACGTGATTAATCCTATAATTGGAAATGCAGGAGCTTTAGAATAAACAAACATTGCATCGACATCCATAACAAAAGTAATAAAACGCGTACTCGTTCATATACAGCTTCAAAAATATAAGCAAATATATGTGCATATAAAATTTACAGGAGTCTTAAAATGGATAATTCAATTTGTTGTGTTTGTTATATTAATTTATTTAATTTGATAAGAGAACAGTATTAAAAGATTACTAACAACTTATTAAACGTTACAAAGAAAAAAATAATTAAATAATAGAAATATTAAATAATTAGGTTATTTATTTACTGACTTAAAGGAAGTAGAATATGTAAGGCTGTAGGTATGTATTTTTTGTACGTAAAGTTGAAATATCTAGTTCAAAAAAACTCTACAAGACTCTCGCGTTCTTGACTTTACGGTGAAAAACATACACAAACAAAAACAAACACTGTGTAAGCCACGTAAGTTAAGGAAACCGGTCGGTTCCATAGTAGTTCCTCGCAAAACCCACGACACTCAACACCAAATAATAGTTTAAATTCGAGTTCCATAGAGGGCGTTGTAGGTCGATTGAATCGCGCTATGGTTTCGTTAACAGAAAACAAGAGGGACACGGCGGATAAGGCGGATAAATTAGTTAATTTACCTTCGCCGTCAGCGGGAAAGCCCGTCGCCTGCTTTTCATCACCTTGAGTGTAGTCACTATGATAATTCTGAACAACTGATAATCGTATGAATAACTAAAAAAAAATGGTTGTGTGTAAGTCGGTTTACGGACGATAATTTTACGTGATAACGTCATAAGAAAACATTGATATTTTTTTAAAAATGTTAGTTGGATAGGCAAATTGGCAGACGTTCCACCTGATGGTAAGTGGTTGATGTCGCCCATGAACATAAACTAGTTTACCTGGAACTAGCCCAGGAAACTCATTTATGTGTTGCCTATCCCTCAGACATAAGGCGTTAAAGCCTCGGTGCCAGTAATTACACTGCCTGTCTTGCCCTTCTCTCCAAAACAGAGCAAAGCTGTTCTACGGGAGAAACAAGCAAGATGGCGATACCCATGCAGCCGGGAGCGAGGCACAGTGAAAACGGCACTCTCCATATTTTTCTCAAAAAAAGTTATCTGTGCCAAAATGTCCTCTATAACCAGCTCTTCCATAGTTAATAAAAAATGGAGTTAAGAAAAAATGGAGACTGCCGTTTTTGATACTATATGACTCAATTTGTTTAAATATAATCACGAACAGTTATAGAAATAAACTGAAATCAAATCAATGTCAATAAATATCTACGCATGATCATTTTTTTCATTGAATATATAAATAAAACCAGTTGACTTTTTGAGTTATAATAATTTTTTTGTCAAAATTGTAACATAACCTATTATTATTGCACTCGCCGACCGATGCTACTTTTTTTAATAATCAAAGAATAAATATATGAGATTATATCGCTAAGCAAATTCTTAACATGCAAGAATTAATTACCTTTTTTTTTGCCGTATTTGTTGTTCTAATAAACAATGGAAAGCAAATTAAGTTTTCACTTCCCTTTATAAACAGTTGACAAAACAGTCTGTTCACGTGTAAGTTATGTGCTGCCGCTGTCTCTTCTACTCAGACGTATCGGCCGATGGAGTGGAAGAGAGATAGATGTGCCGGCCGCTTAGGCCGATCGTGCCTCTCTATCGCTGGGTTCCACGCTCTCGCTCGTAGAACGTGACAATGAATCATGCTTTTTCGTGCGTACAGCCAGCGTTCTTCGATTTACATGTCGTTATCACGTCAAAAATTATTCGTATGATAATCGCATGAATAGATACTTCCGTGTTTATAAACTTTAAGAATATCCACCATTTATTTCTAAAAATGAAAAACGTTCGTGACCGCGTAGCGCTGTAAACAATAGCTTGATGTATCGGCGCGACGACGTCGAACTTTGCGGAATTGAATGAATTCTTTGCGGCACAATGGACAATGGAGCGTGCTTATAACCGATGATGCTCATCAAACGAAACCATTGTGTCAGAACAACGCTTCGGTTATTATAAATAATCTGTCTATACGAATGGTTTTTAATGAATATAAATAATGTTAGTATTTACAGTTATTATTAGCCATGATACGTTAAATTAAAAGAAGATTAATTTTCATTGAAAGTAGGTGAATGCGATTTTGTTGTCAAGTGAAATAGCGATTATGTTTATTCGTACTTACGGTACTTTATGTGATATCAATAAAAAAATTACATCAAATTATGTATATTAGATATGTAACATTGACGATATTATTTAAGAGTCAATAATTATTTATCTATGTTATATGCAGTAATACTTGTTTATTTGTTTGAAACAGATAAGCTCTCAAATTAATAAAACGATTATAATATTTTTTTCATAATCAAAAATCTATTACTTTTCAGTTATAGCACATACTACAGTACACAAATTGTGCAGAGCAAGCAATAAGCACTAGGTATAAAATACTAAAAACATAATTATAAACACATTCCATTTTGTTATAAAATAAAAAATAAAAATAGTATATAAAAATAGTATAAAAAAGTAAACTTAATGAAAGAAGGCTTTATAAGTTTATATTATGCTAATAATAATATATTACTAATTTATAACAAATATAGTTAATGTACTTAGGATGGGATTTAAGGGTTTTGTTTCGCAGGAGAAACGAAGAAGGATAGATAATAAGTATTTTATTGAAATCAAAATTATTTTTTACAATTTTACAAAATTATATTTTAAGATGAATACGCAACAAATTTATAAAAAAGTAAGTACAGTAAAACAAATAAAATTAATAAAATTGTATGTTTGTATTTATATACCTATAAAAAATCTCGTAATGTAAAAGCTCGCATCGTGTAAGGGTTGTTGTCCTGTTCTAAATCCAATCCTGGGCGTATTTCGTGACGAAAAATGTCTTTCCTATACAATTAAATTACAAGACCCTTCCCTAATTTTATTTTACATGCCAAATCCAGGATGAGTCACTCGGGCGAGCGGTCTGTCAATTGACCTTGTAGTCCGTGCCATCCCTCGTAATTGGTTCTTTGTAGCTTTGATCAATTCAATAACACGCTCGCTACGACCGATTTATATTCTTCATTTACTACTGCTCTATTGTCACGTCATTGATGGCAATATGACTTGTCGCACGTTGAAAGAATTAAAGTAAGGTGATATCTCGATGAAACTAACTTATTTTGAATGAATATAAATAATTTAATATATTATTAATTTAAAATATTTTATGACGTTTCAAAATGTGTCTAGATTGTCTTTGGTCATGTTAGAGTAGTCAAGAATTAGAAATTATTACATAAATATTATCTGTGTGGAATTAGGGAAGCCTGTAGTCTATATATATAAATCAATTGCTGTTCGTTAGTCTCGCTAAAACTCAAGAACGGCTGAACAGATTTATCTTATCTTGGTTTTGAAATGTTCGTGGAGGTCTAGGGAAGGTTTAAAAGGTGAGAAAAATTCGAATAATTGCCGGAAAAACCCTAAAAACAGCCCTTTTCTTTTTCCCATATAAACGGTTTCTAAATAAAATGTAGTCTTGAAATTTGGTAGAATATTCCTTTCGCCGAGTAGAGATCAGCTAAGAACGGATCTTATGAAATTCTACTCCTAAGGGGGTGAAAAGGGGGGCAAAGTTTGTATGGGACAACGTGATTCCTTGGTCAAATCTACTTCAAATTTTGCATAAATATTCTTTAACAGAATTGATTGAAGACGTGTTTCGCATTTTATCAAAATTCATCCCCTAACGGGGTTAAAAGGGGGTTGAAAGTTATTTGTTTCGAAGTTGATATCAATACTCCTTAGTGCTTTTAATTTAAATTACATTTTATTTAGACACATGTTTGACAACTCAATTATAAAATATTTTCCAGTATCGACGCAGGTGTAGAAGATAAAAATATTAATTTATAATTCTTTAAATTTTAGTTAAATACCCGTGCGAAGCTGGGGCGGGCGGCTAGTTTATTATAATTATTATGAAATATAAAACTGTATACAATAATTGTACTATTTTTCTTATGTTAACAATCAATTTGAAACTTGAACTTCAATGCCTAATAGGCATGTTTAGAGGACAGGATCGTTTCACTGTGGTGAAAAGTGAAAGTTGTAAGCGATTATATTACTACCTAAGCTACGAGTACAAAGGATTATTTTAAACATTTATAACAAAGGAACATAAACTAGTTAGATAGTAAGTAATATACTGACTGACTATATTATAGTAACTTCTAGTGCTAAATATCAAACACTTTATATTCCCAAATAGCAGGAGAGATATAAAAAAACCGTACATAATTTCACCGCAATTAATCTTTTGAATTGTATCGACGTGTGTAATCATACGATTGAAAGTAACCTACTATTATTAATCATGTGTAGTCAATTCGAAAGTAGCCTATTCTCGTAATGTTAAGTTTTCTCAGGCCATAGTGTTTATGAATGTATCTTTAACTATTCACACATCTGTTGTATATCATACACATATAAAATGCAGTCGCAAATATTCGTAATGGCTCAAATTAAAACCGGGTATTTGAATTTAGCTAAGATTTGACCCGATTTCACCTGTATAATAATTTATAAGTATTTATATAATTGGGACCAACTAAGTATATTCATGAATTTTCATCGGCTATTTACCTTCTTTGATGTCAATATTATTTATTGATTATTATTGAAATTAATTTCACATCTCGCTTAAAAATGTAAATTGACAAAACACAAAGTAAATTTTCAATTTATATAATATTGGCATAAAAGTAGGTATTGATAAAGCGACCGCAATAAATCTATGTAGGATGAGTTGAATCAAGTATTAAACCATCGTATTGCATCAAACAAATGGAGTGTGGCGAGAAATTCGGTTTTTGAAACGTAAAATGGGAATTCAAATACCAAGGGAAATTGCGCTCAATGCAATATAAATAGAACTATTGTACTCGTAAACGTGACGGGAACGTAAGCTTGATATTTTTAAACTAAATGTCAAACAAAAAAGGATTTTGTTCCGTGTTTTGTATTTATATACTTATACTTATATATTTAAGAGCATGTTTAGATGGCTATTCTTTATAGAATTATTAAATATAATAATTATAATAATAATAATTATTAATTTTTTATATATAAGGACAGTATCTTTTGAATATCTGTAATTAATATAATGTAATATGATAATAATAATTTTATTAACGTATATTATAATATAATAATAAGAGGTTAACGTTGAATATACTATATTACAGCTATCAGTTTTTGCGCTTAAGAGTTTATTTAATTTGACTATTTCCTACATAATTTGTACAAATTTTATAAAATTAAGATGGTGAATAAAATAATAACAAGTAATATAATTAAAAAAATCAAAAAACCCGACTGCGTAAAATACTCTTATTATAAACTAAAAAGAATAAAACAATTTACTAGCTTTCATTTGATACCCATATTGCTACAGTAAGAAAAAAAAATCAACTCCCCCCCCCTCATTCCGCCATTTGCGGGGGCCATTTTAAAAATTTATATAGCCTATGTCACTACTACAATTTACACAAATCCAACGACACCTCATATGTCAAAAACCGTCCAGCTGTTTGGGCTGTAGGGCGTGCTAAAGAAAAGGACATACATACATACATACATACATACATACATACACTCGAAAAATATAACCCTCCTTCTGTCGCAGTCGGGTAAAAATTAGATTACTTTACCACATTTGAGAGTGTGCGTGTCATTTTTTTTGTTTGTATGTACATATATATACAGAATGCATGGTGAGTTACTATCAATATTTAAGGAGAATACGCGGTAAATGATTCTCATTCGAATTATGTAAAAAAAAAGGTAAATATTAATAAACTTCTAAGTAAAGTTACTCAATAGTTATCTTAATATTTACGCGTCGTCTGGACATCCTAGCAGCTAGCTGCACTGTCGACACAAAACAGGTAGTTTACCTACATCCAAACGCCGCCACGTGTTAACAGGGTAGCAGGCTACCTTTGATAAACAAACATCATCCAATCCCCCTTAATAATTTAATCCTGGCTTAGGATAGACGAAAATACTAAGATATTTTACTCGTTTAAGTAACAAATTTATTGACTAGGTAAATGATGTGAACTTGGAAATTTTTAGATGTGAACAAGCGGCACAGTACAACGCTTGTGCACGCGCCACCGGCATGACTGGAAAAGTGTCCACGCTTCATTTATTTGAATTGAAATTTATGGAAATTAGGTCAAAAATTAATTACCTATCTTTTACATAATTCGAATGAGAATCATGTACCGAGTATTCTCTTTAAATATTGATAGTAATTCACCAGTCATTCTGTATATATGTTGGTTATTATGCGTATGGATGTGTGCACGTATGTGTGGGTATGTTTTTCTGTTTTTTATTTTATTTGAGAGTAATATTTAGATGTGAAGAATATTCTCTGTATTCACATTCAAGTTCCGAATCCAATTTTTACTACATGTTTACATTTGTTTAAAGGTATGAATATATGTTATTTACTTAATTAACCTTATTGTATAAGTAGCTACTCATAATGTAGTATTGACGACGAACAAAAGTAGTTTTATAAGAAGGTTTTTATCAAACCCTATGTACATAGCGATTAGGAATAGGCTTAAAGACAATACTTATTGATTGCGGAGAATAACAGCCATAATGTAAAGTTGTCTTACTCAGTACTAAGTCAGTTAGAGCTGAGCACTCACTATAGAGTAAACCAGTACTGTACAGCTTTGGTTTCACAAGCCAAACTTTTAATAAGGCTCTATAAGCACGTTTCAAAGGTAGCAAAAAAAATTTACCAATGCCACCCCAAACGACAATGCAATACTGTATAATACTTTTTGATAGAGCATAATATGCATTGAGTAATGTCTCATGATCTGTGTTAGACTCAGGTGGGCAGTGAGGCAAGTTGGGATACTCACAAACACCTCGAAAATTAATATATATGAATGTGCTATAATAGCGATTGAGAGTTGGATCGGCAGGTAAATGTTAGGTATTTTGTCTTTGCTAGATTGAGAGTTAAAAGATTAGTAAGCCAACACATTACCACATTAATTGTACTTTCTGCATAATATTTTACCTCATTCCACTCCACGTAGTCATTTGCCTATTGTTACTGCTCCTTTCTTACGAGTCCAGTGTTTAGTTTTATACCCTATTTTCTAAAATATATATTATATTCTTAGTACAAATGATAATTCAAACTAATTACTTTGAAGTTAAGTGCTTCAAATTAAAATGTCGTTTAAAGCTTGATTATAAATTGTTTCCTTATAAAATTAAAAAGGTATTCAAGCAAATTCTATTAAATCATTTGATATAGTAGGTACTTTGTAATCTCCCAATATCGAACATAAATATACTTTACAATTACTTAATAATATGTGTTTCACTTTGATTTTCGATACAATCCAATAACAAGGTATATAAATCTTCCAGTATATATACGCCTTTGAAATAAGAAGATATAATATGGAATAAAAATGTAGATATAGAAGAAATAATTTTTTTACAATATCTAAAGTTCTCTAGGTGGATAATGATATGTTCAGACTAAATAAACTATTTTAGTAAATATAATCTCTACATTTTACAATCGTTAAACCCAGGTGAAGGTGGAGTAATTATATATATATATATGTATATATATGTATATATGTTAGGAATAAATGAATAGTATAAATAATGAATAAAATCTTCTCGTGTATTAATTTTTTTTCCCGATAATCAATATATTATTAACATTAAGTCTAATATAAAACCGTCTTTTCATGTACCTAAAGTATTTTTTAAGTTAAATATCATTTTTAAGATAACATAATAATTGTATGTGGGACTGTACAAACTTGAACAATTTCGGTCGGTTTGGTCTGTTATCACATTTATAGACATCGATGAGCTTTCATGGCTTAAGTTTTTAGGGTGAGATTAGATAAATTGCATTTTCTGAAAGTAAAACTTTATAGGAAGATACAGTAAGAAAAATCGTTAAGAAATAGTTAAGCTATTAAATACCTGTGCTGTGACTTATCTGCCGTTGATTTTAGTTTCTAACCGGCGTTGGCAGGCTGTCCTAATTTTTTTTACTAAAAATGTAAATGAAACAATATGAAAAAAACTTTGCTGATTTTTTTTTTTTAATATCTAAAACAAATGTTTTTATTTGTTCATGTACAGGATATAGTTTATTTAATTAAATCTACAATACCATTTTACTCTTTATTTAGGAATTATTATGTTAAAAATATAAATCTAAGTAGAGATTCAATTTTAATGTGGAACGGTCTTTATATGAAAGTGTTGAACCGTGAATTTTATTGTTTCCTTTGGTGTGATTTTCTAACTTTTGTGTTCGCATGTCCGCGTCGAAGACTAGATAGTAAGTATTAATCTCGAACTTTACCGTAAGCGTGTAGAAGTTAAGGAATTCGTACCTTTGAACGGTTTGACTTTTTATTTTTATTGGGTCGTAAATTATAGGTAAGTATTTATTCTATGAGAGGTTCTTTCCCTGCTTAGTGTAAGATGTGAGATGAGAGACTTTATTAATTAGTTTAATATAAAAAAAAAAATCTATGTTAGCATAGATTTAAACTCATAGTCATATCGATTTAATAATTATGTAATGAAATATTTTGTAAATTAGAAATAAATTTTAAAATGTATTGAAAATAAAAATATAGGTAAGTACAGAAAAAAAAAACGAAATATAATTTATTCAAGTTGACTTTTGTAAGTACTTTTTGTGTCGTTAATTTACAATCTCTAATATTATAAATGTTAATGTAAGTTTGTTTGTTACGCTTTCACGCGAAAACTACTTAACCGATCATCATGAAACTTTGAACACATATTCTTTGAGGTATTAGAAGTAACATAGAATACTTTTTATTAAAAATATAATATATTTTTTTACGAAAGAAAAAAAAATGTTTCTCAAAAAATCTCAAAATCTAGCTACTTCAACGCCACCTAGCATTCCAGTAATAAATTAATTTATATTGTAATGATCTCTGATACTTATTTGATGACTTCAATGCGAGCGAAGCCGTGAATGAAAGCTAGTAATTTATAACTAAATAACTAATAAAATAAAAGTTATACTCTACATTAACACAGTTTAACTAATGAGGCAAGTTTTTTTTTAAACTCTAAAATCATATTGATTTAAATTTAAATAATACTTCGGTCATCAGTTACTGGTAAGTATCTAGCTAGGTAGGTACGTAGAATTGGAGTGTAACTATCGCAAGCTGAAATCTACCAGGGAACCGTAATTGGTTCTTGTACAGAACATACATTTCCAGGCGAGGTGAGTAGCTAGATTTGTCAGATAGTCTAGAACGAGACTCGTTAATCAAATTGCTTTAACGTTTATGAGTCAGTTTTAACTTCATTTTTAAGTATACTTTTTCTCTTTTGAGTTTTATAAATCGATGGTAAAGGTTCGTTTATAAACAAGGCAGGAAAATACTAGAGCAACAATTTGGGAATTGGACCGCAGGCCAAGTTATCAATGGCTACTCAAGTGTGGGATTGTTTTCGAATTGACGCCGTCATGCAAAAGTAATTTGTATGTTGTTTACCATATTTACATTGCTTGATTTATGATAACTTGTTCTTTTTCAGTTAAGTTTACCTACTTTGTAGGATATAAAAGGATTTGCAGTTGTTCTGTATTTTTTGTTCTGTATCTATTTGTCATAATTATAATGTGAACTGAATGTATTACAATTCATAAGCACTGATTGATAGTTGTTGTATAAATCTTAAGGAAAAGACAGAGCCATACTCGTTCTAGAATATTTCGATATTATCTATCCCTATCTAAGTCCTTAGTGTAAGTGTGTTTTAAGGATTTTTTAATAGTTGAGCTTTATGTTCAATACTTCCAATTTGACCTCTGTTATAAGTTTTTTAACGTCCATACTGGGACAAACATTTGTACGGCCTATACAAACATTTATCATGAGTGGAGACTGGAGACCAAACCCTTGACTGTTAATCGCATAATCCAATCATCATTAATTAGAAAGTAGCATTACGGTGTATATAATAGCTCCAATGAAATTATTCCACCTACTCGGTCTATACATATGTATATTAATAGGTTTATAGGATGTCTATTTCCGCTCCCATCTTACTTTAGCATAAAAAGGGAAGAAAATGTCAAATCACATTTTACACATAAAAACATTTTACTTGATGACGGACTGGGGCATATATATATAAAACGGGTCTCAAAGTCGCTGGCAATTCGTCGCTAATGGTGCGCTCCGAGACCTGTGACACACCTCTGCGTCAGTGAACACGGGGGCCGGATTGCAAACTTAGCGAAAATTCACCAACATTTTCACGGAAATGAAACGACATTATATTTTCGCAGCTATTTGGATATTTGATAAATTCATTATATCGTTACTATACTATGCTATAACAGACTGTAATTGTCCCACAACTGGGCAAAGGTCTTATCGATTAAGGAATTATAGAGAATAATTGATAATGCTGCTTTGGGATAGCAATATACTATATATGACTCAGATTATTTTCCAAAACATACAGGGTTATTTTTGGAGGTAAAACCGAGTATGAAATAATTTTAAAAATAATTTTCGCTTGATAACTCAGCGGTGGTAGCCCAGATTTGATCCTACGACCGTCTTGTTTCAATTCACATGTTCTATTAAATCCAATGAGCAATTTTGCCTCGGATTATCATTATTAGCGGCTGTGTTGATATCCTAAATGTAATCATAAATTTTAAAAATCCCTATAGGTAGCGTGTAGGTATAGGTACCTAATATTATGACTGATTGTGAAAATTTTAAAATACTGCATTATCTAACACACCAGTAATGAAAAATATGATGTAATGTGTTTTGCTAACGGTCGAAATTTGTATCGAAAACATATATTTAAGCGAAATGTATTTTATAGACTTTCAATTTTCAGGTACCCAGCGTTCATTTGGTGGCGCCGTTTGTTTATTCTTCGAATTTATGTGCCTTTACGCTCAGTTAGTCCGGCGCTGAAAATAAAAGGATGCGAAAATTTGTCGACTCGTGGTCATAAATATCCGAAAGCGACAACGGGTCCGCCATTTTCCTGTTGACAAAATCGCGTTCACAATACATTCAAACTTGTAAAGTTTTCATTGTTTACTACTCATCCGCAGATTGTTAACCCTTTATTAACATCGTTTATTGAATTAGATTGTCTACAAATATTTTGATTAAACTATGTTATCTTGCTAAATTAAATTAGTGTAATTTTATGAGAAAGGTTACAAAAGTTACAATTGATAATATATCATTAGTTTTTAATCGAGTTATATCACATTGAATAAACATTTCTATAATTAAATTAAGAGGAAAGATTTGTTTGTTGGTTTGTAAATGATAAACTTAGTAGATTCTAAGCCGATTATATTTATTATTTCACCATAAGAAAACTATATATAACTATAGAAGCCTCATAAGTACCAACGCAGTGAATGTACTTTAAAAAAAGTAAAAAAAACTATCTTATAAATTTAAAATGACATATATTTCACTGTGGTAGATAATTGTGAAAAATCCGATGATTCCAGGGACTCTTGTCGTGAACTGTCTTGTCCTTGGAATCGATAGCGTCCATTGAAGCGATGGCGTCGAGCACATCTTGAAAAGAAAATAATCTTGATGAAACGTCTCACAATAAAGAGAAAACGTCTTGGTCGAGGCTTCGCGCTTCAGAAATAAAATGTTGAATCTCGAGCTAAATGTGTTTTGTCTTATACAACAGATTATAATTCTTTGATATTCACGTAATAAAATAGACTTTGGTATGTACTTTTGCAATGATAGTAGTTAAATAGAAAGCTTAAGTGTTTTTTTAACCAATAGTTTATCAAAATTTTAAATTCCCAATTCAACTCTAAATTTATATAAATATTTGAATAGCCTGAACTTAATAGCTTAGTTTTAAACCTTAAAATAAATTAAATGATTCAAATAGAGTGAAGTAGAGATAAAAATATGAATATAACTTAACCTTATATTCCGACTTATTAGGATTTTACCGGAATCCTAATAAGTCGGATTAATTTAAAGTACTAGTTATTTATTTAGTACTAATCCTCATATATAACCTCTACTTCTTCATCTGGGTGTGACGAGGTCGGTGCGTATACTTGTATGATCTTCAGCAACTATCTCTCAGACAGTCTGAGTATTAGGTATGCAACGCCGTTCGACACACTTCCGATGGTTACAATGTTGCCAATGAGGGACCAGCGGACTATAAACCCAAAACCTCCTTTGGATTGTTGGTCGCCCTCCCGGTAGTAGAATAGTTAACCGGATTTCAGGTTTATCGTGTTTTATTACTATTATATTATATATTACCTATATAATAAATTAGAAGTAGTTGGTGGTAAAGACAAAAGAGAAATAACCTTAATGTAAACGGTAGTTTCAGCTTTTTTATCGTCTGCGATATTTATAAAAACCTAAAAATATGGGTTTATCATATTTTTATATAATAAAACTAAATATTTTCGTTATTATAATATGGGTGATAATAATATTACATGAGTGATTTAATACTTAGATATCAACAGTTGCATGCAAGACTTTATCTACTCCCAGGGCCGGATTTAGGGGAGGGCATGCGGGGCAGCTGCCCCGGGCCCCCACATAAGAGGGGCCCCCACATCCACAAAAGTGGGGCTCCCACATTCACAAAAGAGGAACTTCCACAATAGAGCTGACCGAGTTGGAGCCGTCCGGAGCTGGGACCGGAGTTTTTTTAGGACTAGGAATAGGTGAGGCCCGTTTTTATAAATAAATAATAAATAAATAAATAAATATTAACCAACAATCACACCACGTTATTTTATTTTATTAGTGACGACCTTTTTTTTAGGAATGCATATACCCCGATGGAATAAGAATCAGCGGTTCGGGAGTGGCACGAACTTTTTTTTTAAGTCCATACAGCCTAGTCTAAATTTCCTTTAAAGCATGGGAGTAGATAGATTAAATAGTATTTAAATACTGGCGATACACAAACTTTTATTTGTAAAATTATTCATGTTTCCATATAACAATTGTAGTTGCTTCCATGACGCTTGCTATATTACCAAATTAGAATTCGTATAATCAATCCTTGCGAAAACTTTTCTTCAAGGCAAAGTTGAGCACATTGTGCAATTTGTTTAGTTTGAAAGTTCATACGAGTATATCACTGTAACAAGGCTAAATGTGTAATTAGTTTGTTGTTCATTTTTGTAATAAAGTAATATATATATATATATATATATATATATATATATATATATATATATATATATATATATATATATATATATATATATGTATATATGTATATGTGTACTAGTTGTGTCCCGCGGTTTCATCCGTGTTAATTTGAGGAAATTCGGTGTATGTGTATGGCAATAGGCTCGCCCCCTATTACATGGCACTCATAACTGGCGAAAAGTGGGTGTTACGTTTTAAATGTGAATCTCTGCCTATTCTTTCGGGAAATAAAAATCGTAATGTTATGTTTAAATGTAAAAAAACACAATTAAAATTCCTGTTAGAACCATTTTCGACTTCTACGCAGACGAAGTCGCGTATAAGATTACACGGAGCTATTATCTTTTTACAACGAAATCTAAATACTACACCTTCCACAGTATTTCTTTATAAACAATATTTTTTGTTTTTCCTTCGGATGCTAGAATCACCAGGCTACTCTGGAACATACCACATACAACTGGCTGTGGGAGAAGCAGCTTTCCCTCAAGTATACTCCTGCTACCTTAAGAGTTTGACCTTAAGCTTTGTTTATGAAAAATTCACACTTATATACACTCATAAATTATATTATTATCCAGTTCTGGGAAATTACCATTTCCTATTTTAAGCAATAGTTCTGAGAACTGTCTGGCAGTAATATCTCCCCTCAGATGGACTCTCATATTTATGGTAAGGCTTAGTTTTGTCACTGAATGCCACAAATTCTTCTGTGCTGTACTGTATCAGCCTGTAAACAACCCACTGCTGAGCTTCACTGACTTCACTGAGATCTTAATCCACCACGCTGCTCGACTGCGAATCGGCGGATAACATCCCTACCATGAGTAACGATCATTACCAGGTATCCATGATAACAACCGGGACCGACAGCTTTACGTGCTCTCCGAGGCACGGTGAGGAAACCCACAAAGACTTATATCCAAACCGGACACAAATATTTGTACAAATACAAATATCTGCTCCAAGCGGGAATCGAATCCGCGACCACCGGCATTGAGGCGAGGTGCTGAGGCGATTACTCGCACCACTACACCAAAACGGTCGTCAATGCTTCACTATACGCTTTAACTTCGTCCGCTTGCGTTCCCTGGGCACTACTGGTAGAGTCTTACGGAAATCGCCTGCTAGCAATACAATAACTCCTCCCACTTGACAATTATTATTTCCTAATATTTTGTAAACATCTATTTATTCTGCCTGTAAGAAATCGCTGTGTTGGCGATAAGGCCGCCTGTTGCAACTGATGCAACTTAGATATTATGTATTCTATTTTGGTTTAGTATTAATATTTTGTATTAGTGTGCAGAAAGTATAAATAAATAAATAAATAAATATTTAGGGCTTCGAAACCCTCTTTATGAGTCATACTCACTCCATTTGGTTTGTATCAAATTAAAGGAAGTTTAAACGCGGAGTGTGCAGTCTTACCTCTTTCCAGCAGCGTGACAGCAATTCCGGACAATGCGACCGCTAAGGTGATATCACGATTGCTTCTTACTTTGGCCAACACTAAATTTAATACAAAAGTCTTTCCTGTTCCATCAGGAGCATCTAAAAATATATAACCTACACCTGCGTCAATACTGGAAAGTATTTTATAACAGATGGATTGAGTTGTCAAACATGTGTCAAAATAAAATGTACCTAATTTAAATCAAAAGCACTAAGGAGTATTGATATCAACTTAGAAGCAAATCACTCACAAAATAACTTTCTATCTCTTTTTTAAACCCGTTAGGGGATGAATTTCAATAAAATACGAAACACGTCTTCAATCAGTTCTATTAAAGAATGTTTATGGAAAATTTGAAGTAGATTAGACCAAGGTCACGTTGTCTCAGACAAACTTTGTTCCCCTTTTTATCCGCTTAGGGGTAGAATTTCGAAAAATCCGTTCTTAGTGGATGCCTACGTCATGCAAAGAACACACCCTCCAAGTTTCAAGTCTCTACGATTAGCGGTTTAGGCTGCGCGTTGATCCGTCAGTCAGTCAGTCATTCAGTACAAAGCTTTTTATATATATAGATTACATTATATTTATTATTTACGTATGTATATCAGTATCATATGTTTACGAAGATTGGTATGTAGTTCATAATTTAAACAATATTTAAAACCGCAATGTATTTTACTTTCTGAAATTCGATACTTACACTTTTTAAAGATTTGTAGCACAAACGTGACATGCAAAATATGATAAAAGAAACTTAAAGAATTACATACCTACGTATAAAAATAAAACATGAAAATCATGTAGAATCAACAGTCAGTAAAGAAATAAGACCTCCTTATAAATTATTTTATAGACAATTTTAAAAGTATTTAATTGAGTTAAGTACTACATTTTATATAACGCGCTGGCAGCTTTGAATCAAGATTTACTATTATAAATCTGTTTCTTCGTAAAATGGCATGTATCCTTCTGACCCATTCGGCACGATTCCAAGCTTGTATAGTTTCCTTTGCCACAGTCTCATTTTAGTCGTGATTTAAATGTATTCAAAATTTAATAATATATATATATATATATTTTATATACTGTCTAATAATAGATAATTTAAACCGTGACTTAGAATAATAAAAAAAAAAAAAAAAATATATATATATATATATATATATATATGTATATATATATATATATATATATATATATATATATATATATATATATATATATATATATATATATGTATACCTCTTTTATAGCTTACCGTAAATTTTAAAACATAATATTCGAAGTTTATGTCTACTATTTTATTTTGTAAGATATATTACAAACGTTATTATGTTTTTTATTTATTTATTTAACTCTTTATTAAATACGTACAGAAAATTACAAAAAAAGATACAAGTCATTGAAACAAATGTATAACGGGCTTGCTTGTCCCTATATTATACCAGTACACCCGAAAAGGGATCATCTTAGACATAAATCAGATAAGGTAGACGTACAATTACACAAAAAAAAAAAAAAAAAAAAACAAATTAAACTAAATGAAATAAGAACTACGTTAACAAACAAAATTATGGGCGAATGAAATATAGAACATACTATATTTATTTATATCCAATATGTATACGATAGACATATATGACATACATATACATTACATAAATTATTACTTAAATACAACAATATAAATACATATTTATATACCATAAAATATCATATCAAGGACAAAAAATGCTCGTTTAACTTGTTTTTAAAGATTTACTGGTGCGAATCGATGGTGGTAACGAATTCCACAACCTTGCTGCATGGACGGTATACGAGTAAGAGTAAAAATTGGAAGAGTGTGATTGAATTTGCAGGAGGAGTTGAACATTGGATCGACATGAGGAACGAGGAGGATGTAAAAATTTAAAACGCTCACGTAGGTAGTTAGGTGACAATGGATTGAATAGGATATTATAAAGGATACAAAGGATGTGAGTATCCCTGCGAAGAGATCCCTGCGATTTTTTTTTATAAATAAATAAAATAAATAAGCCGAATAGGAAGCCACTTGAGTTCATCTCTAAACTTAGAGATGTGATCAAACATGCGAAGTCCGAAAATGAATCGAATGCATAAGTTTTGTAGCCTCATAAGTTTATTTACTTGTTCTTCAGTAGCATCAAGGTAACAGGAATCAGCATAATCAAGAAGAGGGATTAAAACCGATTGAGCAATAAGATATTTAGTTTTAATAGGAAGGAAGTATTGGAGATTTTTGAGGGACTGAAATGAGAAATGTACTTTTTTAGAAATTTCGTTATTATACTTAGACCAGGACAATTCACTGCTAAAATGAAGACCTATATTTTTAGCTGTATCAACGTAGTTAATTGGCACACCATCATATAACACATTATTAATATTATTTGAGGACAGACATGAGAGCATATGATGGCTACCAATTATTGGCGCTTGCGATTTCGTAAGACCAAAGCGCCCAGCCCAAGAATATATGCGGTTAAAGTCTTCAATCAATGATAAGAAATCGTTTGTCGATATGGTCACCTAAGACGTGCTACTTCGTGTCAAGATTATTTGATCATATCGCTTATAAAACAAATAAAGGATAGTAGAGTGACCACGCGAAAAAAAGTCTATGGAATATTACTGGCTATCCAAATATGACATTATGGAAACTGCGGATGAAGAATATATTATATTCAAGAAAAAAAGAAACCTAACATATTCTGGATTTTTTATATTCAATAAAAAAAAAAAAAGAAAATAGAAAAAAAACCTAACCTAACCTTATGTAATTATACTCTGGATTTTTATTTTGTACTAGCTGACCCGACAGACTTCGTCCTGTCAAAAAGATTTGTAATGTGACAACCACTCTGCACAAAACACGATATACGAATTTGTTTCGTGTATCAGTTGACAAAAGCAAACTCAGTAGATTAGGTCACAGACAACTTTTTTTTTTTTTAATTTGATATGACTTGAAGTCAAATCCTTTTAAGCCGTACGAATTGTAATTTGGATATTAAAAATAATAAAACACTGTTGGTAACGCGATTTTTGTTTGACTGATGTAATGACGTGGAAACTGATGCATTTTATCTCGCGTGCCGAAACTAATACAAAAGAAACGCGAGTTTCGGAACGCGACATTAAACTCCTCCAACTATGTATTCTGTGCTCCAACGCACACACGCACATTGTTTTGATAGATATGATCTTTGACGTTAGGAACACACCTACATTGCTTAGACAACAGTGAGTGCTTGTAATTTAATATGAACTTTATACCATAGCAATAAAGCTCAAATTGACTACGTTTTAGTTACAAATCATTTGTATAGGAAAAAAAGGGGCTATTTTTAGGGTTTTTCCAGCAATAATTCTAATTTTTCTAGCCGTAAAAACCATCCTTGAACTTCAACGAACATTTAAAAAAAAGATTTGGCCAAATTGGTCGAGGCGTTGTTGAGTTATGCGCTTACCAACACATTTTGCGATTCATTTTTATATTATAGATTTCATGGACATCCTATTTTCATGATATGGCCAATCGTGGACGACAAAATCGTGAAACGTTCATGATTTAATGATGTGGTAAAATTTAGGTGCCCAAATCATAAAATCCAACCGCTTCATTAAATCATCGAGCGTTTCAGGACGTGGGCAATTCTACGAAGTGGCCACGAGATAAACATATGTATTTTTATTAGTAGCATCACACATAACTACTTAATATGACTTTCAAACTTGAATGATGGACATTTTAGTTTTTTCAATTATATTTGAAAAGTCATTAATCTATACTAATATTATAAAGCTGACGAGTTTGTTTGTTTGTTTGTTGTGACGCACTAATCTCACTACTATACTGAGGAAGGCTATAAGCTATATAACATCACGCTACGATCAATAGGGGCTGAGCAATAATAAGAAATGTTACAAAAACGGGAAAAAATAATCTTTTTTGAGAGCTTCCGTTATGTCCTTTATTATTTCTCTTTTTTTAACATTTTTTAACTATAATTCCACTTTTAAAGTAAATGTAACATAACTATTTTACTGATAATTTTTCGAAAAATAATAAACTCAATAATACGTTGAACGACCCAGGAATCAAATCTGACCCCCCTTGCTCGGCAGTAACGCTTGCGATCACTCTACCAACGAGGCGAGCATCTACTCTTAGAGTAATTGTTTAAAAATATTTGAGTACGTTTTTCCCTCAAATTAACGAGGGGTACAGCTAGTATATAATAAGCAATATAGGACTTTGTAAATTACTAAAAGAGTTAAATTGAGTCTAAAAGTTTTAAGGGTGTTTGAGGGTTTTGACAAAATGCAGGAAACTCTCGTATTCGATCCAGCCGGATTTAGATTTAATCACGATATAGAATCTGTCGCACCCTTTGAGGGTGATTCTGGGTAGATAGCATTATCTTGCTTTATTACGACGTCTATTCGCTATTAGGCAACTATAAATGTCTAAAATACACGTAAACCTTTTACAAATTTTACATACACACACATGTAGGATCACTATCCGCAAGATCTCAGGAATTAGGACGATATAATTTATTAAATATGAACAATGTATGTAAACAATACCCTTGGTTAGTAAATCAAATATTCTTCCTTAGTCGATTAGGACGTTGCGTAAAGACTGAAAAAAAAAATGTAATTCAATACTATTATTATGTATAATTATTTAGTGATTAGTTAGACGATAGGTACGGTCGGCAAAATATTTTGCATTCACATGTATGTTGTCATAGGACGGTAGTGTTATTATAAAGTCCATTTTCCGAGGTTTTAGATTAGTAATTTTTAATTAATAAATACTTAAATATCATACATACTCATTACTCATACACCTACACTCATAGTTACATACATACATATATGCATATACTACTTAAACACTGTATAAAAAAGAAGTAAGATTTTGTATGAGCTTTTTTAAGGTTCCGTACTCAAAGGGTAAAACGGGACCTTACTAAGACTCCGTCCGTCCGTCTGTCACCAGACTGTATCTCATGAACTGTGATAGTTAGACAGTTGAAATTTTCACAGATGATGTATTTTTGTTGCCGCTATAACAAAAAATACTAAAAAATACAATTAAAAAAATTAAGGGAGACTCACATACAACAAACGTGATTTTTTTTTGCTTGTGCTCGATATTGATAACGGCAACAGGTAGGCGCTTGAAATATTCACAGAATATTGAGTTATATTATTCACTTTAAAAATAAATGAATAAATTAAAATAAATTTAATATTTAAGGGGGCTCTCATAACACAGCAATGATTTTTTTGCCGTTTTTATAGATAATAGTACATTACCCTTCGTGCGCGAGTCCGACTCGCACTTGGCCGGTTTTATTTAAATGATAGTGTCCTACTTTAAAGTGTTTTAGTTTGTGTAAAAATAAATGGCAAACTGAGTTTTGAATACGAATATTAATTATTATAATTAATAATAAATGCTATAAAACTTTATTTTTTTAGTTTACCATTATTGGATCACATTTAAATGTAGCAACTTACCTACTCTTCTAACTTGACTTAACGCTGTCATTTAAAATACAAAGGACATGGACCAAAATTGCCTAGTAGGAAACATAACTGTGCAAAAAATGTCTTTTGTAATATACGTTTAAAAAAAAGAGATTATTTTTTTAGTATTATGCATATTTCATTTGAACTTTGGAAATAAATTACAATTTTAAATAGTTATGAATTGATTTATTATTTACGTGACGAGTGACGACCCGATTTTCCATAATTGTATTCGATAAATCGTTGATCAAATTAAATCGATTTATATTAAATATAAATATAAATAAATAAATATAAGTAAATAAATATAAATATGTTTAACATACACACACGGTCGTCTGTTCCTAAGGTAGGCAACTTAATGCCTGCAACCCCGGCACAGGCGACGAAAGTGGACACCGTGTGGTTTTAGTGGGTAGACTGCCAGCTTACGGCAGGAGTCCCACATAACCCGGTCGTTCCCCAGCGGCCGGGTATGTGTAAAGCATTTCCACACGTTAAAAAAAACAGTTGACTGATATACATATTTTTTTAAATCAATATACATATAAATAAAACATATATAAATAAATACATATTACACCCAGACTCGGGGCGGGAATCGAACCCACAACCCTGGAGCAGAAAACAGGGCCATTGCCAACTACGCCACGGGCCAGTCAAATCAACATTAACGTTTAAGCATTTTAAAATAATATAATACGTTGAATTGTTTTTTTCTTTAGTACCATACCAAGCAAAAAAGTTTTACACACAAAAAAGTCCCACAAAGCTTTTAAAAAATTGTGAATATATTATGTAAGAATAAAAATAATAATATAACATTTTTTGTAATTATGTATGTAGATTCGATTTTTGTAATTATATCGATTTTCTTTGGAGTTTGTCTAATGCGCTGTCATTGGCATGAATGATTGAATGACGAATGTCATTATTGCCATTGGGAATTTGCTTTATCGCATATTTTTTAGGTTAAAAATGTATAAATATAATTCATATTTGTTTTTATTTATATCAGCTTATGTTGAGGAAAGAAAAAAAAAGATGCCCACCTGTAAGTAATCTGGCGTAAAGATATGTACTATGTATGTTGAGGAAAGAGCCATAAATAGCACGTTTACAATATTATCAGGGTTTATTTGATTTATAAAGAGTTTAGTATAAAAAGGGTAACATTTTGTTAAAGTGTAAAGATCAAAGTGAAACTGGTAAAGTTACTCGTATATTTAGTACAAATTCAAACATGTTGTAATTTTATGTACGTAGACCCGCTGAGTTTCTTTGGCCAGTTCTTCTCAGAGAGAGCTAGCTTAGGGAACTGGTAGTAATATTGAATAAATGAGTTATTTAACGTCTTTTATTTGATGTATTTATATAGATTCCTCTTATTATGGGCTCCGTCCATCCCCTACACTACATTAACGCTGACACTCACATACGCAAACGGAGGCGAATCTCTAGCTTAATATTATTAACATTACATTTTAACATGAATATTAATGAAACTACGACTTGATAAACTCCGACAGTAGGTTGATCTACCTTCACCAATCCGCAGTGGGCATAACTTAATATACCCTTTTAAAGAATTACGCCTCCCGCGTTTTACACCACCCTTATTACAGCTATAAATACGCAAGTAACAAAGCTATTCGCTTACTACCTATTTTAGGCTATTGGCGAGGGAATATACTACACGATAAAGTAATAAATATGATTTTTGCGCTAGCTCCTATTTTATTTCTAGTATACAAATATGTTAGTTATGTAAAATTGCTATTACATTACAGTCAGGCGCTACATCCTATTTTGCGTTATTTCCAGCAAGCTCGAAGTTCCTCGACGCTACCAATTGTTGATTTTGAAACAATATAGCTATCAGAATTCATATTGACAAAATTATGGCTGCACATTAATTTTTTTTACTAGGCAATGCTCCATAGTAAATTCGTCTATGTCGTTTAAATTATACTCGTATATTATTATAATATAACATATACAGACTAAATGTTATTTCAGGATATACTTTATGATTTTTACGCTAATTTTATAACCTTTACTTATTAGGTACTTATTACTTAGCTGTGATGCGTATTCAAATAACAGACAGACAGACAGTCTCATAGATATTTCTACGAATGATTCAAATGTATATAATTAGTATTATAAGACCTCTAAAAATTTATTGTCAAAAATAATGAAATAACAAAAACGTGATATTTATAATTTTAGTACGTAGTAGTATAGATTGATATTATACGGATAGAAAAAAAAACTTCTGAAATAGAAAACTTAAATATAAAATTATATTAGAAAATTGCAACTGTTAAGTTATTTACATAAGTGTTTATTCACTTGGAAGCAACGCTAAAAAGTCTAAAAGATTTAACTCCGTGACTTTGTCTCCTCTGGTGACAGAAGGGCTTGTTCATTTCTTGCACAGAGAATCGGAATTATTGTGATTCAACCGGAAAATGCTGCCAACAATCTTGCTACCATTCCACGCGGATGAGATTTATACAGTTACTTAAAGGTAAATAATTATGTATTTATTATATTTTGATGATATGATTTATTATGATATGTTAAATATCATAAAAATAATAAGTTACTTATTATTTACTTATTTATGGGTTTGTTATGTACATTAGCACAATTATAAGGTATGAAAACTTAAAAACTTTTTTTAAAACTAAAATTTTGCGTTAACTATATACTCTTTTGCTTGGAAAGACAACTAAACGTTAAACATATTTATAAATATAATAAGGGGGTATCGAATATTGCAGAAATAAAAGGGTTTAAAAGAAGACATAATATTAGTGTGCCTTAGAGACTTGGCTGAAAATATTTATTTACACCAAAAAGTTTGGCTGGGGGCTTAATGTAAAAAATTGGCGTCTACATTTAATAAACAAGTTTTTCGTTTAACAATAAGTAAGGTCGAGTGCTTCCAAGCCGAATTATGCTAACGAACTGGTATTATGTTGCTCCCTCGTGTCACTGTGTGAAGGTTTTACACTCTCGACCGAGATATGGCAAGGGTTGATGGTTGTTTTAGAAAATCATGTGCTTGTCGGAAAAGCTGTCAGTACGGGCGCGTTCGGTGGCGCGTTTACACGTGCGTTGGGAGCTTTGTGGAATGTAATCCTGAGTCTTTTTCGTTTTTATACTTCGATGAACAGTAACAAGGGTGCGAATTTGTTTTTGATTGCAAATAAAAGTGACATATTATTAGCCACCAAAATATTTATTTAAACTGATTTTGATAATTCATGGATTATTATGTGTTTCTGATATTTGGAATGACTAAAATAAGTAAGTAAATTTAAAAAATAAAATTCAAAACATCTGTAGGAATATATACTACTGTTTTATTTAATAATTACACTTTATTTATATATTTTTAACATATTTTCCTTACACTATTAACAGTTTTATAATGTGGTAGAATCCTAACTAGAAACATTTATATAATGATATTTTAGTCTTGTTTTTAGTTTATATTAAATAAAATATTGCTGACTTAGTTGAGTTGCCAAAAGTTTTACCCTAATACTAATTTATACCCGCAAATGTGTCTATATGGAATAATTATTTCAAATAGCTTAATGATCGCGTCTGTAAACATTCGTTAAGGATCTTTTTAAAATGCTGAAAAGTATTATAAAATACTTCTTAATATAATAAATCTAAATAATAAAAATAAATCTTGAAAAACAATTCAAAAATGATCTTGTAATTCCTAATTAAAAAAAAAATTTACTAATCAACTAATACGAACAGTTAATTAACACTTATTTCAAATTGTTTGTACCTACTCTTCAAGATTTTATGTTTGTATCTCAATATCAAAATTTATAAAAATGAGTACGACGACGAAATATGTAAATACATATAGTAAAACTGCTATTTTCGAAACTGCTATTTGAATGTTGTAGTTTGTTTTTAATTTTTTTTTTGTGTACTTAAAACCCTTGTAACATGTACGACTAGGTAGTCGTTCTTGTTATAAATATTTGATATGAATAAATAAATGTAATAATATAAATAATAAGTATTAATTTTAACATGCCGTCTACATCATACTTTATTTATTTATTTAAGAAGTAACTTTAAAAGAATTGAATTACACAGTTTTAGTGACAACAAACAAAAGTAGTTGCTCAGCTATTTGAGACTCATGCTTAAGACAAATATTTGACAAACATTTATACAGTTTTAGTTCCAAATTCTTCAAAGTTGCTTACAGCAATTAAGTACGAGGCGTATTGCAGCTTCGTTTAAATTAATTTTGAACTCAGATAACAAATAAAAATGATGCCAGAGTTGTAGGTTTATCTTGAATTTTATTCAGCATTTCATTTTTATAAGTTATGTCTATATATTCAACAATTTAATATCATTGGATAGGTACTGATCGCAGTTCGCTAAATATTTACATTGGTAATGTGCAATTAGGGAAAATTCATTACTTCTGCACAAATATTTGTATCAATAAATTGCCAATAATCGCCAACTGTCCTGTAACATCGTAGTCTAGTTTGGCTTCATAATGGTTGGTTTTGACAGTTTTGATATTCTACTAATTATTAATTATTAAAAAAAATATATATATATATATAGATATTTAGAACGATTATATTATAACGGGTTAGCTCATTGGTCTCAGGAATTGGCTGTTGCTTGAACGATCGTGGTTACGATTTCCGCTTATGACAAACGTTTGCACAGGTCATACAGATGGTGGTTGGATGTTGGTTCGGGGAGTTTGTTCCGGATCCTCAACACAAGTTTCTCATCCTAGAGTATGAGACATTTATTAATGAACTGGATTGACCTTTCTCCGATATGGAGAGGAGGCCTTTTCCCAGTAGTGGGACGTTTACGGGTTGATTCAGTTCAGTTCAAAACAAAATCACTAAACTTCATTACTAAATTATTCTAGAGTTTTTGATAAAAGCTGTAAAGGGAAGAGAGCGGCAGAGATACCATGTGATCGAATAAAATAGGGAAATTTAAATTATCTTTTAAAATAAGTGTATTTATTTATTTTTGATAGAAGTTCAATAAATCAATGTTTATCTTTATATAATATATATATTTCTAAATAAATATTATTTCTTAATATGAAATACTATTTTTGATTTTTTTTTCTGATCTATAATTTACAAAATATAAAAAAGAAAAAAATTATAAGCTTACTTTATTATTATTTTTTTAAATGAATATTTTTATTCTTTTAAGAAATAACAGTACGCAAAAGGATGAATTATCTAGGTTAGTATATATTGTCATATAAGTTTAATCAATAAAGAATCTTAAAATAATAAAAAGGTTATTAAATTATGAAGATTATATTTCGTTGCGACGAGACGTGAGGCCTAGACCGAATGGGACGACTTTGGCAACGGACGCAGTACGCAATTAGAGAGGGCGTCTGCCCATCAACATTTACATTTTAATTTAAATTTTACACTGATGAAATTTAAGATAAATTCGGTCGCATATTTGGCGCAATAATTTCAAAGCATGTTTGAAACTTAGGGACAGTGTGTGGACTTTAATACTCGTATTACGTTGTTCTTTATTATAACTTTGCTTTGTAAAATATATAAATATTTACCGTTTTATTACACATAGTAGTTTTAATTGAATTTCTGTTTGTAATATTTTAATTTGTGATAAATAGAGCATCGAAGTCATCGACATCAAATATTTCTCTATTTGTATACTAAGTTTAACCTTTAACTACCGTCGTGCGGTCTCACAGACCGCTGCCGTTTTCGAAACTGCTAGATTTTACTGTTCTTACACTTTCCCCGACCCAACCGTCTCAGTACCTTCGCGTTCAGTTGTTTTGGTGTCGTAGTGGGTAGTGGTTGTGTTGCAGCATGCAGTGTTGGTGAGTAATTTGAGTTTGATCTTGGACCGCGGTCTCTATGACCGCACGTCGGAGAATACGTAACTTTTTTAAATTTGAATTGTGATCAGGCATTTTGTTTTTAGGCTTTATTTTCCTGTAAAAATGTCACTTCCTGGACCATCTGGGATTAGAAAAAGGAAAGAAAATGATTGTTTACAAAAAACGAGGGTAGTAAGAGATTTGCTGCGACAGACCCACGCCTGAGTGCCATGTTAGATTCAATGCTAAATGAAGATAAGATTATAGCATTTTATAATTCCACAAAAGGGGGTGTAGATGAACTAGATAAAAAGTGTTCTATTTATTCATGTATCCGACGAACGAGGCGATGGCCTTTGGTATTGTTCTATCGAATTCTGGACATAAGCATGGTAAATGCATACATTGTTCACCAAGTTCATCATGCGAAAATGGAGAAAGGAGTATTCCTGAAACAATTGTCACAACAACTTGTATTAGGATATATGAAGCGAAGAGTCTGCGCTAAGATACCTTGAGATCTAAATATGAATATGACATGGATACTTGGCCCTGATATGCCAAACCAGGTGGAACCTGATGATCCTGGACAAAAACAGAGGAAAACGTGTGTTTTTTGTCCTCCACGACTGAAAAGAAAGTCATCTTATCGTTGTAAACACTGTCAAAAGTACATATGTTTGGAATGTGCACAAAAAGTTTGCATTGATTGGTTGTAATGTTTACCCATTGCCAGAATTTTTTTCTTCTATAAAAGCATGCTGTGTTATTTTTTGTCATATTCTGTTGTTCATTGGAGACACAAAAAAAAGTTATTTTATTTATTTATAGTTAGTTTAATATTAAGTTAATATTTTTTTTATCACATGTGTAATCTTACTTAATTTTTAAGTCCAAAGAGTTGATTATGATAAAAAAAATAAAAGTAATTAAAAATTCATTCATTTAATTATTTCATTTATTTCATTACACTTCTCTATTTATGAAAAATAAATATATAGCGTTTGAAATACCATACTTTTAATTTTATGAGTAAAATTATACAGCGGTCTCGGAGACCGCACGTCGGCGACGACGTGACAAAAAAATCATGGCGGTGGTTAAAGGTTAACTAAAAAGTGTAAATAATTCCAATACTATGAACTTTAAAAACTAATTAAATCCCGTAAACATTAAGCGCTTCGTTCGTCAGTTATTGATTAAAAAATCAATGCTCACATTGATGCATAAAATATGTATTTTTTTTTATTTTGAATAGGGACAGAAGTACATTTAATACATGCAAAAGTCGCTACGCTACGCTATTCTCCATCAATATCGACGTTGAAACATGAATGTAAAACTTCGATTCGTTAGTCTGTAAAAAGAAAATAATACGAAATTCGGATTGGAGCTGAGAATGGTTCTCATAGTTGAATAACAAAAGGAAAGCAATGGGATATCGTTTGACGGCCGTAGACTGTAGCGCGGGCCGTAGCGATTATCTGGAATTCTGGATCACTATAGCTTTGTTTTAATTGCTAAATTCTTTTATTAATGTTGGATACTATCTCTTGTTATGTGAATTGCATAACACAATGCTATGGATTATTTCGTTATATGTCTTGGGACAATATTTAAGAATTCGTAAAACGATAATATTTTTGCCACGATACAGAGTGTACAAAAAAAAATTAAACTAGCTTATTATGCATTATTTCATCTTAAGATGAGCCGTGCATTCAAAGTTATTTCTATGTTTCGAGTTTCGAGTAATTTCGGACCTAATTCGGCGGTTTTTGATAACTATAATTTCTGAACTAACAAAACAAACACGCCAAAATTTTTTCAGTCGTAACAATCTTTAACATAATATTTAATTTCTAACAAAAAATAATGAATTAAATCATACTATGCGTTAAAGAATTACAACTAATTACACATTTTGACTTGCATCACTTCTCCCAAGGGAACCGTGCAGAATTTCGTAATAAAAATAGCCCATTAAATTGAAATGATAATGATATTATTCAAAACTTTTATGTCGGTTTTGGTTACGAATAAATTTTTGTGGATAGTTTCGGTTACCGTTAAGGAGTTCCAAAACATCACTAGTGTTACACTATGTTGAACATATTTATTTATTAATTATTTTTTATTTTATAATTATTAAATCATTTTCTCTTATTAGTTAATGCATATCCAGCTGACTCTTTATGAAATCATTTTAAAAACTTTTAAAATGTTATTTGTTTAAATTAAAAGTCTTAAATGGATTTTATCGCGTTTATTGAAATTTTACAGTTTAACGATTTTTTTATTTTATTTCCCGAAGTTTCGGACCCTTTGCAGCGTGGTCTCTTTGCCATGGTCTCGGGGGACTGTAAAATTTTCAATACTTAGACTTTTAATTAAAATGAGTAAAATTCGCGTAAATATAAGAAAACAGTAAATGTTATTTGATTACGTTACGAGTTTTTTTCTATAAAATTTTATATATTGCAAATAATTTTCATATTATAAAATGAAATAAAAAAAGAATTCTGTATTCACCTTATTTTTATTTACTTTAGTTTTATATTAAATTGTCTTAATATAAAAATAGTTACAGATTTAAATTACTTTCTATTTTTTTTTTAAATTATTTACTAGTTAATTATTTCACTTTTGTTATCGTATATACGTCATAATATGACGTCGTATGTTATTTATAATACATTATGAACGTATTGGATCAGAATAAATCGCTTAAGGAAAATCTACCAACTATACACGATTTCCTCTGGAATACTACATATAGCTGTTAATTATACAGCTACATATATACATATAGCTAATTACCTATAGCTGTCGATACTTGAAAAAATTTTCGAACATGTCTGTCGTCTTTATTTAGTCATATAATATTAATTTCTTAATTCATATTAATATACCACAAAATTTAAAATTTTAGGTTATCTATTGCCTATAAAAAATACCTTTTTTAAAACAATGTAAGCAACAAAAAGCAATACAAATTGTTATCTTAATATGTAAATGGAAAAAATAAATATTTATAAAATACACCCCAGAATAAATTTAGAAGTGACAAAGTCGTATTACTGCCGTCTTGATTTAGGTGTGTGTAAGCCGAAATCGATATAAACAATTTGTGGTCAAACATAAAATGCGAGTAAAAGCGTAGTCATTGAGGGTTGTGATCCCTTCGTGAATATTAAGTTTGGCCATTAGGGCTCCCGGTAATTTGAAAGCGTTTAGAGTGGTCGCTGCGTTGAATTCATTACATGAACCCACGCTAAGTTGCCATTGATAAGACCATTTCTTGTATAGTGAATAATTATGTGAAAAATAATACATTAATATTCAATATAATTATCATTAAATAACATCTAAATAATGATCAGTTTGGTCAAATTTAAGTGGTGAAAATTGAAAAGAATTTACAGACAAAAGAAATCAAAATTTCTAAATAGTGATAATTATATTATTGTCTGTATTGTATTAGAAAACTGAAAATGTGTGAGGATTAAGAGAGTTTTAATATATTTTTATTTCACGTTAAAATACGTTTCCGAAGAGAGTATTTGATGAGCCAGTTTAACGAATTGCTACATAAATGGGAGTTACATGAATACAATTGCGAGGCACAGCTAGTGCATAACAAATTTTGTTGAAATACTCATTCAGATTTGATTACAATATAAATCACTCCTGTCTCAAATCTGTCAATGTAAATCATTACTGTCTTATATTATAATAATTGCTCTTATCTAAACCTAAGTGTTGTGATTCGTTTTGTGAAAAGAACTATTTATTCATACGTAGTATACAAATTTAATGAAAAAAAACAAAATGATTTGTAATACGATATGGATTCATAAATTATATTCAATAATAATTTATTATAGAAATTATTCATTAATACACGTCATTACATCACGTTATGGTCATATTCGACATTTTATTTATTTATTTTTTATTAAATATCATAAATCCACAGGCTCTCGATTGTCCGTGCCTTTTTTTTTATTAATAAGCTATTGTTATGCATGCAGGCGTTTTGCTCGATACAGCGAGCATATTTGAGACTAGCTGCTGCCCGCGACGTCGTCTGCGTTAACGCTATTAGATTGCACGTTGTTACAGAATGCTTTGAAGAAATAAATGTTCACTTCTCGTTCCCCGTAGGTGATAGCGTGATAATATGTAGCCTATATGTTAACCCGACTTCTTAATAATATTCATGCCAAATTTGAAGTAAATCTATGCAGTACTTTTTGAGTTTATCCCGGACATAGATACATACAAACAGACAAACAGACAAAAATTCTAAAAACTATATTTTTGGCTTCGGTATCGATTGTAGATCACACCCCAAGTATTCTTTTAAAAAAATATTCAATGTACCTACAGTTTTGATTTTCCTACCATTTTATTATATGTATAGATTAGTAAATGATAATCATATAATAATGAAAATGATGTCATTATTATTACTTATAACTGTTAAAAATATAAAAACATTAAAATTAATTATAATTAATACATATGTATATTATTATATTTTATACAGATTGTTTGTTGTATTCGCTCATCTCAAAATTGATAAGACTGATTTTTGGAAGATTTTAGGCGATGACATCACGCTATTTGTACTCATTAGAGCGAAACGGTAATCATAAACGCCTAGCAAATGACAAGTATCACTTTAACGTATCGATAAGAATATTTAATTACAGACGAAAGCATATTTTCATTAATTCGAAAGTTGAATAATTCTTTAATAAAAATATTAAAGTGAAATGTTATAAGTAGGTACTTATATGCTCTTAAATATTGATAAGATAGTAATTAAGTTTACTTCACCCATCTCGAAAATCATTTTCATTAATTTTTTGTACTCATTTCAATTTTTATTTAGAAATAAGAAGCGTTTTCATACAAAATTTATTTTATAATTGATAACTCAAAAGATTCTTAGCAACTTTTATCGGTAGAATATGCAGATCAAGATTTTTTTTTGGTACCTAATTTGAAAAAAAAAAATCGTTGAAAAAAAAGTCTAAAATCATGTTTTTAATTAAGTATTTACAATCTTGTATAAAGTGCAATAAATTTTATTTTATTTTTAATGACGCATATCTATTATATGAACGTATATCGTTAAATAAACAAAGTTGAAACAACTTTCTAGAACATAAGATTACAACATAATATTTCGTGTCACGTTACACGTGACGTATTTTCATCAATAATTGGAATGAGATTTTCGTGAAGCTAATAAAAAGAACGTTCGTATCGAAAATGACAACTAACAAGCGAACTTAATGATCATTGGATACTGGTCGACGAAACTCAAAAAGCAAACGAATGAAGCTGAACAAAGAAACTTTTTCCTTTGTCTCAAAATAGCAACTTTTTATTATTGTGACGTCGTAATAAAACAATTTCAATATATATGTATACATATATATGTATGTAGTAATAGCATTAAATCGAACCGTGTATACCACATACATTATAGTGTAGAGATATAGGGTTCTACAGCGATGTCTTCTATAAAGGATAAACTTACATAAGTATAGGTATATATTAATAATAGAAGCAATTCTGTGTATCAATCCTACTATCAAGAAAAGTGAATATGCTTAATAATATTTTCGCTTTGTTTTTGTTATTCCTTTTGATACTTGCAGAAGTCACGTTTGAGTCATAATAAAATTAAAGTCGCATCTGATGTTATTAGTAAAGTAAGTAGTAAAGTAAGTTTGCTATCTATATATATATATATTTCTCTAAATAGTTTAGTATTAATTTTTTCATATCGTTTTTTTTTACTACCGGCTTTCAAAATAATTAATTATTATTAGTAATTTAGGTTAGTAGAAAGGTTATTTATTTTAAATCAAAATACTGTACTTAATACATTTAATTACATTACAGACATCTTTGAAATATTGTACTTGTATCATTATATTTTTAGATAATCAAATACGAACTCTATGGGTTTTATTTATATGCATGCTCAGCCGAATTTTCGTAAGATAATAATTTAATAACAACATGTCGTCAAAGACTATAATTAATATCAGGTGCCTTGTTAGCAAGAGCGAACTCTGATTAATTAATTCCCGTGGAGAACGATTAATACTCGTATCTCAAAAGCGATGTAAAAGCGGTGCTAACATGTTAACGCCTCATAATTGATATGAGTCTTGGCTACTTTATTGTTCAGTCAATTCTTCTTAAAACCCTGACTATATATGCAGTTTAAAAAATAGTTTAGTAAAATCAAAGGTACGAATAAAAAAATAAATATATGTACAAAGTAACATAGATACGAACTTGTAGGAAAAATAATGTCTGCAGTTTACTATAAATAGTTATTGAAATTTTTATTATAGCTAACAAATATATTTCACAAAAATTTAACGTAAAAGCAATATTTCAAAATTAAAAATAAATTTAAATCGTGACGTAGAGTATAGAATTATCGAATATTTGTTTATAGAGTTTTACTAATTCATATAGATCTGAATATACGTAGTTGCGTATGAATACAAAATAATAAAGTAAGAATACCTTAAAGAAAACAACAATAAGAAAGATTTTCACAATTTTCGCGTGCAATGCGCACATTGAAAAGGAATTCAAAATTACAACTTCAATTGTTGAAGTAGGCACTGGTTAAAATGTCTTGTGTTTTCCTCGATTCTGCACAAGAGGAAAGTGCTTTGTTTTTTCGACTCATTCGTTTACGTCTGATAAAGTCGAGAAAATAACACGGAATTCAAAGAATTTTTTTAATGTTACGTAATATAACGCAGGGGTAGTGCTTAATTAAAAACTTACATCAACGAATAAGATTTTAGTAAGTTTGTTATATATTTTATTATGTAGAGACTTAGTAAAATACTAATCATCAATTTTCACAAATATTTAAGAGTAAATAAATTTAACTAAAAGTTTTGTAAATGATATATTACCTTATATATTCATGGAATTTTTGAATTATTAATTCGTGATGTTTGTGACGGTTGACACAGTTCGGCGCTTGCAATACTTTAACCCGCATCAGGCAGCACTAAAACGAGCGACAAGTTTTATTTGAAAACTTTGCTTTACACTTCGCTGCTCCTTCAACGGTCCGAAACACGAATTTACATGGCTTTTATCAAAGTTGATCACATACATTGATTCCGACTTTGTTCTTTAATCCTTATACTATTTAAAATATTTTTCTTGTATAAGATGTTTCTTTAAAGTTGTAAATTGAAATTAATGAGTTTGTAGGAATCGAAAAAAAAAAATTGTTAGTGAAATAAAATTATTACGATACTATTTATAGTTATAATTATGTCGTTTAATTTTTTTTAATAATTTTTTCTCGTATACTTATATTTCAGTTTCTTTTTCATATATGTATAAGTAGCGCATTAAAATAGATCTTCTTTAACGCATTATTAAATCTAAGTGGCTATTTTTCTTTTGCTTTTCAATGTATGCGCTGCGATATGCTGTTAAATTCTGTTCAAAGGATAGCATGGTAAATAATAATAATAAGTCGCTTTCTCAGCGCTCTACTCCAGAAACGGTTAATTTTTACATAAAAATTTAAGAGGAATTTTTAGTAGATCATTTCACGACAAACAATTTTTATAATGACATCTATTAACTTGATTGAAAAACTGATTTTCGTGACCTTTTGACCTTTATAACTTTTTTAGCCTGCACGATATCAATGTCTATTTGTCACATCTTCATTACAACGCCGTAATAAATAAAGGTGTACACAAAAATTCAGCTCACTAGGAATTTTTCCGCAGATAAAAGCTAAAATGACTGAATTACCAAGTCAAGCGTGCGTAAAGAAGTTTTACTTCAAAAAGTAAAATAAGATAAACATTAAAATACAAGGCATTCAAAACAATAAATATACATTATAAAACTAGTATACATGTAGTTTTTAAATGATGATATGGGGTCAATACTCTATGCAGTACATATAAAGTGAAATCGAATAATTTTACCGTGAGCTTAAAAGTAATTAAAATTCGCTTGCCTGCTCAATTGTTCCGCGAGTTCCATTCATTGACAAAAAGATTTTCAGGGTTCATTACTGGAAAAATTGTGGTCAAAATATTTTTTAGTTCGTTGATGACTTCGTTAACATTTTGGTTGTTGCATCGATATCTATACTAATAATAAATCTGTTAGAACCTCCGTTTCGTTAATACACTATATATAATCAAGAATAAATTTTAATAGCGCGCTTTTATTTCGATCAGCGCCATCTCTTATCGTGTTTTTCTCTGTGCATGTATCACGTAAAAAGTACAAAACCAATGTAAATAACTTTAATACATAAAAATTAAACATAGCTCACAGTATAATTTAGTTTTTGTTTCATTGTAATTAAATTTAAAAATAAATATTTAAGAAAATAGAAATACGCCTAGACGCGTCATAGACGCCATCTGGTCTAACGAATCTTAAAAACTCACAAAACTTATTTTTGAGTTATTATTTTGTTAAACTTAAAAGTTTACTAAATATGTCGGATAGGAATAGAAATCGTTTTAATATTTTAGATAAACATTATTTTCAATTAATATACTATTATGTTAAATATTAATTATGTTAAATGTCACTAAATATAAAAACGATATTCTATCATTATACGATAGATGGCGCAGATAATTTTCTGAATCGCACTGACCAAAACTTCGGCCAAAAGAATGACACTCGCCCGTATTTAAAAAACTGTTTTTCTTTTTTGCATTTAATTAAATACTTCAGGGTACTACGGTCTTGATTGTTTGTTTGTTGTTAAAATTTAAAATATTTGGTCGTTATTTGTTTGTTGATTGTACAAAGTTGGATGGTTATAGCTATTTAAGTTGTAATCTATATATATATAAAGTCGGGTTAGTTACACCGTTTATAACTCGAGAACGAGTGGAACGATTTCTATGATTTTTGTGTTTTTGGATTTGTCTTCGTCGGGAATAATACTTATTAAAATATGGTATTCATCAATGAGAAAATAATTAATAAAAAAAAAAAACAGTTCAAATGTTTCATCCGTACTATCTATATATATAGATATAATAAATCTGTCACTCAATCCGTCTATTATAAAATATTTTCCAGTATCGACGCAGGTGTAGGTGATAAAAAATATAAATTTATAATATTTAAAATTTTAATTAAAGACCCGTGCGAAGCCGGGGCGGGCCGCTAGTTTTAAATATATATTGAAAAACTCTCTATTAAAGCAACGAGGGGCATTTGTAAAGTTCTTTTTTTATGTTAGTTGGATAGGCAAACTGGCAGACGTTCCACCTGAGGGTAAGTGTTTGACGTCACCCATGAACATAAACTAGTTTACCTGGAACTATCCCAGGCAACTCATTTATGTGTTGCCTATCCAGAGACATAAGGTGTTAAAGTCTCGGTGCCAGTAATTACACTGCCTGTCTTGCCCTTCTCTCTGAAACACAGCAAAGCTGTTTCACGGGAGAAACAAGCGAGATGGTGGTACCCATGCAGCCGGGAGTGCGGCAGAGTACATCCCTCCCACCGGTAGTTCGTATCCTAACCAGGAAAATAAAAAGATAGGAATTCATTTATTATTTATTTTTTACATTTTCTCGGCCACGTTTGATCTCTGATACCCACTTTTTTACAGTAGCATGCGAAGGTCCAAATTCCTCTGAAGTTGCTAACCTGACTTCATTCTGGTGTTAAGCCTTTCTTATTTAGAGTACTTAATCACAATTCACAGCACGATATTCGATTTTATCCATTTTTTTAAATTATCACGACGTTATAGTGTGAGAAAACGTAACGAATACGAATAAAGAAATGAAATTTTACGAAATTGCTCAATAATAATGTAGCTTCAACATGAGGGTTGTTTCATAAAAATGGCATGCTCCTAACTATATTAGACTCCAAACTTTTCAAATACCCCTATTATTAGTGCACAAACTAAAAATGAAAATTAATATAATATGAATTAATAACTTAATTATTGAACTAATCTTAAAATTAATTTATATTCAATGTTATTTTTTTAATACAAACTTTTATATTCGTTTGAGCAAGTTACTCTTAATACAGTGACTTGATTTTGGAAACGAATGCTGTTAAAATTATGCCGTTTTAGAAAAGAATTCTGATTTATAATTTTAATATAAATAGTTAAATCAAGATAAATGTCATATTGTCCTTCTGATAGGTAAGCTTAAGCTACAATTATATACATTTGAACACAAAAATGTAACTAGAAATCATATATATAGATAAGATGGAAACACAATAAAGTATCCTTAAATAAATAGTATATTTATTTATAATTGTTTTTGTCGCTCCTAAATTGCTCTGATTGGTGCGACGAGGGAATTAAGCCACGCTGGCTAAGGATTTTGCTGGCGTTGATTAAACCTAGCCAACCTCTAATTTACTCGATTGTTATTTCCTTAACTGAAGCATTATCTTTAAAATAAAACTATGCTGGAAATACATGTACACATTACTTTAATAAATAATAAGTAAAAAACAAGAACTAATAATATTTTTGTAATTGTTACGTAACACCTTTTCAATTTTAAGATATTATTTTCGACAAATAAATTTTATTATGCAAAGCAATGCAAACTGAAATAGTTTTTGTAATAAGTAGTAATAGTATTTTGCATGTTTTAATCTACATCACAAACATTACTGAACCGATTTTGATGAAATCTTTACTGCAAATGTAAGCAAATAAAAATAAAATAATCACGATCCGATTACTACTTTTTAAAAAATGACCCGTTAGCGAAGTTTGCCTGTTTTCAACTCCAAGGTTTGTGGGTTCGATTCCCGCCCCGAGTCTGGGTGTAATATATGTTTATTTATATATGTATTATTTATATGTACATTTATTTTAAAAAAATGTATATCAGTCGGTTGTTACCTAAAACACAGGCATTAAATTGCCTACCATAGGAACAAACGACCTTGTGTGTGTGTTAAAAAAAATCGTGGACAAACATAAATTCATCATCAAACTCTATAATAATATATATTATAAGATAATATTAATTTATAAGAATATTTTGGATTTTCAATAATATTACATACGTATAATTATGTTGAATTAATAACCTCCTTTTTTAAGTTGTTTAAAAATAAGAAGATATTAAAAAAAAATATCGCTATCTAGCCATTAAAAAAACGAATATTTAGCAAACAAAAAGGATCTTATATATACCTGACTATGACACCGGCTTGAAATTCCACCATATTTTAGAACGTATCTCAATAACTCCAGCAATAAAAATCCCGACAGCGCTCGGATGGCCGCTACAGGGTGAGAGGGTGATATTCCCACCCCACAATGGAACTGGATTTACCACGATGCAATGAGCCGACCAACCATTTAACGAGACGTACCCAACCTTCATTTTGCATGTTATTAAACTGGAAAAATAAAAAGAAAACTTTGGCAGAATTATCATGGAAAAGAAATTTCAAATGCGTTCTTTATTAATGGAGGCAGTTTGAAGTTGCAACTTTTCAACTTTGATAAAGAAATGAAACTATTAATTATTTTGAAACTATTAATTTTTATTTAAAAATTTTACATATTTATTTGAAACTTTTATTTAGAAATGTTGGTTTCTGAAATTGAAGATATATCTACTCATAATAAAAATTTAACATTACACATTTTAATATTTAGGCACCTAACTTACAAATAAAAAAAATATATATTTACAGTTTGTAACTAAAACAATTAAAGTAATTTTTCTCTAATTGCTTATGGGCATACGAGTAAAATACTAGGTTTTATATTAAAAAAAAAAGAAAATAATTTACTTTATAAAATTTCGTTATGTTAATGATCAGTCTCAAATATAATCATTACTGGCAATATATGTATATATGCATGTCTCACCTTGGATTTGGATTTTTATATATATATATATATATATATATATATATATATATATATATATAAATTTAGTACGGTATTCTGACATGTATGTGCTAAGATCTAAAGAGGAACAAATTTTTTTTAGATTTAAAAAACTTTTTTTTACATTAGACAGTCTATTCATTGAACAAGATTATGTTCGATAAAACTTCTTTCTATAACTCATAAGAGCGAAGTAGACCCCGTAAATGTCAACTAAGCATGTATTCAACTCAATGCGGGACGAATCGTGAGGGACGTCTTTTCATAAAATTAGATTGATCTTTATAATAGATACATGTTTTTTTTTCTCTCATATTGTAGGCATCTTTAAAGTATCTTCATTATTAGGTGTATTCTGAGAACAAAAAGATTTTATTTAGTTAATTTCTTTTGTGAAATTTATAAATAAAATATATTTATAATATAATAATCATAAATTCGGTTTAAAATATTTTGTATAAACATTGATTTTTAGATAAGTGTAGTAAATGAAAGTGGTGGCTCGATGTCAGTGTGCGGTGTGGAATTAATCAGTGACCGACGTCCTCTCTATCTTTTGTCCTTCGTTTCTAGTTCGTTTCTGGTGTTCTTTTTAAAACCTTT